>JAGSMP010000071.1:665000-1065000 GCA_029286625.1 Parnassius orleans
CGACACAGTCTCTGCTACCATTTTTATGAATGGGGTGTATGATTGAAAATTTAAAGCTGTCGGGAAAAACGCCGTTGTTTAAACAGAGATTAAATACGTGTGTTAATATAGGACAAATGTCGTCTTTTATGCGTTTTAGGAAAGCTACAGGTATATTGTCCCCTCCAGAGGCTGAATCGTTTCTTAGGTTAAGGAGTAGTGCCTCGACTTCCGCTGTGTCAGTTTCGATCAGAACGAACGATTTTAAATGGAAGGAACTCTTAATATTGCACTTTATTTTATTTACGTCAGTAGCTTCGTGAATTTTGTCAGCGAGCCTTTGGCCAGTCTTGGCGAAGTACTCATTTACTTTGTTTACTGATAACAATGCATTACCTGGAAATACATTCAAGAGTTCAACGGCATGGTTTTTATTTTCTACGGTATCGGTGATTTTACGAATTGCTTTCCAGGTTTGTTTGGGGTTTTTACATTTGGAAATCTCCGAGCTTTCGTACTTTTCTTTAAGATTGCGTAAAAGGTCGTTACAGAAATTTCTGCATCTGCTGTACGAGATCTTAAGTACTTCGTCAGTCGGCGAGGCTTTTTGCTTTTTGTGAAGAGCATCACGATGTGAGATGCATCTAAGTAAGCCTACAGTTATCCAAGGCTTTAAGATATATTTCCTATTAGGGGCTTTACGAACTATAGTACTTGCATTTAAGGATTCTTTTATATATTTTACTAGTAATTCAATTGCTACATTAGGGTCGTTAATATCTAAAATTTTTGAGAAATCATAGTTCTTAAAATTATTTCCTGCCTTTTCGTAATTGACTATTTTTAAATTTATAGGAATTGTCTTTTTTGGGTAACGCTAGATTTAATAAAACAGGGAAATGGTCAGTTATATAAATCATGATTACAAATGTTTGAGCTAGCCTATTCCTTTTTATGTTGACATGATCATACAGTGGAACTGCCCTCCAGAGAAGAGTGGCTGAATGGACAGGTCATCTGTGAGGTCGGTAGACTTATATGGTATACCGATGGGTCAAATATGGGCCTAAACGTAGGCTTTGGAATATATGGGGAACGCCCCAAGTTGGATATATTCACCTTATCTTCCAGGCAGAAATTTTCGCCATACTTCAGTGTGCGGAAATCAATCTGCAAAAACACTACGTTAACCATTAATCTATTATAACTGTGATAGTCAAACAGCACTGCCAGCGCTGAGATCAAACTTGGTGAACTCGAAGCTAGTTGGAGACTGCGTGAACCGTCTAAACGCCCTGGCAGGTAACAACAAGGTCGTTTTAAGATGGGTCCCGGGTCACGCGGGTATTTTGTGGATTCTCAAAAAGCCTCGCTCGATTGACCCTGGAAACTCTTTACCACAATAAATCACTTAAGATCTGGTTTGATACACCAGGCTTAAAACATTCTAAAACCTTAATCCGGGCTTTCGATCGTAAATTCGCTTCGGAGGCCCTGGGATTAGGTAAAAATAAATTGCGTATTCTGGTAAGAGCCCTGACTGGACACTGTTGTCTTAAAAAGCACATGTCCATCCTAGGACTAAGCAACTCAAGGATGTGCCGGTTTTGCTCCCTAGAGGAGGAAACGCCTTTACACATCCTGAAGAATTGCGGACCCTTAATGCACAAACGTAGCACTCATCTTGGAAACTATGTAGTAGTAGTACGCCCAGAAGAAGTCAAATTACTCACAGCTAATTAACTCCTTCTATTCATTGAGGACGTAGGGCTTAGCAGTGAACTGTAGACATAGCAGCGATCACAATAGAGACTAATTATATACGAGCAGCTATGCAGGTCTCTCTAGACCTGCATAGCTGCTCGTACATAATTTAAAAAAAACATTCGGTGACCACTACCAGTTTTCACTCTCGCGATCGCTGAGAAATCAATGAATAGTTGCCGTCTAGTCGTCATAATGAAGTCAATCTCATTTTTTGTCGAACTGTCGGGGCTCGACCAGGTCCACTTCCTGTGGGGCCAATTCTAGCAGAATGAGTTCATCATAAAGAGTCCCTCTTTTTCCATGAAGTCGGCCAACTGCTGGCCCCTTGGGTTCCGTTGCCCTATTCCAAATTTATCTACCCTCAGGTCGCCGTTCTCCTTTGTGCCTAGTTTTGCGTTGAAGTCTCCCATTAACACCGTATAGAGGGTTTTGGAGGAATACATGGCTTTAGAGATATCCACATACATTTCTTCCACCTCCTCATCGGGATGTGCCGAGGTTGGTGCGTAAACCTGTATGACCTTCAACGAATACCGTTTGGTGATTCTGAGTATAAGGTACGCAACCCTTGTCGACACACACTATCTTTACTACGTTGTTAACCAGAGACTTGTGGACGATAAATCCGACACCTCCTTGGGACAGATGGTCGCCCTTCCGGTGATAGAACAAGTTGCCGGATTCAAGGATTACCGTGAGTACACGGTAATCCTTGAACCCCTCTCTTCGGACCTCAGATAATCCTATAATATCCCAGCGTAACTTCATCGTCAGTCCTCAGGGTGCGTGCGTTGTATGTTGCCAGGTCGCGTCGTCTTAGGTGGCAACCGAACCTCCACCGGAGATTCTTAGCACCCCTTGCCCCGCCGTTACCATGGTCACCACCGTAGACAGGAAAAGTGGGGCCGCCGGGACTGGGGGCCGTCTTTTTGTAACTTTTGTCATGGGGGGTATATTGCCATAGTTGCCACGCTTGACGAGCGTGTTGGCAACCGCAGTTGTTTTATTGTAATTTGCTGTTATCAAAAAGATGCTGCTGCCCATCTTCTGCCTCATTTTCCCTCTGTCGCCTCTTACGACACCCATGGGAAGATATGGGGTAGTGGGTATTCTTACCCGCCACTACACGGAGTAGTAGCACCTTGTAACGTCGATATAACTTCAAATAATTAGAATTGGGTACTTTTTACAATATGAAAAAAACTGCACCGTGCACCCTGCTCAAATATAACCACCACCGTTATAAATGCATAAAATGCAATATTATGTGCAGAAAGTTAATAAAACCAAATTTGATAAGTGTCAAATGCACACGGGACATTGGCGCATGCGCGGCGTAGAAATGTATAGTATAGGGTTTATATCTTATATTTTATTTTTATCGTATAGTATAGGTTTTCTTTAATGGCCTCATTAGTAGCAAGTTTACGCAGATCATTTTTTTATTGGAAAACTAGCTGATACCCGCGACTTCTTCCGCCTAACATAGTTACATAGTTATTATATTCATAGATAAATAAATATGTATGCACTTAGTATTACATTATATGCATTTTTAACGGTGCAGTTATATTCAAGCAGGGTGCAGTTTTTTTCATATTGCAAAGTACCCAATTCTAATTATTTAAAGTTATATCGACGTTACAAGGTGTGCGATTTTACTTATTTTTCAAAAAATATCTTTTCGATTCAGGGGTCCGTTTGTGAAATATTTAGCTTTACAGTGGTATTTTTCATTAGAGTCATGTGTCCCTCCTCCCCCTCCTACCAACTAAACCGCTGCTTTTGGAAATGTGAAAAAGTATTTACGTTAGTGGTATATATAATGAAGTTAAAAGGAAATTTATCACAGCTAAGTAGAATTAAGAAGTTAACGAGTATTGGTGGACCAACTTATAAAATGCACTTGGATTAGTAAAAATTTCGTTACAACTCCATAGACAATGACCTAAAACTAGCTGCATTATAACTTTGTAATGTTATTGTAAACTGTTAAAAATAACCATTTTATGATGAAAACGACTTATATGCATTACTACTATAGCTTTACTCTTTCATTTGCGGGATAGGCAGGAAGGATATTTCTTACTTACTACTTTCACTTATTATTTAATTGGTAGTTATTGTAGGCCTCATTCAAAGTATTCATACAATCATATAGCCTCATACAGTTTCATTCATCACACTCTTGGTTTACGCAGGTGACCTCAGGATAATTTAGGGCAGTGGTAGTTTATGTGAAGGTTCGTTACGGCACAGAATAGATAATAGTACAAATAGTTACGATCATGTATGTATCTTAGAGTTGCACTGCCGGGAATATATAGATAGATAGTCGACTTTGATCATCTTTGTACCTTGGCATGTGAATGATTTGATGTAAATGGTATTATTTTCGAAATGGAAAAGTGTTTTTAATATTTTTTTAATACCACTCCCTATAAGTCTGATTTGAAAATAAGTCCTTCAGTTACGATCTTCCTATTTGGGCCCATTTTTAGTCGTTATAGCGATCAAACCGCGAACTCACTTATCATGCTCATTATCAAGAAAGCCCACGTATTGTGACGGGCAACTACGGAATCCTACCTCTACATTGTGGGTGGCCCGACACGCACTTGGCCAGTTTTTATTTATAAATTACATGGGTGCAGTTTAAATATTTAATATTTTTGAGATGTGTTATTTGAAATAAGTCTGACAGTATTTTTATATATATATATATATATATATATATATATATATATATATATATATATATATACTCCAAATTCGTAGGCTGGGCTAGGGGGTGCATTCGACACTTAACAAATTTGGTTTTATTAACTTTTTGCAGTTAATATTGAATTTTATGCATTTTGAATGATGGTGCAATTATATTCAAGCAAGGTGCAGTTTTTTCATATTGCAAAAAGTACCAATTCTAATTACTTGAAGTAATATCGACGTTAGAAAGTGAGCGATTTTTAACTATTTTTTATTTCTAAACTACATGGGTGCAGTAAAATACGTCTGTCAATATTTTTTTTTATATATGTACTCCAAATTCGTAAGCTGGGGTAGGGGGGGCTTAATGTTTGGTCTGCTACTCTATATGTCTGTGATCTATACGCCAGTATATTCCATAGACTTAGGTATATTCTAAGTCTATGTATAGACCGACATAGTGTGCAAGGGAGAAGAAAATTCCTTATGGCAAAAATGCAAGATAGAAAAGGATACCAAATCTCACGACTCTGTAACCGATTTTGAATGACAGATCGGCACGCAAGAAATAGCTCCTAGATATTTTGTAATTTTTTAGAGTGTAATAGTGGTTATTTTTATTAAGTAACTTTTTTCCAAAATGTTTACTTGTTCTGCGAGTGACTGTGGTATTAATAATAGCAATAATACTGATAATTGCACATTTCACAGGTAAATTCTCAAGACGTCGTCAATGTTATGACGCGTTTATTTTTGGTTAAAATTTATGTTATATACTGTTTAAAATTTAGAATGTTTTCAATTATTTTGTTAATTTTGAAATTTTGCAAAGAAAAAATTCACGTTGTTGATAATTTGCATGAATTTGGTAAATACATTTTTATACAAAATATTTTATATGTACGCTAGGGATTGACTCAACTATATCAAAATTAATGTCGATATTTATCTTGAATGTTTATAATGAATCGACAGACTTGCCCACACAACAAGAAAATAAATCCTCGGTTTGCGTTCTAAAATGTAATTTTATTTTGCCGTTTGTCAAACAGCTTCTCTCCGGATTCTATAATTAGAAAAAATGGTTAAGGTTAATTGGACGGGTTGGTTGGAATCCAAAGAAGAACTCAACAATTTGCAGCAAACATTTTCTTGAGAAGTATAAAAGAAAAAGTAGATTAAAAACAATTTTATTAAAAGGAGTCATTTCTACATTACTTGTACCAGTAAGTATAATATTGTTATAAGAAGACTTAAAAAATTTAATTTTCAAAACTTTAGATAAAAATAGAGACAGATTTTTATACATTATAAAACTGTAGTACATTAAAAATAAAAAATCTCTTAAAGCTCTCTTTAAGCCATTATGAACCCGACTAAGTATCTATTTATCAACAAAAATAAATGTATAACCTTATTTAACCAACCGCACAGCCTGACGGTCACACTAGTACAATATTCATAGCATCACGCTATTTTCCCCAAAGGGTTGAGCGGAGCTTCGGAACTTCGGATTATATTCCCAGGTCACAATGATAAAACTTTTAGCGTAGTTAGGTATAGATATTTAGTAATGCCCTGAAGCGCCACTTGACGCCCGCGCATGAGACGCGATAGTATAAATTCCATAGTATTTGATACTCACAACGCTCTATGCCCGATTAATGCTTGAAGGCCGACGACATTGTGCCGAGGGCTTAAATAACGTGGTTCATCACCTACAGTGTTAGTCGTAGAGAAGAGGAACTCGTGGTTAACTAATAGCTGCGCGGATCAATAGATCTGCGAGATTACGTTGCACTTGCCGCGGTCAGTCCATGAATGAGTGAGCATTTTCTTAACATACCGAGATTGAGAGAATAGAGAGTGCATCTGTATCCTCAGACACTTGGTGCACTTTACTCTGTTAAGATCATTATGTTTTTAAAATTCATGCAGCTAAAATTATAATAAGTTTATTATTACTTTATACTTTTCAGGGACAGATGAAAGAATATAAACATGAAGCATGATGAAGCCTCATAAACATATTGGCCTTTAAACAGAGCAATCTTGTTTAACTGATTCCTACAAGTTTCCTTACTTGAATTATTAAGTTTATATTTATATTTAAGTCGTATGTTAAAATAAACTTCTATAATGTATTTAATAATTAATTTTTAAATGTGTCCCCGTTTTTTATTTCCCCATCAAAACATTTTATAAAATATAAATAGGTATACCGGGTGTTTGTGAAACGCTCCCGAAAACGAAGACAGATGATAGTACTAAGGATACCTATGATGATGGGTCACAAAGAAATTCGATCCCGAATAATCATGAAAATACTTAAACATAAAACCAGCAGTGAAACTTAAAAAAAAATCAGCTGACAATAGGGTCAATATCCTCGCGGGCGCCGAACTATTATCTAGATCGGTACGAAACAATGCATTAGGTATACTACTCACTCTACCCTTCCCTTTCACGCACACGCTGCCTCGTGTCGCCTCGCGCTGTAGAATTTATATATGCTTCAAGGACGTTACCTCATGCGCATTTGTTTTGGCGGGATTGATTAATAATTTTAGTTTTTGAGGCAGTTCCGTGTTGACTATCACGAGCGACAGTTCAATTGTTTTGTTTATTAAATTATTGTCGTTATTACTTGTTTTTTATTACTTAATGATATTGTTCTTATTGTTACGTTTTGTGTTTTTTGTTTTGTTTTAATAATGCCTAACGCGTAGGTACGTTTATAGTGTTCGTGAATACGGCAACATGTACATTAGCCTTGGAGAATGTCATAAGGCCACGGAGGATCGGTAAGCTGTTTCATACCTAATTTTTTTTAAATAACTTAGTACTGAACTGATCTGAATAGGTACATAACTGAATACATCAGAATAATAAACATACCTACACAATGGATAAAAAGGCATGACTCTAACCTTGTTAACATTTTATTTAAGTATTTTTTTCATTAGCGGGGAATTGAACCAGTTATTTGGTTTATTTAACCTAATTTTTTTTAAATAACTTAGTACTGAACTGATCTGAATAGATAAATAACTGAATACATCAGAATAATAAACATACCTACACAATGGATAAAAAATCATGACTCTAACCTTGTTAACATTTTATTTAAGTATTTTTTTCTTTAGCGAGGAATCGAACCAGTTATTTGGTTTATTTAACCTGTGAATTCGAATTAAAGTGGCTACGTGGAGACAAGCACAGTGGCAAAATAGTAGGTTGAGTAGATAAGTTAGGTATTTAGACAAGTGTTGTAAATTATTAGGTATTGTGGTACCATCGCTAGTTGCGGGCCGCGCGAATTCGGCGTTCGCGCGTACATTGACCCCCTAGTCAGCTGATTGTAATTCAGTAATTCCACTGCTGGTTTTATGTTGAAGTATTTTTATGATTTTTTTTTACTGAAATTAACGTTTTATTTAACTATACTAACACGATGGAGCGTGAATAAAGCTAATAAAACGTTGTGAAAAGATGATTTTTTTTTCATCAGGATCGATTTTATATTTCACCCATCATCATAGGTAGTACTATCATTTGTCTTCGTTTTCGGGAGCGTTTCAAAAATACCCTGTATACTTATTTAAGTATCTACCTATTTATATTAACAATATGTTATAAAAGAAAATTTTTGTTATAAAAAAAAATTGCGGGGAAATTGTCCATGGCAGTAAATATTTTTCTCCAAAGATCACATAGCTCGAAAATAGAACTTTCTGATCTGATTCTTGGGTAGTTTTTAAGTTTATCGATAGAGTCACCTGGGATTTTATACGTTTGAATTAAAATTCAACAAAAGGCAGGTAGATTCAGCTTATTCGAAAGAATATTTTTTAATTATTTTATAACATTTCGTGTAGTAAACAATTTTTTTAAATATTTTTACCGCTTCCTAAACAATCATTTTTCGATAGTCCTTGTAAGTAAAATGTACATCACTAGCTAACGCACACAATGACAAATCAAAAATGTTCACGTGTTTTCGGGCTGTCAGGTCGTCTATACGCCCATAAAGATATAAATCTTCTAAGTCAGTGTATACACCAGCATGGAGGTTAGAGAGAAGGAGAACGATCGCTACCACAGAACACTATTACTCCTAGCGGATCGCTACGTACTAAAGCATAGCCCGCCTGTCCCTGAAAATTTGTAGAATTTATAGCGGCGCTGCAGTCGGTAAGTAGTGTCTGCGAAGTTAGCTGTTTGTGAGTACAAGTAGTCATATCAAAATATGCATAATATTGTTCATAATTGATGAGAGACAATAATGTATTTTTTATATAAAAAACTGTAGATAATACGAGTTAAAAACATCTTGGCTACCCAACAGCCATATATATATATATATATGCAAAAAATGTACATCACATGAAAATGTCTATAATAATTTATAATAATTAAAATTATAAAAAACATAATTTATTTATTAATAAATAGTAATTTCGTTATTTTCTTTTTTTTTCTTTGAATGACATTATACACACGTATATTAAACGTTGATAGATCATTTCAAACTAGCGCACAACAGCCCGCTTTTATTGAGACAACTTAGCGATCGCAGCGCCTCACTTATTTTGTCCATATTTCTGGGACACTATTTTCTGCAGCGATCGTTCTCATAGATAAATAAACATGTAGCAAGCTATCGTTCTCCTTCTCTCTAACCTCCATACGCCAGTATCGTAGATAGAGGATTGACAAGTCTATGGCCAGTATACTCTAAGTCTATGGTATATTCTAAATCTATAATATAAAACGAGCGGACTGGGCTTATATATAGCTTGTCTGTTTTTACCTCTGATATACGCTCGGTTTTTTCCAGAGAAGAATCGGTTGTTGCTGTTTTTCTCGATGTATCATCAGCCTATGATAACGTTGTCCTCCCTTTACTCAAAGAAAAGATGTTTCTTTTGGATATTTCCTATAGAATTATTCGCATTATTTTTAATTTACTTTCAGTAAGGTCAATATGTATAAGAGTTTAAGGTAATCTGCTCCCTCCTAGACAGATCTGGCGAGGCCTCCCACAAGGGTCTGTATTAAGCCCTATTTTATTTATCATTTACACCCATAATCTCGAACATTCTGTTAACTACTTTTGTAAAGTCTTACAATACGCTGATGATCTAACGCTTTATTACTCTTCTGAGAACTTTACAGACTTGAGTTATCGTCTTAACTCTGCATTATTCTACTTAAATAATTGGCTTACTGATAACGGTCTTTCCTTATCACAAAGAGTAGAGTAGTAATATTCTCTAGAAAAAGATTTTGTCCCAATATTTCAATCTCAGTACAAAATCAAATAATTCCGACATGTGATAATGTTAAATTTCTAGGTGTTTTCCTGGACTCTAAGATGACAGGTATTCCACATTTAACGTTTATTGCCCGAAAATGCGAAAAGAATGTAAATATCCTTCGTTCACTGACAGGTGTTTGGTGGGGATCTCATCCATATTGTTTAAAACTTATATAATATAACGCCCTAATCCGTAGTCATTTTGACTATGGTACATTTCTATTGGAACCTTGTAATGAACAAGCTCTTAAGCTTTTAGATAAAATCCAACTCAAGTGCTTACGAATTATCTTGGGGGCCATGAAATCATCTCCGTCAAATGCTCTACAAGTTGAATGTAGCGAACCTCCTCTTTACCTACGTAGACAGTATCTTGCCGATCGCTTTATATATAGAATATTTCAGCTATCTTCACACCCACTTCTTTCTAAACTGCATTCTTTAAACTCTGGTTTTAAGAATAACAACTACTGGACTCATAAAGACGTTCCCTGTATCCTTAAAAGCTACCAAAAAATACTTACCTTTAAATTTCCAATATTTCATAGTATGATTAATCCTCTGTTCGTATATCCGTATGAAGCTCTATGTTATCATCCTCCAGTTATTTTAGATTTTGGTGTAACTAAAAATTCCCCTGTAGCCCAACAATTTTTTTTAAGTATATTACGCGAAAAATGGGAAGGGTGGTTGACCCTTTTTACTGATGCCTCTAAGCTTTCTGATAATAGTTTTGTAGGTTCAGCTGTTTGGATACCGAAATATAAAATTATTTTAAATTTTAAAAATTCAAATGCTACTTCAATTTTCACTGGTGAAGCTGTTGCTATTTTAGAAGCTAGTTTATTTATAGAAGCGCAGAAAATAAACAAATGTATTGTTTTTACTGACTCATATAGTTAATTATAAAGTATTTCATCTAACCAGTTTCGAAGTAAATCGAAATTCCAAATTATTTTTAAAATAAATGATGCACTGTATAGATGTTTTTGTCAAGGTATTAACTTGAAACTTGCTTGACTGCTAAGTCATAGTGGCATACGTGACAACGAAATTGTCGATTCCTTAGCAAAACAAGCATCTACTTCCGGTACCCTCATGCATCATACAACATATACTCATGACCTTATTTTTCTTGCGAAAATCCATCAGATGTCAGATTGGAACTCTCTTTGGAAAAAAACTCAGAAGTCTATCGGTAAATATTATGCAGAACTCCAACCTGACATCCCCTCCAAACCATGGTTTTTTAATCAGAAATGGCTCCAAACCTAGTACATCTGTCATATGTCGAATTAGATTGGGACACACTTGTTATTTTTGGCAAAACTTAAGATTAAAGATAGCTCAATTTGTGAGTGTGGATTAGACGAACGTACGATCGATCATAAATATTTTAACTTCCCTAACCTCTCCGTTTCATTATACAATTTTCTTCCTAATAACATCCCTCGTCCTATAAATCTTAGGTCTTTGTTAAATTTAGTTTACACTCCTTTTGTACAAACTTTATTAGTCTTCACATCCATTGATAACATTAAACTATAGTACTTTTACCACTTACCTATATCCATTTTATTATATTAGCAATAATGTTGTAAGAATATTATATGTTAATTCATTCGAAAATAACTACCTATGTAACTTCGTAACATAAAACTAAGTAAACATTTCTACGGAAACGGAAATTAGTCGAATACTCTGTGTGACTTTCATGAAATACTTGACGCTGGCAGAATCCATTCGAAGTTGCCAAACTATAGTCTTTTTTTTACCTTCCGTCCCGATATTTGGCCCATTAGACCTGGCAAAACTAATACATATATAGCAAAAGGCGCAAGCACTCGTAGCTTGAAAAGCTGCCGGTGCAGTCTACGCCGTACTGAAAATTACAGATGCTGGCAGCCATTTTTTTTGTTTAAATATCAATATGAATGTTGCAATCAACATGAAATAGAAGATGATTTTTATTTTCAAATTAATACATAGTATAATCTATACATTGAAGTGTCTCTTTGTAATATCAAAATAACAGCCTTTTACTAAATACATATGAAAGTATATACGGTATTTATAACAAAAAGATAAAATCAATTTTTAAAATATTTGTCTTACTGTCTGTTTGTTCCGGCCTTTGATTATATACCTGTCTAGATAGAGTGTTGCGCTACAATCGTAACAAAAACGACAGGCCAGATTTGAAGCGCTTGTGTGCGTATTACGCACACAAATATGCGTAGCTACTATTGTTTATCAAGTGCGCTACGTCACTGATGACTCACGTGGGCAAGCTGAGTGATACCAGCTTTTGAAGATTTCCCATGAAAGTAGGGGAGAAATGTTTTGATTTTGAGCTATCTATCATTTGTTACAAATTTAAATTAATTTAATTATGATTGCTTTTTACATTTAAGACTTTGTAAATATGGATTATTAGTAGGTAAAATATATATTTGTAATAAAACAAAATTACTGTTCTATGTTATTTATTTTTATTATTCTTAATATTCTAGTTCCGAATTATTTTGGAAAAGTCATTAAACTGAAGAACCGTTCTTAGTACTGGATTTTTAATATTTGGATTGGAAACAAACATTTGTAATATGCTATGTACAGCAGGAAACTTAGTGACCTTCTCTTTGAATTTGTTTTTTAAAGTTTTAGATTTAGATGTTACATCGCGGTTGATATTATCCAATTTTGTCTTATAGTAATATCTTATGACTAAGTATTTTTTCACAACCAGTCTTATTAAATTAACTTGATGCAGAAGACCGCAAATATGACTAATTTTTACTCCAAAATAATTAGTACCTCCAACAAATTGTTTCATTATAGTGGATACTATTTTTGCATAATTAAATAGTATAAGGTTCCACTTTATCAAACGCTCACTTAGAGACAAATAGGCAACATTATGATTGAATGGCGTCTTGAAATCTCGAAATCTACATTTTGTATCATGATAATATTTTTTTTTAAATTAGCTAACGCTCACATGGGAAAATTTATGTTCATAAAACAGGCAACCCTGCAAACATAGCGTCAAATGGCGCTACATTTTAGTATAAAATTACACTTCAATAATTTTATTGTTTTTATAACGTATAGTTATTTAATATTTACTTACCAATGATAGGTAACTTGTTTAGTTGTTTTTAATCGTCCTTTGTAATTCCTGCACACTTTTATAGCGCAAATCGTCATTTTTATAAGCCACAGAACGCGTGTTTACCGTACAATGACAGTGTCGTCAAAGAGCGGCCGAAATGAGCTTATGAGCCAACAGTTGGCTGATTTTTTTTGCGTTTAGAAGTTCGAACTATCTATCTAGACAGGTATATAATCAAATGGTTCCGACTTATAGCTGGCACTGACAGATAGTTGATGTTATAAGGCTAATTTTATTTTAGAAAAAAAATCAAAACCCATGAAATCCAATCGTAATAAATACCAAGCTGGCGAGGTCCGGGAACAGCTATTATGTAACTATTATGTCATAATTTGTATTAAAATTTAACTTAATTTTACATGCATTGTAGTTTATAAAGAAATATATGTTTTGGTTTTAATTTTTATATCGATAGTTAATCGATAATTTTTGCTTTGCTTTGTGTATCGTTAATCGCCTTTTTTAAATCGACTTAATAATGTTTCATCTCTAGAGACGCCAAAAGTGTAAGCTGTGGGGTTTTGGCGGGAACTTGATCGGCGGCGGTTTGCTGCTCCTGTATTATTGTTTGAATAATGGTTTGAAGTGGATTTTGATATGTAAAAGTGGTGCGATTTTGTGTATTAAGTGTCTGCGCATGTGAACTATTAGTGGAAACGGTGATACAAGTGCTTTGATGGTGATGTGATTCTCAAGATAAGGTGTCTATCTGCTTAGGCGCCTTGAGATACCATCGCCAACTGTCAGCTGTCTGCTGACTCAAGTTGCCGTCAAAATCTCCCAAGGGTTGCACAATGTGACGCATCAACATATTGTGAAGCAGTGTACTATGAAGAAAATTATAATAAACCGAATAAAAATACCTAAGACTTGGCCTAAAGGTCTAGATACCAGGCCATAAACTCCAAAAAAAAAAGTGTAAGCTGTCACCCGCACCATGCTATAACGCAAAGACTAGGAAAAAAAAACTTGTATTGTAATAACATAATCTTCTTTTTTACATGGGCATTGTATTTGTGTCTGCTGAGCTATTCTACTAAATAAACACTCACATCGACATTGGCGAACGGTCAAAACCGCCATAAAAAAGATCAAAATTAAAACTTTTAAGGTCATTTTGTCTTTGATAGATTTACAAACACAACAAACAAGATTTTTATAAACGAGAGAAGATACAAACTTATTAAATACCTCAGTCCTCACCTCACCTCAGACCACAGAATTGAAAAAACGGGCTAAGTGTGAGCAAACTACAAATCTTTAAAAAATACCATATATTATTTTTATATTGAAATAAAACACCGGTTCGTCAGAGTATAGTAAATATTTCTTGTACTTACCTAATACTGTGAAACGTAGTGTACTTTGTAGTATAGTAATTATACAAAGTACTTTGTATGCAGATATTGTTAGTTTAATATGCGTAGGGTATTAGTCACATAGTACTTTTTAGTTTTTAGAGTTCTGTGATATGCGTCGCCGTGATGATAAGTTTCCTGAAAATGGATTCGAAGCTTGGGGTGGTTATATGCAGGCAAAAATTGCTAAATTAGAAGACCAATTCACTACTAAAGCTGAAAAAGATGTAAGCAAATTGTCTAACATATTTAATGGTGTATCAATTTTTGTAAATGGTTTTACAAAACCTTCCGCAGATGAACTAAAAGAACTTATTCCTCAGCATGGTGGTGTCTATCACACTTATCAAAGAAGTAATGATTTTATTATTGCTTCTAATTTACCAGACACAAAAGTTAAGAATATGTCAACTGCTAAAGTAGTAAGACCTGAATGGATTACAGATAGTATTGCTGCAAAACGATTGTTGGATTACAGGCAATATTTGCTCTACAAAAATTCGAGAACACAGCCTCAATTGAATTTTCATAAAAAAATAAAAAAAGAGTATGTTAAGTGTGATACTACACAAAATGGAGGTATTCTTAAAGATGCGAGTTCATATGCAAAAGAAATTAACCATAACATAATTAATGAACATACTTTTAAAGAAACTAGTGAAGATTTAGACATGTGTAATGTTCCCACATTAAATCTGAAATTACCTGTTTTAGAAAATGAATCTAAAAAAACTGATTCGGTTGCTAAAACTGCTGTTGATCCTAATTTTATATCTGAATTTTATAACAATTCAAGACTTCATCATATTTCACAACTTGGAGCTTTTTTTAAACAACATATTAATGATTTAAGAGAAATTAATGACTTTACGTTCCCTGCCCGTGATGTTCTGAAAAAGAATATACAGGCCTTAAATAATGTTCAGCAGATAGAACCAAATTTTGATAGTGGGAAGGTAATAATGCACATAGATATGGACTGCTTTTTTGTATCTGTTGGTATACGTAAAAGACCAGACCTCCTTGGGAAACCTGTTGCAGTCACCCATTCTAAAGGTACACAAGGTCGCCCAAAAAGAGCAGGGGTAGACAGAGCTACCGAATTTAACCTTTATAAACAAAAACAGGCTCATAAATTGGGTAAAGCTACAGGCATTCCAGTGGAAGATATTGAAATCAAAAGTAGGGCGGACCTTATTGCTGATAAAGATGATGAATACGGTTCAATGAGTGAAATAGCATCATGTTCATATGAAGCAAGAGCCAAAGGTATTACAAATGGAATGTTTATGGGAGCTGCTCTAAGATTGTGTCCTAATTTACAAGCAATACCCTACGATTTTGAGGGATATAAGGAAGTTGCATGCACATTATATAATACAATTGCACAGTACACTCTGGACATAGAGGCTGTTTCTTGTGATGAGATGTATGTTGATTGCACTGACTTGTTAAATTACTTAAAAGTCAGTGTTCAAGATTTTGCTACAGTATTAAGGCAAGAAATAAAAAATAAAACTGGATGTCCATGTTCAACTGGGTTTGGTGGTAATCGTTTACAGTCAAGACTAGCAACAAAACGGGCTAAGCCAGATGGTCAGTTTTTCCTGACTTCTGAATTAGTTGAAGACTTTATGTTTAATGTTCACCTTAAAGATTTACCTGGTGTTGGAAGGCAGACAGCACAAAAGTTAGAATCTCTAGGCCACCAAACTTGTGGATCATTACAAACACTAACTTTAGGTTTATTGCAACGGCATTTGGGCAATAAAACTGGAGCCCAACTTTTTAATCAATGTCGTGGGCGGGACTCCAACCCACTAACATTTCATACTGTCCGGAAATCAGTGTCCGCTGAGGTAAATTATGGGATAAGATTTGAAAATAATGCACAATGTTATGAGTTCTTAAAGCAATTATCAGCTGAAGTACATTCCAGAATGCATCAATTAAAAGTGCTGGGAAAGTGTATAACACTAAAGTTAATGGTAAGAGATGAGAAGGCTCCTATAGAAACAGCTAAATTTATGGGGCATGGGTTGTGTAATGTAATTAATAAGTCAAGTTCATTATCTAATTCAACTAATGATATTGAAATAATAACAAAAGAGGTTATTTCCCTTTGCAAAAAGCAAAAGATAGATCCAAAAGAAATGAGGGGTGTTGGTATTCAGGTAACAAAGTTAGAACCCCTTACCACTAAGCTTATAAAGGGAGGAATAAGTAAATTTTTAAATAAAAATGTTACACAACATAATAACTTCAATAGTAAAATCATATCGGAGGATGAGAACAGTGCAATACTTGACATAAATCAAATTAAATTTGAAGATGGAAGGGAATCTAAGTTACCAATTACTCCAATAAAAGGAAATAAACTTTTATCACCAATTAAAAAATCTCCAAAATTCAGCTTAGTAAAATCTTCACCTGGGAAAAAGAGAGGAAGACCTCCAAAGAATGCAAAGAGCAGTCTATCAACATCAAAAAATGTTATGGATAAGTTTCTTTATGGCCAAAATGAAGTAAATGAGGTACAGTATAAAAAAGAAAACAAAGACCAAATATTATGCAATGATAAAAAAATTATAAATGATGAATCAAGCCAACAAGGTTTATCAAGTCTTCCATGGGAAAAAGTTAGGGAATTGTTAAGAGCATGGTTGGATAGTGGACAAAGCCCAAAATTTTGTGACACTAAGATGATAGCTGGTTATTTAAGCAAATTAGTTCTTAATAAAGATATAGACAAGGTTTATATTTTAGTAAATTATTTAAATAGAAGGACTAATGAACTCAACAATAGTATTTGGACAGAAGTATATGAATATGTCTTAGAAGAAGTACAAAGTTCTATGGTTGCTGTTTATGGGAAAAAACTATGGATTAATGATTGATTGTATTAATAAAATTAAAAATATTATTCACTCATTTATTCCAAATTGTTTCTATTAAAATAATGAATATCCACAATAATTAGGTACATTATTAATTTATATTATATTATGGGGTATTGGTGTTATTGCATGGAAAATTACCAATTTAAATTTTATTTGCTAAAATCTAAATAATTGTTACACTAAGTATATTTATTTTTCCATATACAGCCAACATTTCATAATTTGGCAAGCAAAAAATTTATAATAACTACTAGTAAGGATTAGACATGTTACAAAATACTTGAAAAACCGACATTTAACATGAAATGTTACATTAATTCATAAATTGGAAAGCTGTCGAAATTGAGACCAATAGATTTCTTATGGAACAGCCATTGCTGTGTATATATTTTATTGTTTTATTTTTTTATTATGGTTTATTATTGTTTAAATTACTTAGGTATAATAAAAATTTGTTAAATGGCAGTAAGTATCACCTCATTTTTATTTCATTTGTTCATAAGCATTGGTAAGATTTTAATTTTGTGTTTGTACCCACATACTTCAACAATATATGACACATGCAAAAAAATAATACAATACTAGTCGCAATAAGTAGAATGATCTTGGTTATAGAATTCCATCACACTATAATTTATTATCACAGATTTTATAGCAAATTAAACATACTTGTTTAATTTTTTATGAAAATAATTGGATTTTAAATGGGAATTATTGTTCTTTAATAATTATTTAGAAAAAACTTACATATTTAGATTATATAATAATAAACAGATGATGAATTTAGTAAAGCCATAGTCGGATCTTATAAAAACCATACATAGCACCTAGGAGGGATAATAGGGCCAAGTGTAACTGCTGGTGGTACAAATACTAAAACTAATTTAGTATAGTTTTAGCAAAATCTCTAACACTAAAATGCTTAGCCGTCCATACAGTTGTAGGTATATGTATAGATTCACATTAGATCAAAGCAAGGTTTGAAAAGATTTCATCGTATTCTACCTTGCTGTTCCTTTCATAAAGGTAATATACAATGTCCTTTTTGGTGTCCACGGCAAAAGATTTCATCTCAACTTATAGGGTGTAGTGGCGGCGTAAGATAATCCACTAACCCCTATCGTAAGTCGTTTAGTAAAGAGGGACAGGGAGAAACTGAAACAGGAGATGGGCAGCAGCATCTTTATGATAACATCTCAAATACTGGCAAATATCCACCATATTAAGCAATCTATGGGGAGGCCTATGTTCAGCAGTGGATCTTTCACAGGCTGTAATGATGATGGTGATGAATGACGGTAGACTATTTCAAGTCTCCATACCTACATTTAAAATTAATCAATCTTACAATGAGTCTTAAGAAAATTTATCATACGAACACAAAATGGCGTCCTGCGCGTGTTGTAAGAGGCGAACGCGGGAAATATAAATAATTTATGGCTTTGATGGATGGCCGTATCCATCGTGTATATTCCAAAGAATTGGCCAAGTTGACTAGGCGGTAGGACTACTTAGCGTCCGTCTAGGTAGGAACAACCTCTTTCTACCACCAAGCAGAAATGCATGCATTGCTGTGTTACAATCTGTAGGGTATACAAAGTAGCTCACCCGGCTCTCTATAACAGTATAATTACAGACGGTGAGGCATTCCATCTTAGTCCTCAGAGATGAAAAACGCATCTGTGTCCTTCTTTGTTTGAAGTTGGTTGCAAGTGTCCACGGCTTCAGTAGCCATTTACGTATACGTGGTAGAGCCATGCTGCACCTATATTAGTAGTATAGTTGTAGCACGAATACCAACGTAAAATAGCAGCTTAACACTGCTGTGTTTCGTATGGTGAGTGTAGAGAACCGGAGACCCTTTTTACCGCAAAAGAGGCATTCCATCTTAGTCCTCACGGGCGACAACGCATCTGCATTTTGATTCTTTATTGAGGATAGATGTAGATGTCTATGGGTTACAGCAACCACTTACCATCAGGTGGACTGTGTAAACGATTAGATTACATTCCTATTCATTTCTATAGTTTTCTATTAGTGTAAACGATTATAATAGAAAGTCCACTTCGGTCAATTCCGCAGATGTACAAACAAACCGCTAGGGAGCCAATCCACCTGCCACCACCTTCCATGAGTGGTCATTCCAGCAAGTCTCCCCACATTTAGAATGGCTGATATACACAGCTCTTTAAATGCTGATCACGATTCTCCTAATGCTCAATTCAAAATTTAGAAATGATTAAATTATTATAATAATAATTTATAGTAGAACACACCTGTGTATCTCTTAGCTCTTGATCGACGTAGAATAACCTCATCTTTGAGGCTGGGAATCCAGCGAGCCGTTCCAAACGTGTTTTCAAGTCTGATACAGTTCTGTAATGAAAACCAATTCGGAATAAATACTATCTACTTACACACCTACCTCATATTAAGCAATTTTAAGGTCACAGCATAGCTGGACATAGTCCATAATGGTTATCCAAAAATGCCAGCCTCTATGCATCGCTTGGATTTGCCCATTTCAGGGTTTGTGAGGACAGAGTTGATATCCTCGGACTGGTAATACTGTTTCCTATCTTCATTAAATGTATTTTTCATTAATAGGTTTCGTAACCAATCCTAGGCTCGTCTTGGAAGCTTAGATCGAAATTAGGACATAATATTTAATGATCTTGATAAAAAAGGATATATGGGTTTAGGGCAAGAACGTATAATCTGTAACCTACCTTTATAAACTCTAAACTTACTAAATATTAAAAACTGCTATTGACAACTCGTACACCAAGCGTGGTAACTATGGCAAACATATACGGTAATCTATCTGGACCCAGCAGTGAATTTTTAATGGGCTCTTATGAATGAAATGCAAGTCTTGATTAAAACCTTATATCGAGAGTTTATAGATGGGTACATTTGAACGCTTTCTTCATTACGGACGTTCTTGCCATATCTCATTAATACAGATGAGATTTAACACCCAGTTTCGTTCTAGAGGCGACTAATGGACGTGCCAGAAAGATTAATGGTTTCCAATGGTATTCATTCAGTATTAAGCATTTATATATACGGTATAACCACAACTACTATTATTTATTCTGTGTTACAACGTTTATGCCAAATTACCCTCCTCCTATATATCCTATAAACCTCCGACGAGTAGCAGCGTCGATGCAAGACGTTAAGTGCTGCGATTGCTAAGAAGCTGTTAAGAGCCGCATAGGCTAACAGCACTTACATCACAGAAAATAGATACATTTAAGGAGACATGTTCAGCAGTAGAGAGTACTTTTTGAGGGTGGATACAGAAAAAGAGATGATATAATAAAAATATACGACATAAATATATATTTAAATATATATTATACAACTAAAGCGTGGCTCTTTAGTTACGCTTTAGTTGTATTATGTATGAAATACGAATGGGTCAACTCGACCTAAAAACAAAAAGACTACGCTCTCACAGAATTCTATCGTAAATTAGCAGATTTTTCTGGTGTGTTTTGGATGGCGAGTGACAAGAACTGGACCCCTTTACGGTTAATAAGGCACTCTGTCTTAGTACTAACTGTGTGACTATGCAATTACATTCTTAATCGAGGATAGTATTTGTGTCGCAGTATTACGCGCTTACATACAAAATGATTTTTAATTGAAGATAGTATCTGTGACTATGGGTCCTAGCTTTCATTTACCACCAGATTGACTTTATGCTCGTTTGTTGCCCTGATTTGTTCTATAAATGTGCTGCAGACCTCAAAACCCACCTGTAAACGTCGACAGTGCGCACCTCGCTCGTTTCGCCACAGGTGAATGTGATCTGGACGCGCTTCTCCGGCCTCAGGTCAACAGACACAAGAGGATCCAGTTTGCCATGAACTCCTATCAGCTCCCAGTACCTGCAAAAGGAACGTAATACGTATTAGAAAAAAAATGTTCTCAAATAATATTTTGCAGTCATAAACGTCAACAGGCAAATATTTTTTTAACAACTAAGGTTCGCACCTTAATGCCTGCCTTAGGTACGCTACCTGCCATGTTTTGTTTAGTCAAGTGTCATATCAATGTCAAGTCTATGGCCGGTATTCTGAGACAATCTCGAGTTTGAACTCAAACTCTACAATCCATACCATTCTGCAAATTTTGACATTATGGACTTCGAGTGCAAGCTCGAGATTGTAGCTGTGTCTCGCCAGCAACGCAAAGTCAGGAATTTGCATTTAGAAAAACCCAAAATGAGGGGCTTTTTAGGTGCCAAGTTTAAAAATTAGGTGCTCTAAAATTTTCACCGCAACGAACTGTTAAAATTTGCGTTGCTAGCAAAACGTATCGCTAGCAACGCAATGAAGTTATTAGATATACGATAAATATTAATAGCAAGGAATTAAGTGCTAATTAGGTGCTGCAAGTATAGGCCATGACAAGGCGCCGCTAATAAAAATAAAGTAGTTATCCAGAACAAAGCAGATGCAAAATTCAGGTTTTCTGAAAATCAGAATAGAATCAAAATTGCTTTTAGAAAAAGCCCAAATTAGTGGCTTTTTAGGTGCTAATTAGGTACCAATAATTCTATGGTAATTCTATGGTACCAAGTTTAAAAATTAGTTGCTCTAAACTTTTCACCGCAACGAACTGTTGAAATTTGCGTTGCAGGAATATTGACATAGTTACTTCTGCAACGCCTTCGGCGCTGCGGGAAGTGCAGCCCCTTAGCCCTTGCGTAGCAAATCACAGGCACCCATGCTCACCTCCGCATGAGTATAATAGCTCTTTGAAAAGAGCTATTATACTGTCAGCATGAAGCATGATGCGGTTTTGTAAGGAGCTGCTTTACGAGTCTAATACTACGCGCAGCAGAACTACAGATCCGTCCGACGCGAGCGCTGAGATTCAAAGAGCGCTTCGCTCTGGTTTCTGATGATGTTAGTGCTATTAGCCTTTTGGCTCTTACAGGTTCAAGCCTTTTAGGCTGCGAGCCCTGAGTCCGATAGAGCTATAGAGTGGGTGGAGATTATTTATATTTTTTTAAATTATTTATAACTAAAATCAATAATCTTGTTTTGTTGTGATTACATCATGACTCGGATGAGTTGTCGTCTAATCGCCGTCCGAACAAGGGTGGCGGACCCCGGCTCTGACGGCTAGATCGATCGCACTAAGTCACGGCGTATTTATACCTCCGCCGCACGCGTATCACATCACTCGCGCGCCATTTCTAAGAATTCAAGAGTACAAAAAGTTCGCGCTATAGTTCTCTTGTTCATATTTACGACCAATCGCATGTTAGATAATAGTAAGATTTTTATTCGATATTGTGATGTTAAGATTGTAAATATTTTAATGTACTTAGACATTATGATTGGTCAGAAATTTTGTAAATTTTGTTTATTTTTTGTATTTAAAGGGAGTTACATATTGGCAATAAATAATTCTACTCATTACAAGTTTTTCTTTACAAAATCTCAACTTGTAAAGCTTCAATCCTCATCAGCCTGTAAAAGTAAGTACATCGATGGACATGGACCTGTTAAGTTTCAGGGAGGATTTCCAGTAATCGCCACGCCAAGCAGGCGGATTGACGCTTGAAGTACTGTTTATCTTTAACGCTGCTGCTTGTCGTAATATGTCGTGCGTAAATAGTATGGTATTACTGCTATCTAACGGAAGCTATAAGATCTTTTGGCGTATCGCATAGCCACTTCGACATTCACGGGACAAAATTTAGTGATGGATTCTCTTACATCACCGTCGCTAGGACCCATCTCTTACCAGATGTAAAATACCCAATCATTGGCGACAGGAAGCAGTTTTAAGGGACATATAGTGGTGCTAAGTGTGGCGATTAAGACAACACTTCCTTAAAATAAGGGAGTCCCATGTCCAGTAGCAGAGTGTTACTGACGAGAATTGCTCTGTCTGCCAAACCAGTGTTAAAAGCATCAATGACTTGTATATTATATTGAATAAAAACTATTTTAGTTTCAATAATGTATTTATTTTTTAATTTCTAGTTTGGGTCCGCAACATACATACATATAATCATGTACTTTGACCACTAGCCACACTATGTATTGAATTCCCACTAGTTCACAAATTTACTTATTTCTGCATTTTAATCTATTTTTTAGTGTTAAGATCGTACCAAATTATATTTTCTATATTTTCCATAATTTCTAATTGACATAAATAAACATATCTACAATTATGGTTATTGAGGTCAAAGTGATATTTACGCAAATTCCGCGCCCACTTAGCTCGTCGATAGACCATCTATTCCATTAACTGCATGCAGGACTAATTCTTCATAATAGAGATCTTCTAAAACTTAAACTTACTTAATCAAACAAATTCTTATTTAGTTTAAGTAGTTTTTTTTGGTATATACATATATGGTATATTACATATATGAGTTTCATGACCTCAACTTCTTGAGTTACTAACTACGTACCATGGACTGCTTCCTTTCCTGCCAAGCGTGCTGATTATAAATACTTAGGCTTTTTCAAAGCCCTCTTTTGGTGGAGGTCTATTTCTGATATTAATTGGCTGATGGAATATTAATTTAAGAACTTTATTATAATGTTGTTATTGATGGTTACAATCTATAAACAAGTATTCACTTTATTATTGTAGTACGATTAATGGTGGGTGTCTTACCTGTCCGGACGATCGGCTTCAGGTTTCTCCATGTAGTAGCGTATAAAGGCACGCTCGGCAGCGTCACGCTCTTCTGGTGGCACCGCGCCACCGCCGTTTAGAGTCCGTACGCGTGGCAGCCGTGCCACGAGCAGCAGCCGTCGCTCGTGCTCTGTCGACTCGAATCGCTCCCATAACGGCCAGCCCTAACACAAAAATCAAAAGGTTACGATCGTAACAATTTGACAAATATACTATATCAGGTAGTATATGAGGAGGTCTACACTCAGCAGTGGACTTCTGATTGGATGTGATGATGGTGATGTAATAATCTGGCCAGCCAGGAAATTCGATCCGGATGTTGTTGTTATCAATGCAGTATGTATATTATATTCAACTGCCGCAAACATCACAGCAAATGCCAATTATTTGTGATCTGCGTTGGAAACGATACTAAATTAAAAAGCAAAACATATACTGAAAAAACTTCAAATAAAAAGTAAGGGTCGACAAAAAGAAAAGAAAACAAGGCCTAAAAATAATAAAATAACGTCACATTCTGAAGTTGGTGCTAAGACGTTCAGTATGTGAAGTTATTTTAATTGTTTTAGTTTTTGAAGTCGGCTTTTACTTTTTATTAAAAGTCAACTTTTTTCCCTTTTAAGTGGACTAAGGAATATCACAACCTCAATGACGTCTACATTCATTAAAAACTTCATCCCTCATCTTTCCACTTGTAAGGGGTAGATTTTTGTCTCCAAATTCGGTCGCAGTCGATTCACAATTAACGAAGATATCGCGTTCCAAAAAAAGAAAGAAACTACAGTTGAATATGTAAACTTCCTCCTTTTTGTGAAGGTGCTATAAAATATAGTTTAATTAAACCAGGGTTCATTGCTTAAAACGCCGGTAGGGCGACCACTAAGCCACGTGGGTCGCGCAACACTACGTGTGCACGTGGTGGACAAGTGCGGTTTTGCGGCCTTGTGTCAATCATGCTTGCATATCAATTACACTTTATAATGTTTTCATAATGTCATTAATTATATTTTTTGCTATAGAATTATAAGTCCTTTATTTAGATAGTGTAATTTTGAGCCGTATGGTGGTGGTAAAAGAAAATCCATCATCCCATTTTGCCCCCTACTATAACGATCTCGTTTACGCCAGACGTAAAATACGCCGACCAGCGACGGTGAGCAGTGTCAAAGAGACGCATGGTACTGCGATCGTCATCCGCCTGCCAAGCAAGAAACGATTAAGGCAAACCTTCCCCACAACGGGAAAGACACATGTTCTGCGGTGGGCTTTTACGGCGATGAAGATAGTGTAATTATTATATTTGTAATTTTGTCAAAGAAATCTTGTATACCTTGCTGCGCAGCTTACGCGCACCGGCCCTGAGGTCAAGACAGAGTCAAAATCAATAAATAGTAAAAAAAATATAATCGTTGGTTCACCATCTTGCCCAAAGGACTTCCACAATGGACGCCACAAAAATGGTGCTGCATTTCTCATCACTTACGAGGGCGACACTGAAAGTTTTTAGAACTGGCCACTTGTAAACGATATAATAAAAAAATAAGTTCAAATTTTGAAAATGGAACTCTTTGCCAATATTATTGTGTATGTATTTTATTAATTTGTCATTTGTTTACGATTTGGCGGCAAATTGAGAATTGTGTGTGTCACGTCAGCATGAATTTAACGCGAGAAATATATGGATACCTATTTTAACTAAAGTCACGATGTGTGTCTGTATATAATAATGTACCTAAGCAAAAAGCAGACGATTCAATAAAAACTAGTACTAGGGTATGTTATTTCTTTTGCTTTTGCTCAAGGTAAGCTAGGGACAAGTTTCCATTACGATCACCAATTGAATCTCTTTATGGCTTCAAAGTAATGTTTTGTAAATGAGGAAGATTTTTTGCTTTGTACGTAGTATTTACATATGAGTTCCAGTGGCAGCTGATACGTACAATTCGAAACACAAATTTTTCATGTATGAGAAGTTTTTATAAATCGAAGTGACAACTGACAAACGAATTACAGTCGTTTTGATGATAAGTAGCTAATGAAACCCTTGGAAACCTGCAACCAACTTCAGATAAAGAAAGCTAAAGAGCGTTGTCACTTCCAAGGACCAAGATGGAATGCCTCATAAACTGTAATTATATTGGTTCTCTAAAGTAATGCACGCATTGCTGCTTGGCGGTTGAAATAGGTAAGAAGGCGGTACGTAGCCAGAGGCCAAACTCCTAGTGACTTGGAATACCCATACCCATCTCCACCTCGCTGGGTAGGTGAATTGGTGAGTGTAGAACTTCGCCATATAAATGCGAGGGTTTTCGGCTAAGCTAGCCCTTTCCTAGTCTGTGAAATATAGTTTCAGCGTTTTTTGGACGAATTTTCCGCCATCAATCACTGGTCAAAGCTTCCTTCGTTGATCATTAGGGGACACCGGATGCAGGAGAGATTGATATATGGGAATAAAGAAATCATATTCCTCCGTACTTCTGTCAATTAAAATAAATATTGAACATTACAAAAACATTACAGGATCAAAAGGCCGACCTAACGCTAAAATCATTCTCTGTCAGTAAGCCTTAGGACAGTGATAACACTAGGCGGTTACAGAGAACAAAGTATAAAATACATAAAATAAACATTTACCTACACACATAGGTACCTAAATAATACCTAAATATTGTTGGCCTGTGGTAGCTCAGGGTCTAAACGCTCGCCGTGAATTACACAGTACGCGAGCAAACAGAGTTCGATCCCTACCGCCATTAATGAAACTATTAGTTGCAATTTTAAGTGCTGATTTACCAAGATCTGCGGAAACCGGCATGTCTGAGAAGTTAAAAAAAATTGAAGACATGTGAAGTCGCCAACACGCATTGAAATAAGAGAACACTACAGAAACCCGCCCAGAAATAATATCCTCCAGACCGAATTTCGGTCACGGCGCCCCAGACTCACCGGAGGCTAGCCATCTGCGCAGGACAGGATTTTAGTGCCCAAGTGTATGCGCAAGCACAGGTGCACTCTCTATTCCCTCACTCTCATAGTCCGATGGGACTGTAATAAGAATTTCTTGACGGAAAAATCCAATAACTGAGTTTTGGCCCAACCCGGGATTCGAACCCGGAACCTCATTATCAGCAATCGCGTTTACGACCACTAGACCAACGAGGCAATCAATACTACCCTCTACAGACCTCTTATTTCCCATAAATAAGAGGAGGTCTGTGCCCAGGGACGTTTTTTTATATAAGAGGGGGCAAATGAAAAGCATGCAGCTCACTTGATGGTAAGAGACTACCAGGAGAAATGCACGTGCGTTGCCGGCCTTTTAAAAAAGAGCAGGCACTTTTATTTAATGCCCCTAAGTTGTATCGGTCCGGAAAGTCGCTGGTGGCAGCCGATTCCACAAGGATGTTTTGCGAGGCAGAAAACTTCTGGTAAATCAAACTGTGGTGGACCGCCAGTCATCCAGATTGTATGGATGGTATATAGGCTGTAACTAAACTAACTTAAATAGGTATAAAATTTTTAAGAAAAGGTAGCGATTTAGTCCTTTTTTGCAAGAACTCATAATAATAAAAAAGATAAAGAAAAAAGAATAATATTACTTTTGCTTCGTGCCCCTTTGTCCTTTAAGAACGTATTGATAAAGCACGATTTATTCAATAAGTATAATAATATTCAACCTTGGTAGCTTGTTTTAACTTTTAACCAAAAAAGGAAGAAGGAAGGCAGTACGCGCAGACAGATGCTAGCTAGCCGCATGCATGTAGAGACAAAAAAAATTCGCAGACTGAATTAAAATGAGACTAAAGCCAGGTGTCTTCAAATTATCATTTGAGATATGGCTGAGGATAAAATGGATGATAAGGAAAATCCGTGTACGTGTTTAAAGTTAAAAAAATACATATTAATTAAAGTAGTTGATAGTTAGCATTCACTAAATTATAATTATAATTGATAGTTAGCATTCCCTCATAAGCATTCACTTAATTAAAGCTTCATAGTTAGTTTAGCTGATTTCCTGCGTGTTCGGTGGTAAAGGAAAATATCGCTAGGAAAGTTGCATTCCTGAGAAATTATTACTCATATTACATAATACCGGAAATGAGTACATTACATGGCGTACAGCATGTAAAGTACGCCATCAAGTATTGGGTAAGTTAGGGCAGTGGGGCGGATTTTCTCCCGCTTCAAAAATCCTATAAAAATAAGATGAAACATGTGCCCAGCAGTTGGAATTATTTTTATACTTTTTAATTACCACTGAGTACACTCCGTAAACAAAATTAATGAAGTTGTTATAACTTAATTTGCTTAATTCCGTGTAAAGAAATAAAATGATGTGCCCTGCCCAGTTTGAAGAGCACCCCCCGATCTCCCTCAATTGCGTGCACTATCCCCGTCACCACCATTCCCAGCACTACCACTCCCAAAACCATCACACTAGGAACGTCACACCACTCTCGATAATACGAGTGTGATAATACACGTGTTTCGCCTATACACGAGACATCCTCATGTGAAGTAGACTCTGCGGAGGCTGGCCAGTCTACTCTACTACCACCACACTACTCTCCTAGTGTGGATTTGGGAGTGGTAGTGCTGCAATCGGGGGTAGTGTTGCTGAGATTGGTGGTGACGGGGATAATGCATGCAATTGAGGGAGGGTGGGAGGTGCCCTTCAAACTGGGCAGGACACATCATTTTATTTCTTTACGCGGAATTAAGCAAATTAAATTATAACAACCTCATTATAATGGATTGCCGCAAAGTAACGCCTGATTCTATTAATTATCGTAAACGAAATTGTCAAATGGTCTAAATAAATAATACAAATGCATTGTGGTTTCGATTTATAATGATCGATTAAAATAATATTTAGTTACTGTATTCTAGTTAATCTTGTTTGTGTATTTGAGCTACAAAGTGTCGCAAGCAATTTAGGCGAATCAAAACACTAATTATTAAAATATAATATTAGGTACATATTATGTTTTCTCGTAGTTTGTAAAAGCTCCGTCACACGTAGTGACGGCACATGAGTAGACATGAGTGGTGGTGACGATTCGGTTCCGAATCACTGGCTGCGTGTTCGATTAAATTTATTGCAATCCCACGTTCATGGCAATTCCCTTATGTCGAATTATGAATGTATTTTTAGCCGATTTTAAAAAGGGAAGGCTAACAATTCGATTGTATGTTTTTTTTTAAATTTGTTTTTCTATGTATGTTACGCGATATCTTCGCCAATTATGAACCGATTTTGATGATTCTTTTTTATTTATTAAATAGGTTAGGTATACTTTAGAAGTGGTCCTAATCATTTGGAGAAATTTAAAAAAAAAACTAAAAAAATAACTAACAAAAAGTAAAGCAGACTTCAAAGAACTAATAAGTATTTTTTTCAACAATTTCACATTTTGAAGTTTGAGTTTAATTCTTATAAAACTATATCTTACGACTTCAGAATGTGAAATTAATTTATTCTTTTTAATTTTTGTTCTGCATAAATTAATGCGTTATTATGTTTGGGTATTTAAATAAATTTGTATAATCACCGGAACAGTAACAGTAAATGAGCATTATTTATTAAGCCTTCAAGAAATATAAAAGGCATGCATTAATACGTCAACTATATTAGATACAATGACGTAGTTTTTATAGTACATTTTGACCTAGGACCATTATCATTCTTCCTTGTGCAAATTGTTTATTATAATTAATTAAAATCAAGCGTTAGATTGCGGAAATTTCTCTTTTAGAGGTGAACAAGAGTCGTCACATGTGTCGTATTATCGCCGGTAGTAGTTCGTATTGTAGAGGTGTTGAGGCGGTGATAGCGCCAGCAATTAGGGGAGGTATAGAGATTCTATTTAAACTAGACTAGGTATTGTTTTTCACGGGAATTTTAATTACTGTTTGTCTTTTCCTACACTCAATTTTTATATGTACGCGGTAGAGCTACGCTGCAGTGTATTATATTAGTCTGCCGTACAGTTTCAGTGCCTGTCGGCGGACTTCACATGTCTTCAAAATATTTTTATTCAACAGACATGCAGGTTTCCTCACGATGCGTCACCGCCTAGTAAACGTGGCGAGGATCACGCTCGCACAGAATACCAGCGTAAAATAGCAGCATAATACTGGTGTTTCGTATGGTGAGCTATGAGTGACAAGAACCGAAGACCCTTTTTACTGGTAACGAGGTACCATTTTAGTCCTGTGGTTCTATAAAAAGTAAATAGTTACCTTGCTCATTGAACGTATGCATAGTTTTAACTGAGATTTTACTATTTTTTTAAACTGATTTTACTAATATTCTTTTAACTTTTTTTACAGTATTTTTGATCTATTGTTAAATATAGGGCCTTATCAAGAACGCGACACGATGGATAGGGGTTTTGAAATAAAAACGTGCAGAGTCTATGTTATAACTAGTACATATCCGCTTAGCCAATATTTCTTACCGTGTTGGCCCCAAGAAGGTAGAGATCTGCCCTATTGCAGCGCTGCAACACATCGTTTGAATTTGTTATCGAGTAGAGTTAGAGACAGCAAGTTTTGAGGGAGGTGGTGGTGCTATTTCCTATCACCAGTTTGTGAGATTTTTAAACAGATAGGTATTCCCATTGCTCGGGCTCCACAGTCTCGTTTGTTAACGAGATGTATGCAGGGTGCATGTGGCGTATGATCGTTTGGTAGGTGTTTAGAACGGACAATGACTTGAAAGTAGATCGGTCATGTACTAGATGGTTATACCATCAATCGAAGGTCATAAGATCATTTTAGAATTTCCCATAGGTAGTTGTTACCTTTTATGATACTTACGGGACGATGGAGTGATTTTTTTATAGAAAAAGCGTGACAAACGTGCACATAGCCCATAGACATCCACATTTATCCTCAATTAAAAATCTAAATGCAGATGTGTTGTCCCCCCCTGAAGACTAATATGGAATGCCTCGTTTCCAGTATAAAGGATCTTCGGTTCTTTACACTCACCATACGAAACAGCATCGTTAAGCTGTTATTTTACGCTGGTATTCTGTTAGACCGTTTGTCAGTTATTTCAATATTACAGACGGACACTTTTTATTCATATGTATAGATTTGTTGCATTTCCTATAACACCCAGGGACACCAGACGTCACTTATTTTCTGACGAACGAAATGTGTAAGATTGAGTAGTGTTAGTATGTACTATGATCGCATATTATGATAGCCTACCTGCTAGCTTGCCATTTTCCAGGTATCAGGTAACCTCGAGACCGCCTGACACATAGAACGTAAATGAAAAAAAAATCTGCACGTTTTATATGAGTTTTTGATTAAAAAAGTAACACGTAGAGTTATCTATTGGTTTGTTAGGAAAGGAAACATAAGTCATCTGTCACGTTGACGGTTTATTATTTGATGTCACGGCGTCGTAAGTTTAATCCCGTTTAATTTATGTAATTTTTCTCAATTTTATTAAAAAATTTGCACTAATTGCTAGATAAACTAAGTAAAATACGAATTACAGTTTTATTTTTTGAAATAGAGTAAAATCGTGCATGTCGTGACACGTGTTTCTTCTATGTCCTCTGGGTAGAACATATTCAGGCTATTGAGATAAGGTCAGGCAATTTAACGTCCCATATGTAGAACATTGTCAGATATCAATGGTATATATTATTTTCTTTTTCAGATTTAAATGATGAAAAAATATTGGACGCCCTGCAAAACTCTGACATTGACTATGATTCTGATTTATCTGATAATGACCCAAATTATCAGCCTCAGGTTGACAATCGCAACCGAACAGAAAGTACTTCAGACAGCTCATCCGATGACGATCCTCCTTCGCCTGTTATGTCAGCGAGCTCCATGAGAGCTACATCGCGTGTTCGAAGAGGTCGAGCTGGCAGGGGAGTCCGACGAGGATCACGGATACGAGTAAGGACATCAAGTTCACGCGATGGAATACAAAATCAATGGACAGGTACTACTTTTGATCCAGAAATAAGGGAGCTTCAACAACCCACATATATACCAAAAAACTGCGAAGGGTGGCAGAATTTGACGTATGTCGAACAGTATATTGATGACCAGATTTTAGACATTATTGTTGTATCTACAAATAGAATAGAAGTTGGACGCGCAGGAAAAACATTGGGTTTAACTAGGAAGGAGCTGAAGGTATATTTGGGGATAGTAATGATAATGTCGGCTTTACAATATCCAAAAATTTATATGTATTGGATACAAAGATGGAGAGTCCCGGTTGTAGCGAATGCTATGAGCTTTTATGCTATAAGAACTAAAATAAAATATGTTTATGATGAAAATATAAGCGAAGGAGACAGAAAGAAAGATAAAATTTGGAAGATTCGTCCACTTTTTGAACGCATTTTACAAGGTCGCTTAGATCAAGATCGTCCTCAAGATATGTGCAATAAATGAAATGATGATTCCATTTTCTGGACAATGTCATATGCGGCAGTACTGCCCCAATAAACCGAACCCGCTAGGTTTAAAAGTGTTTGTACTAGCTACACCAGATGGAATTGTTTGCGACATGATTATGTACCAAGGTGATACTACTGTTCCAGACTTGATAGGTCAAGGATTTAGTCTAGGCGAAGCAATGGTTTTATACCTTACACGTTCTCTATTACCTGGACATCGATTATACTTTGACCGTTATTTTACCAGCGTAAAACTGTGTGAAGAACTCCTGAATCTAGATATTCATGGAACTGGCACTATTAACAGGAACAGAATTCCAAAAGATTGCGTTTTTACGGATGAAACGGAATTTAAAAAGAAACCTCGTGGAACAAGCGAAGCACGCATTCGCAATGATGGAAAATTAGCTGCAACAGTGTGGTTAGACAATAAACCTGTTTGGATGATGTCTTCAATATATTGTGACCAGAATAAGGATGAATGCAATAGGTGGCCTAAGCTACGTATACTTTATGAACGTATTTCAAGGCTTGAAGTTATTCGGTTTTACAACGGAAATATGGGTGGAGTTGACCTAGCGGATCGAATGCTTTCGGTATGGCCGTCTAGAAACAGAAGAAAAAAATGGACAATTCGTGTAATCTCACATTTATTTGATTTAGCTGTTGTTAACGCGTTGTTACAATATAGAAAGCAAAAGTTGACAGAAGGGACAAAGACGACAGATATTGAACAGTTGAGAGAGTTCAAGCTAGATTTGGGTTTCACGTTCATTGAAGAAAATCAAGAAAGTAGTGACAGTGAAAGCGATCCTGATGAAGTGGAAGAACTCATGCCAAAACATAAAAAACGCAGGGTTGCGATTGTTCCTTTGCCTACAAAGAGAAGACGATAGCAAAAAGCTGCCCATCTACCCAAATATGAGACCAAACAGTCGCGATGCAGAAATCCTGGCTGCGACAAAAAGACCACGGTTTTTTGCAAGAAGTGTAATATTTTTTTATGCTTCATACCAAACAGGAACTGTTTTACTCATTTTCATGAGACTGATTAGATGACTAGATTTGCTTATGATTACTAATTTTATTTACTTATGTTTCAAAGAATTTGTATTGGTTTCTAAAAATTTTTAAGAATGATTACTATATAGATAAACATTGATCTATATTTAATCTTAGTTTTTAGAATTCATTTTTGTTTAGAATTTACTTCTGACTAAAAATGTCAATTCTAGGTTGAATTAAGTTGTTGTCTGTTGATTTTGGTACCAAATTTAGATTTGTAAGAGAATTAAGATAGTTTTGTACTAACGTTGATCTCTATTGAATCTCATAGTAAGAGGTTTGTAAGAATGTATTTTTAATTACAATTTATTTTTGACTGAAAATGTTAACTCTAGCTTGAACATAGTTGATGTCTGTTGATTTTGATACAATTTTTTTTAGAAATAGATGAGACTGCTATTATAGTAATTATAATGTTTTATTTTTCCCTTGAAAATTAAATAAGTTTTAATTGAATAATGTACATAAATAAATTAATATTCTTTTATGTTCTATGTGTATTTGTCCTATGTAATTTACTGCATTTGTCCTACGCAAAGAACGTAATGAAAATCCAAATTTTCTCGATAAAATTTTTTTTCTCCAATTTTCCATGTATTTTTGGACCCTAAGTAGCAATCAGTAAAAAAATTTGAAAGAAATTCCACAAATCTAACTTTCTGTAGTTAGGAGGGTAATCAAGGTAGGTAAAAATATTGCTCACCTCACGTTTATTCTCTCAGCTGATTTTTATATATATATATGTTAGATAATATCGTTAAAAATCACTTCCAGACACTTTCCGTCGGCAGTATCGCTTTGCAGACGCTTTAAAGCTGTCAAAAAAATTACTCAATTTGACTTACATTCTAAAGCTCTATTTTTATATATGTTAGCTAAGCAACTATTTTAAAATGTTTTACAAGGCAGACCGATCCAAGGGGTCAATCATCCCCTAGACCTAGACCCACAGTATTACTCACACTCATGCGCGCGGATAATGCCCACGCGCTCATACCCACAGAGGCATTAAAATTGGGTCTAGGGGATGATTGACCCCTTGGATCGGTCTGCTCTTGTAATTCGTCAGAAAATAAGTGACGTCTGGTGGCTCTGGGATCTTGCTCTATAATACCAAAGGCGGACTTAATGGCATTAGGCGTTCGAGATTGTAAAGAGTCAATGCTTCAGTGCGCCGTAATTACGACACTATGCTCTTTGAACAGTAACAAGGTTGTAAACATCGAAGGGCGAAGTCCATAGTGTTTTATATATTCTTTGGTGTAGTCGAAAATACCAAGAGGACGACCGGCCGTCATCAGCATAGTGATAATTTATTAAACAAGTTATAATTTTAAAAAGGAACAAATTCATTATAGAGAACAGGTTTAACATCCCACAGGTTCAGAGAATCACAATATTGACCTGCGAACTGCGAAACGTTAGACGCGTGGGCTCGCAGACTGGCGCGACCGTTGAACGTTAAAATATGATTCATTTACGAGAACGGTCTCTTATTGTGAGACGTCAGGTAATTTTCCAATTTAAGTGCGCAGATCGGATATTAAAACGTCGAAATCGAATATTGCTACTTGTGCGCCACGAACTACGTTATAAAAAGTTGATAATTAAAGGCACAAAGAAAAATCAAAACTGTTTTTGTTGAATAATAAGTTCTTATAAATAAACAACTTTAATGTATTTAAGAAGGTTCAAATGTTGTGAGCCTTTTATTTATAATAATATTTTGGGTGTCATATATCCCATAGGTGTCATATAAGAGGCGACTATGGGCCAACAAGATCTTATGGCTGTCTTGTTGATCTAGTGGTCGTAAGCGCGACTACTAATCCTGGGTTCTTGGGTGCGAAATTCGGGTAGGACCAAAAACTCAACACGGAGTCAGTAAGTTGATGGTGTTTCACTCCTGTGTAACGGCACGTAAAGCCGTTAGTCCTGGAGCTGATCTTTCTCTCCGGTCGTGTGCACGTGTGTTCGCGCACACACTCGAGCACCATAACCCTGTCCAGCGCAGATGGCTAGTCTCTGTTGTGACTGGCTCGAACGATTCCGTGACCGAAATTCGGTCTGGAGAACATTATAGCTTCAAATAAATGGCGTTATAACCATTTCATAATACGCCAGGCTACGGGAAGCAGCGTTGAAGGTGCGAACCGTCTGGTACTGGTACTAGGATCGTCAATCCGCCTGCCAAGCGTGACTAATTATGGCAAATCCTCAGTACAATGGGAGAAGCTCATATCCAGAAGTGGACTTTTATGGGCTGATGAAGAAAAAGATCTCTCTATCTATTCTATCGATCTATGGTTTAATTATAACTTTTGTATCATGAGTACTTTTCAACTTAGGTACTACAACGACGGCTCCATGGCACAGTGGCTTAGCAATGTGTTGCAGTGCTAAGGGCCGCGGGTTCGAATCCCGCACGGAACAAGTATTTATATAGCCTACAAATAATTGTTCCGGGTCTTGATGTTTGTCCTTGTGAAATTTGTGTATGTAAACTGTCCCCACGATATAGGAGTATTTCAATGTTGCAAAAGTCCAAATTCATATAGTCAAAAGTACAAACGAGGTATTCCATCCTTGGACAACTCATCGGAATTTTAACTCTTAATAGAAGATAGATATAGATGTCTATTGGCCACAGCACACACTATCCATCAGGTGGACTGTGTGCTCTTCTGTCACTCTTGTTCTATAAAAATATTTCCGTTTTCAGGTCCATAGAAGAGGGCTATTCTACTGTTTTCATAACGATGTGTGTGTATATATATTCGTATACGTTTGTATTTCGCATATCTCGAGAAGAAATATTGATATCGCCCCCAAACAAATTACATTCGACGCTTGATTGTGTAATTAATATTTGATTAAATTTTCATTAAAATAGATTCCGCAGTTTGAAATAACGAGATAATATGGCAGCTCATATCTCGGTTTTCACATGCTCGTTTTTACGGCTCAATAAATTAAAATGTATTTCAGATTGTTATATTCATTTTTTTAAATATTTATTGATATACTAGCTATCCGCCCCGGTTTCGCATGGGTGATTACTGGATCTCAACTCTACAGCGCTACCTACTGGGTCCAATTGTGAATCTAAGCCATCGAGGGACTCACTCGAAACACAAAAAAATCATCTAAATCGGTCCAGCCGTTTAGGAGGAGTTCCGTAACAAACACACGTACATAAGAATTATTATATTTACATAAGAGCGAGTTAAAATCTATTTAGTTACTAGGCGAAGATATGCGATTAAAATACCTTGATTTAGACATTCAAATGAGAGGAGATCGATCGGTTAAGAAGGTCGTCGAGTGCATTTTCAAGTCTCGAATGTGAACGAACTCGGTGCAACCGTCGCATATTCGGTTTGAACTTTGTCATTCTTTCGATACCTTTACTCGGCTTTGTTATTTCACTGAGACGATGAGATGTGCATTGTTTTAAGTTTTATTGGTTTATTCAAACCGATTTAAGTGTATGTAGATATGGTGTAAAGTAAACGTATGCATACATATATTATGTCATATTATATGTCTGTATACAAGTTTATTTTTATTGTGAGACTAGCGATCCGCCCAGACTTCGCACGGGTGATTTCTGGATCTCGACAACAGCGCCACCTACCGAGCCCAATTGTGAATTTAAACCATGCAGGGATCCACTCAAACACATAAAAAAAAACATCAAAATCGGTCGAGCCATTTTCGAGTTTTTATTTAAATATAGTGCGCCAAACGGTGGGCTTAAATATTTTTTAATTATTTTATTCTGTAATATTAGGACATAATGCTCAGATTGGCGATTGGGAGCAGCATTAAAGCTGCGAGCGATAAACGTCAAGTATAACGAATGCAAATCCCTCTGTCAAGCTGTGCGATTATGGCGAATTATTTCTATTAAAAATTGTAAAGTTACAGCCTAAATATACATCCCACTTCGGGGCACAGGCCTCCTCTTATTGCTGAGAGGGTTTTAGGGCACGGAAATGTCCACCGCGCTGCCCCAATGGGTATTGGCGGACTTCACAATATCTTCGAAAAAAAAATTTTTCATTATAGACTTGGCTGAGGACATTAGTGGAGGGCCTGATAAAGTAGAATGTAAGTATGTAAATTTCTTCACTAGGTATTCGTTTACTAGAAAATGTACGGTGACATACAGCATAGCATGCGCTCCTAGGATTTTTAGGGAAATTACTACTTGCTTGTTACTGGTTGAATTTGGTCGGTTTTAGTAAGAAACCACAGCCGCTACATACAGCAGGAGAGACCCACGTCCAGCAGTAAACTTTTACGGGCCAATAAAGTAGAAGAAAGATAAAAGGAGTTAGAAACGATAGCTTAGAAGCGCGGAAGAAAAAAGAATAGGTAACAGACGACAGGTTCTCGAGTTGCAGCCTCGTACTGGGCAAGCGCTGGGTTGAGCGACCCTCTACCATATGGAGTGGCATGAATGCAGGTGGCTAACGACTGACCTTTGTGGCAATCTATGGGAGGCCTATGTTTAGCAGTGGACTTGGACTGTAGTGATATTGATAGTGTGTAAAGAAACGCTAGAATCGGCATTAGTTGTTGCATTTGGCCAAAGTTATGCAAGCAGAACGGAAAATAATTCACCAAAACACTAAACACAGTTAACGTACACGCATGGTTGGATAGAATCGATATTGTTTAAGCCAACTGCCTGTTTTAACATGCAATATAAACTCCCCTGGCCGGCTTTTTTATCTAATAAATTATACCGCTGTTAATTTCGTACTGAGCCGGAAATTTATAAAACTACCTTGCTAATATTTATGACGACTGTTTCAAAACAAACGTTTATTGAATGGTTTTATTTTAAAACTGATAGGAATAAAAAATTATAGGTATATTGTCTCCTTTTCAGACTTCAAAAATGGAGGAGGTTCACAATTCGACATTGTTGTTTTTTGTATATCGTTACCATTATCACCATTACAGCCTATCAAAGTCCAATGCTGAACGTTGACATACATCTTAAGGACTTCAGTTTTTTTCCCTTTACTAGTTGTTAGCAGGAAGACACTGCTGCCCATCTCTTGTTTTGTTTCTCTCTGTTGCCTCTTACGACACCCACGGAACGATATGAGGCACTACCCCATATCGTCTTGATATTCTTAAAACATCACTACACGACTTTTTTAAATATGTTACGTGATATCTTCGTCGATTGGTAACCGGTTTTAATTATCATTTTTAAATTAAATAGGTTATACTTCAGAGGTGGTACCATATTAATTTAGAGAATAAATTCCAACACTAAGGTTGGAAAAATTGTTCGTTGATTATCAGGTTTGCACCATGCTTAGGCATTTGCAGAAGTTGACAAATCCTTTATAACCCACAATATATTCGCCTCGTATATACATTAGTTACAATCTATAATAAGTCCACTGCTTAAAATAGGCCTTTCCCATAAATTGTCATGAGACAATCTATGGGAAAGGCCCATACGGGGAATTTACCATAGTTGTAACATTTTGCAGATGAGATGGCACCCCCAGTATTTTATTTGGTAAGTGGATGCTGTGGCTCATATATACTTAAATTTATCACATTAACACGCCTAAAGATTAAAACCTCGACACACTAAGTACAAATGCCTCGCTACCAGTAAAAAAGGGTCTTTAGTTCTAATCACTTACCATACGTAAAACAACTGCTAATGTTTGAACGCTAGGATTCTGTGAGAGTATGGCCCTTCTCTGGTCTAGTCGACCCACTCGTGCTGCAGCCATTACACATCAGTAGCGTGGCTCTACCATGTATGATTGACCCTTTATCATTCATAGTAGCATTCATAGTAGGCTCCCCATTAGATCGTTTCTTCCTAAGGTAACCCAGTCTGCTACTGACTTGCATTTTAAAGAGTATTTTACGGCATTATAATATATGCTGCGCAGTTGATTTATTTATCGGGTAAACGAGAGTTGTCGCCTCAATAAACATAACGATGTATGTACGAGTTTCTCATCTTCGTGGATTTCGTATGTAGATTTGTGTTTATGGAAAATTCAACACGAGAAGTAGTTTTTGGTAGTAAACATTTGTAACCTAAGACATAATGGTTTCTGACGCACTTCTATACTAAGCAGAGCACAACCTATATGCTAATTAGAGCATCAATTTCAGTTATTTAATTTACTAACTCGTATGTACTCCACTCACTTTTCATTTTATTGCATTTAAATGATTTTTTTTTTCGTTTTGATAGCAAGAATGATTTTTTATTAAGCGTGGTGGAGCCACGCTGCAGCTGTTATGGTTACAGCCCGAATGGATTGACTCGACCGGGGAATAACCACACTCTCACAGTATACAAGTGTGAAATAGCAGCTGAATGTGCAGAGAACCAAAAACTCTTTTTAATAGTAGCGAGTGATTATATCTTAGTGCTCAAAAGTACCAACGCATCTACATTTTGATTCTTAATCAAGGATTGATGTAGATGCCTGTGGGCTGCAGCATATACTTGCAATTAGGTGGACTGTGTGCTCGTTTGTCACGCTTATTTTATTAAAAAAAATTAAAATATATTTTCCCCCTTTTTAATCAGGTTCAAATTAAAAATAGTACATTTCAAAACTAAAAAATCTAAACAAAAACACTACTCAAAACGTTACGCCAGTATTTGTGACATCACTGCACTAATATAGCGGCGTTTACGTCCTTTTAGGATGGTTGCATTAAAATCAACCATCGCTTTCACATTCGCAGAGTGACGGCCAAATAGTTTTATTGAATAATCGCTTTTATTCAGTATTGTTTACGGACTGTATACCTTTGTAGCTAACGATACAGTTAAGGTAATACCAACAGAACGTGAAACATCCAAGGTTAAACAGATATCCGTGAGGAGATGTACATTAATGTCGCGTATAGCGTATTCACTATACATTTTGAACAAAATTGCTGTTACAATTTAAAAAGTAACTAATGCTAATAATGAAAGGTCCATTTAAAGCATTTTTGGTAATGCTATATTACCAAAAATATTGTGTTGTTTTTTGTTTTAAATATATTTATTCGAAAAGGTTTTCGGCAATTTAGGTAGGTACCAATTAATAAATCAATATTACGTTCTGAAAGCGATTTATACTAAGCGGCTTGACTTATAGGTATGCAAACAATGCATTGAACAAAAGTATTAAAAATGAAGTGGCTGGTGTACTAAATTAGATAAATATTAAACAATACGACAAACCACAAAAGACAAAGCCTTCTCTCACAAATGTGAGAAGGCTTGTTGTTGGTGGACTGTGGAGCGTAATATAGGCTATTTTTTTAAATACATACGATAAATCGGTGAAATAGCCGTCTTACATTCACAAAACGCACGCTCAGACGTATTCCGCATTTTTCATCTCATGTGCCGTATGCACTAGGAAGGTCAGTGTATAATGTATTACCTACAATGTAACTATAAAAATATGTATGCTAATACCTAACCTAGGAAATGCCAATTAAAGATGGTAATTTAGTCAGTTTAGTTTTATTGCGTTAGTTTAGTTTTATGTGTCACTGAAAACGCGGATGAGGCTGTAGCCTGTAATGGCGGCTGTACACGCTCGTCTCGTCGCCTCGCGTGCCTTTCGTCGCGTAGAGGTTCGACACGAGAGCACACCATGTACACACTCGTTGTATCACTTGAACTACGGATGCCCACTGCGATGGACGTAGAAGAAACTGTTGCTATGTTTTGCCTTTGCCATTTTTTATTATAATTTTTACATATTTCAATAAAAGAAAATTAATAAGTCATGGTGGATGGTTTCTATTCACTGTAATAGAAAATAGTTGCAAACCGGTAACATTCATTGCTATGCGGATGACAGCACTGGTGATGCTCTATACACCGGCCGTGCCAATATTTATTGGGAAAACGTCGCCGAGTACCGGAACAAACTTGTATCAGAAGTCGAGTCTTTGCTGAACAAATTCTCGGATTGGGGCCGACTAAATCTAGTCCAGTTTAATCCTCAGAAGACACAAGTTTGCGCGGTAACCGCTAAAAAGAACCCCTTTGTCGTATCTCCTCAGTTTCAAGGCACTCCCCTTGTAGCTTCAGACAGTATCGGAATCCTCGGCGTCGACATATCGAGTGACATGCAGTTTCGTAGTCACTTGGAAGAGAAGGCCAAATTGGCCTCTAAAACGCTTGGCGTACTCAGCAGAGCGGGACAGTATTTCATGGCGGCACACCGCCTGCAACTTTACAAGGCGCAGGTTCGGCCTCACATGGAATACTGTTCCCATCTCTGGGCTGGGGCTCCCCAGTGCCAGCTCCTTCCACTTGACCGCATCCAGTGCAGAGTGGCTCGTATCGTCAACGACCGAGTCCTTTTGGATCGGCTCGATTCACTGGCGCTGCGAAGAGATGTTGCATCCCTTTGCATTTTCTTTCGCGTCTACCACGGGAAGTGCTCTGAGAAATTGTTCGGATTAATCCCAGTCGCCAAATATCACGAACGCACATCGCGGCAAAATTCCCGATACCAACCACACCATCTGGATGCTCGGCGGTCCACCACTGTACGCTTCACTAGGAGTTTTCTTCCGCGTACGACCTTTCTGTGGAATACCTTACAACCGGGGATTTTTCCGGACCAATACGATTTAGGGACCTTCAAGAAAAGAGCTTACTCCTTTCTAAAAGGCCGGCAACGCACCTCCAATTTCCCTGGTGTTGCAGTTGTTCATGGGCGGCGGTAGTCACTTACCACCAGGTGAGCCATATGCTCGTTTGGCCCCTCTCCTATAAAAAAATCTGTCAAGTGTAATATCCCTCTGCAAGACGCAGGAGTGTACAAGCTTGATTGGAATGTGGTCTCTCTTACATAGTAAAACTACAATAAAACCCGCGTAAAAGAACACCATAGCTGATGTCAAGAATTGACGTTCCGGGAAGTCTGCAGTCTGTGAACACGTGCAGGTTCGCCCCCGTCACTACATCAGATTTGATAGACCACAAATCCTCGCTAAAGAACACCGATCCCTTCCAAGAATGATTCGCGAGGCTATTGATATCAAAAAATAACCTGATTTCAATAGAGGAGACGGCTGTGTGCTACTATCTGCTTGGGATGCTATAATTAATAAAATTAAATCCCAACCCAAGGATACAGTTGCAAGACTTCAAGATACTATGAGTTCATACTGCGTAGGCCGGACCAAAAATTAATAATTTTAATCTGAAGTTGCCGTGGTTAACTATGACATTGGGACGTCGAAACCTCAGTCCCCCCGTGACCATGGGTGTTTTTTTTATAGGATAAGGGTGACAAACGAGCACACAGTCCAACCTGATAGTATGTGGATGTTGGGCCCATAGACATCTACATTTATCCTTGATTAAGAATCAAAATGCAGATGCGTTGTCACCCCTGAGGACTAAGATAGAATGCCTCATTTCCAGTAAAATGGGTCTCCGGTTCTCTACACTCAACATACGAAACACAGCAGCATTAAGCTGCTATTTTACGGTATTCTGTGAGAGCGTGGTCCTTCCCCGGTCGACCTGACCCATTCGTGCTACAACTATACCAGTAATATAGCGGCATTACCACTTGTAAAGTACTCGAAACGTGGGGAATATAAAATTAGTTAATACACGCAATAAAATCCGTAAAAACTAGTTTTATTTAAATGCGTAGTTTTCGCGTAAACATAAGAAATCATTAGGTATATTGACTTGTTGTTGTCTTCCTTTTTATATTTGATTTAAGACTTCTTTTTTATGATTGTTTATTTGATTTTAGAATTTTAATTTTCTATAACTAATTACAAAAATAATTATATTTACTATATCCTTACTAAAGTAATGCACTCTATTTCGTTGGTATAGTGGTTGTAAGTGCGGCTGCTGATCATGAGATCAGTTTTGGTTTTTCTGGCGAGAAAATTTCGCCAAGCTTTTCTTGGTTGGTCTTGCGCCTGATCTCTTTCCGATCAGATTGCCGTTTTATCGGACTATGAGAGTGAGAGAATAGAGAGTGCACCTGTGCTTGCGCACACACTCGTGCACTATAATCTTGTTCTGCGCAGACAGCTAGTTTCCGTTTCGACTGGCCGTCGTGTCCGAAATTTGGTCTGGAGGTTAATAATGTAAGTGGTAACCTATATTTAGAAGTGGAATGAAGATAAAGATGTATGATATCTTCTTTAACTATGTAATTCTTATACTTATTATGAAACTTAATTAAAAAGCACCAACATTTCTCTACTATACCTACTATAAAATATAACATAACATAAACACACGCCTGTCACCCAGACTTCCATTTGGCAAGATTTACACCTAGGATTACTAGATGAAAAAAGTCCTGACGAAAAACCTGATTTCCATAGAAAACATGTGACTGTTGCAAACGTAATTAACAAGCGTGAAAAACAAAACAAATCGATTATTGGTTTCGTGCATTCTCGATCAAACCACGTCGCAGATTACATCCCTCTCACGCAAAAACCTAATATACGTTGTCGAAAATTCTAAAAATCCTGGCACTTCCGAAATCCGCCCGCAATCCTGACAAAAGCCTAAAAGTCCTGACATGTCAGGGCAAATCCTGACATATGGTATCTCTAGACACAACTATCTCGCCTCCTTTACGTCCATGTATCTACGCATATATGCCCATAATTTCGCCCATCTTCAATATATGGCCAGTCGATAAACTTCCCTCGAGGGAGTCCCTTGCCGACTTTGAGAGTAAATTTGCTTTGTCACTCTTTTCTTATCCGTTCTCTCTACATGATCAAGCCACCGAATCATTATTTTCTTAATCCTGGTCACATCTCGCAAACCACACTTTTCTCTTATCAGACAAATTTTCACCCTGTCGTTCAGAGTTATGAACCAAAAAATATGCATACCTAATACAAAACCTTCCACAAGAAATTACTTAAATGAACTGTGTTTTCACCGTCATTTAAGTAATCCGCATCAAAATCCACCAAGTGGTTATAAATATCAAGCAATACACAGACGCAGATCAAGTATATACTAGATCCATATTCTTATCCATTACAATATGCCGTCACAAATTAACATGACATTGAAAGTTAAATGGTTGAGGGCAATACAAACGACCCGATGAAAACTTAATTATAAATGGATGCGTGAGCTGACTAGGCGACAAAAATAAATTTAGCAGTTAACACTAACAACCCAGTTCCCCAGATGTATATCAAGTATGTGCGACAGTTACATTGTGCAGAAGTTATTTTTCGATAACTAAAGAACTGTGGCGCCCTTCAGGACATTTTACGACTGGAATTAATTTACAAGATTTTGATTCGGTCTGGAGCATCGTGATCGTGACGGCGTCTTATCTGCTTCATAATCAATCGAGAGGAATGTTCCCAGCAGTAGTACGCATGCAGGCTGCTACCTTTCATACTTAATTGTCATATCATCTCGGAAGTCATTCTTACAGCGCTTCTACTCATTTTATCAGTTTAATACATCAACATGATGGAAAAATTTATAGTTTGTAGTTGTCATCGCTAAGGGAGATGGTTATTTTTAAAATTTTCGTTAAGTAAACAATACGCAAAAAAAACACATAATATGAACAATTTAGAATTAAAAAAAACGTGTTGTGTACTTATGTACGCACGTAGGAAGTTATACTTCTTTAGCGTAACAAGACAAAAATAACTACCTTAAATATAGTTATTAGTTCCCACGAAAACTTGAGAGACAGTTACCCAATGAAGTTGTCGCTTTGAGGTGTCAGTGTGCGCGCGCATCGTAACAACTTCATGGTGTCGTTTTTAGCTGTCGGTGTGCGCGCGCATCGTAAATAATTCACTCTCATAATTTTTCCCATACGCCCCAAAAGAAGTATAACTTCAAAAACAACATCTTTTCGGGCTGATGTAGATAAAGTCATATATAAATAATATTTTAATATATGTATACCTAAATTGGAATAAATGCATATCAATAAGAATAGTTATGCGAATTGTAATTATTTTATGGATTTAATATAGCCTACATTTAACTTATTTTAAAATCCCAAAAGATACTCACACCTTCCCCCGTGATCATGAGTGCCGCAAAGCACTCGAAACGACAAGATGCAATATACTAAATAATTCCTACTGACAATTTTCTTAGGAGAGGAATATAAAAGAGAGGAATATAAAACACTATTAAGTAGGCCTTCTTTTATACCTAGGACTTTATTTGATGTTACTGTCTTGGCTATTTCAGCTGCCAAACAGTAATGCACCCATGTCATGCAATTCATCTTCTTTCTCAGACGTGACAACGTATTTGTGGCCTTCTTTGTTTAAACTTGGATGGAGGAGTCCATGAACTACACTGCGGTAACCCCTTACCATCAGGTGTAGTGGCGGTTCACTTGTCACACTAATAATATAAAAAAGAAATTTAATATTGAAATCTAAAATATATTTCAACCACGAACATAAGCATATTTTCAATATTTTTAGATTAATACTCTAACCCGTAATCCATACACATGTTAATGGTACGTCGTAATGACGTTGAGTTTTAGGACTGCATTCGTCAACAATTACGCAAGCGTTGGCGTTAGTAGGCCGTGTCTAAATCTGGGGGACCTTCACCCGCATCACGCCCGGACTCCCGGTTCCCGACGATAGGGTGACCATACACGTTCTCACTTCTAAATGTCTAAATGCCTACAATAGCAAATTTATTTTACATAAATTGTTCGAAATTGATTGTTACAATAAGAAATAAAGAATAACTTAGCTGATATTATTTAATTGCTATGCGGAATCGCATAATAATTTTTAATTTTTAATGTTTTTAAATTAATCTAGGTCATTATAATAAAATATTTCCGTAAAATATATTTTTATTTATATAGCAGATAATAATTTAATTAAATATAAAACTGCATAAACTACAAATCGGTAGGCGTGTAAAGGGAATGTAATTTTACCAAATGCAAATTCTACCTGTAAGCTTTGTACAGTGCTAACTAACCAACGAGGCTCAAGCGACTGACAAATATTGATATCTTTTTCGACCCGTAAAAGGCCACAACTGAACACGAGCCCCGCTGTAGGGAGGATTTGTCTTGATCGCCACACTTTACAGCTGCATTGAAAATCGCAGTACCTACCAGACAGCATGTCGCAGGTCAGGGTATTCTACGTCTGGCGTAAACAAAATGGTTATATCGTCATCCATCGGGAATCATTTGATTTTTCTTTCACTTCCCATAGTCGCGGGACGACGATACTCATGGGACGAAATGGGGTCAAGAATTCTCTTATACCGCCAACAAATGGCCAAAATCGCACTGACTGGTAAGAGATCTAGCATTACCATTACTAGTGCAAGGTATTGCTTCTCAGTTCACAAATCCGTCTGTCTAGCGATGTAAGTATTCAAGTTATACATCATGCCAGAGTGCTTCTTGAGAAGGCCTTTATCCAGCGGCAGACTAAAAAAGAGTAATAAAGAATGCGACGCTAATAGAGCATCTTTAATAATTTAAACTTATAAAATAGTCCTGGATTGAATGAATTTCTAAAGTTATAGTCAATAACGGAAATTTTAAATTTAAAGCATAACAAAAAATGAGTTTAACGTACGAAGATTAGTTTATAGTAAAGAACAAAATTAAAGTTTTTTTGTCCGACAAAGGAAAATGAAAGTGGTCAAACTAATTGAGGAATGAGATGGATAACACAGTGTTACGTAGAGCAATTAGCACAAATGCCCGGGGACACTTAAAATCGGACGGGTAATAATTATGTAACAGACATTTGCACAGGTGAAGTGCGGATGCCCACTGAATTATAGATACGGTCTGTTGCCTCATTTGAATTAGCTTGCCTTGCAACTTAGGCATGACGACAGATATTATTTAATCTTAAGTGTAAACTGTGTGTCTTCGTTATACCTATTTAATTATCGATTCTTGAACAACTACTCTAATTTGTGTTGAGTATTAGAGTCGTATTTCTAGTGGTTATTGTATTATAAATTTACGAAGAAACATTAATCAGTAGAAGACAATGTAAATATCACCATGATTGAAGCTCGGCATTAATAGCAGTCCAGGAAAATACGTTGGGTATCGCAGTAAATATAGATGTTTAGTTTAAAAAGTAAATATATTAATATGCAGGTGTGTGCAGAGAATATACGAGTACAAAATGTTTCGCACATGCTAAATTTGTTTTCAAATTTAAAATGATAAGTTACAATCTATATACGTCCCACTGCTGGTTACAACCCTCCTTTAATTTCAGAGAGGGTTTTAGGAACAATTATTAGTCCGCCACGCTGCTACAGTGTGTTAGCGGACTCCGCATGTCCCCGATATAGTTAATTGCTCAGATATGCAGATTTTTCATGATGTTTTCCTTCACTGCCGAGCACGTGGAAATTCACCACTTAAAATTGCAATTAACAATTTTGTTAGTACTAGCGGGGATCGAACCTGGTATTGCTCGCATAGTGTGAAATTTAAAACGAGCGCTTAGCATCTGAGCTACCACGTTTTTTTTTACAAATGTATTAATTGTAATTCACTATGAAGAAATAATAAATATTTTTCCATTTGGCCTCAGTAAAGCGCCGTATATCGGTTAATGGCAACTTTAACATTGTACTATTTCGGGATTGTATACGCCAGTCAACTGGTGCAAGGTTGTATGTCTTCCGCAAGCGCTTGAATACTTCAAGACGTTACAAATGTACGTAATAACTTCATAACAATTTTTATTTTATGATTTCATAATTATTAAGAATTCTTAGGCCCAAGATGCCGTTAAGTCTCGCGCTGTCTCCATCACTTGTAAGTCAAAGTGACTGTGACACCACGAGACTTAACGCCATCTTAAAATTGAGTAGCGTTTGAGTATTTGGCCATTAATCTGCAAAGAAATTGTTTTTACTTTGAAATATAATAATTAACCTAAAAAGCAGCGATCACAGAATATTTTTCCCCATGATGGCTTGTTTGTAGGCGAAACACGTGTCGTATTATCGACGGTGGTGTCTTTACTACTGTAGTAGTGTGAAGGGATTTGAATGGTATTCTCATACATCGCAACCACACGGCATCTTACACCGCCACCACAAGGTAAATAAAGAGCAGCGAAAACGAAATTAGGTAGTTTTCCAACGGAAAAATGGTCAGTGTATAAATACACTGCTTAGTAAACTCCGAGAATGATTATAACAGCATTGTTTTAAACATTTGTAGAAATCGTTATGATTTCTTCTTTCATTTAAATTGAATTGTTTTTTATTTCTTCTTTTAAATTGTTTATTATGTAAGTATATGTTATTTTTCTTTGGATTTGATTGATTTTATTCATCATTTCATTCATTACGACTTATCAAAGTTCACTGAACATAGGTCTCCCATTAATTTCTTCATAAGGCACTTGTCCCACCGCCGACCAGGAAGCGATTAGCTGTAGGCTATTTTCTCGCTTAAGAAACGAAAAATAGATATAAATCCCTTGTCAATAAAAGAGATACATAAATATTAATAGTTGATCGCTGGCTGTTCACACTGTCGGTGAGAACTCTCTCTGCACTAGTTTGTCGCAGCGACAAGAGCTATCAAAGATAAAACTCGCTCAGCGATGTTCGCTAACTTAAAATTCCGTTACATAGATACATACCAAGCTAATAAAAGCGTGTTAATATCAGATTTCGACGGGCGAAATATTTGTGTAAGTACATATTTTGTTATGTATATCGTAATGTTTAATTATATATCAACGATAACAATTATAATACTTCAAAATAACAGGCATAAATGCTTTGAAAAAAAAAAGAGATTCCCACTTACTTGTATTCTTAAACTTCTTAGTGCCGGAAACAAAGCCAGTCGATCAACTTCGTCCCACGTGGCAAGACCGGTATTGTTTAGATTGAGGAATCGGAGCCGACTGTAAACAAATCGTATCTTAAATGATAAGCTATAGGGTTAATTACTTGATCCTACAATTTGGGTCCATAAGGCCAATGTTAATGATAAAGCTGACTACTGATAATAATTGCAGTACCACGAACATTGATATGTTTGTTGCTTTGTTACTTTTTAACTAAGTATTATATGCCAGTGCTTCACTACTATCCCACGTAGTAAGTGGTGATGTAGCCGAAGATGGTGAAGCACTGACTTAGCTAAACTTAGCTTAACCAAATCCTTAAGTTGTCGGTTTTCATAAAATCAAATGCTTTATAAAAGAACGCATTACAGATTACAGAGCTGCCTCGTGGCAGCGTTAGAGCATCACCTCCATTCGTCGTGCCGTAATAGTCGATTGGAAATGACCTGGCCTATGACATCATCTCGTATATTTCAAAGTAATAATACCCGGGAACATCATCTCCATACGTCGTGTCGTAAGAGTCGACTGGAAATGTCCCTCCGACATCATCTCTTATATTTCAAAGTGATACCCAAACCCGGCGTAAAACAATGTCAATGTTACGGTCATCTGGTACTACGCTTGTCAAGTTACTTACAATTGGAGAGGTCCGTGATATATAGGATACGGCGTGATAATTCCAAATGCGAATTAGTTTCTTTTTACCCGACTGCCTCAGAAGGAGGGTAATGATTTCGAGAGGAATGTATGTCTATTTCTTTGGCACGCTCTGTAACCTATACGGCTTGATGGATTTTAACATATGGGTTAATTACTAAATTATTACTAAATTTGTATGGTTAGATTTGTCTTAGTTGTAGAAGTGACATTGGGTAAGTATAAAATGTTTAACTTTTCAGTTAACTTTTTTTACGCTGTCGGGTTTTTTTTAATTACTGTTTCAACTTTTAAGCTTGTTTACTAGTACATAAAGAAATTTTGATTTGCTCTAAAATAAGTGCTTACGGGAAGGCGTCATGGCTTTTCTTGTTCCCGTTGTTGTCGCCGCATTTCTCACACGGATCCGGTTCCAATGTTGTTATAGGACACTCGTTGACCAAAAGAGTTTCTAAATTCGGGAAGGCATATCCCAACTTGCATATCTCTCCCCAGTTTCTAACGGGATTTCCGGAGAAATGAAGTTTCTTCAATTGTTCATGAACTGGCTCAGTGGTGTCTACATTGAGACGGGAGCACGCTTCGCATCGATCCTTTTCATCTATTTCTTTGCCGCTTAAGTCCACATAGGAATACTCGTTAAGACTCAAATGCAATTCCTCAAGAGCTGGTAGAGCCTTAAGTAGACCGTGGACACTGGGCCAACCAACATATGTAGAGTTTAGAACGAGGTAACTAAGGCTGTCCCACTTTGGTTGCAGCGCCTGTGCTGCTTGAATTTGTGCAGAAAGACGGTTAAAACTTAGATTTAGAAAACGGACCCGTGGCGTCTGCTCCAATATTGCAAAGACCTAAAACAAATGATTCATGATGAATATGGTATCTGAGTTTGCACGAATTTGAATTAGAGATTAGATTTTAAAACAAAATACAATTATTTTATTTAAAATTTAGTTATAATGGCATAAAATCTAATTATTAATATTTGACATAAAATAAGTAGTCTTGCCAATTATAAGTCCAGACATAGACTTCTCCCGTTTTAGAGAGGTTTGGTCGTACATTTGATATTACGTGGCGATACGTTTGTGATTAGCGATCTTAGTACCAAAAGCCTTGCATCTTTGACACCTATATTTTACGTCTGGTATAAACCGCAATTTCTGATGTGTGCGTTTTTAATTTTCTTTTGTATTTTTTGCATCTTTTACAATAACATTTATGTACAAAGTCTGCTTAAAAACGATCTGTAAACTCTATTATGTGTAATAATAGATGTGAAATGAAATGAAATTATACTTATATTATTTATTTTTTGGACATAAGTAAAATTTCGTTTGTCAAATGTATTTTTTTTTCTAAATGTACTACCGTTTCGAAATGAGATTCCTCTGATCAGAGAAGAAATGACGAAAAAATCTCTGAAACTCTTTTCTGTTATTTTTTTAACTTTAATAATATAGAGCAAAGTATATAAAAAAAAAATACCGGAGACCTATCGGTAACTTCAATCATGTTCTTTAGAACTTAAAAAGAGAAAAATATAAAAAAAAAAGGACCTAATATTATATGGAGCTCATCAGTGCAAAGCAAACGCGAGCATACCAGCACAGAATGCAAAGAATTAAATTTAAATCAGATATTTTTTTACTTATTAAGTGATACTTAAAACGCACATAGTAGAATTAGTAAGGGCAATAACGATATAGGAAGCGTAAGGTAATTTCAGTGTACTCAATAGATTAGGTACAATATAGCACTTACAGCAATTACAGATTCCGATAGTATGAGAATTTAGAGCACAATATCACGGAAGCCTCGACATCAATAGCCGGTGATGCAATATGCTTGTGGGAACAGATGTTTATTATCACTAAGACTGTGCACATTGCAAGTTAGAACATGTGAATTTTCGTAATAACATTATAAACAGGCTATCACGTGATCCTGCTGATGATAGACAGAGATAAGCAATTGTTAAATTTGATTAATTTAACACGCATTTTATATTTACGATCTGCATATGATAAGTGACTTTGCATTTGCACTTTTAACCACTACACTATTGTCGTATTGTCTTCGGTGGTGTGTCTTTCCTAGTGTAGTGGTGGTGGGAATAGTGGTGCTGGGATTAGTGGTGACGGGAATAGTGCACGCAATTGAGGGAGGGCGGGAGGTGCTCTTCAAACTAGGTAAGACACAACATTTTATTTTATTGAGCGGATATTGGCAAAGTAAATTTTTCCAACTTTAATCTCTTCATTCTATTAAAGTCATGAATACAAAGGTAAAATACTCCGAGGGCTTTCATGTGAAGGCAGCCTTAAAATTATGGTATTAAAGGTATTAAAATAAAATAAATTCTCAACTTTCTTCTTACCTCCCGCCATTCTGTAAGTTTATTATTCGCCAGATCCAATTCGACCACGTCAGCGCATTTGTCAGCTAGAGCTATGGCGTCACCAGCGCAGTCAATGTCACAGTCGTTCAACACCAACAGTGTGGGGACGCTGAGTCGTGGAGAACGCTTGGGCACGAATATGGCAACAGGCATATCATCTATTGAAGGGTTGACTTCACCTTTCGCGCCGTATTTGCGCTCTAAGGCTTCTAAGAGCGAAGGCATCTTGACGAAACCTTAAAGAAACGAAAATCTGTTAGTATATTAGTAACCTACCAACCCAACTATTGTTTTACTTTTATTAACCAATTTATTTAAGATATCATCTTATTCAATACGTTAACAGTTAGATATTTTTTCTATGCTATTACAACCACTGCTGATTACAGGTTCAAATGGTGTTGTTTGTTATAAATTAAAGGGTTATCGAATAAATAAAGGAGTTCTTTGATTTATTCGAATCCCATATTACCTGTATAGATATCAGAGACATACGAATATAATAGCATGCACCCTGTGATCTTGAGTTTTAATTTAGCAACTTTATAAAACAAGGTGTGAAGATGAAAATATTGAATAGTCCCACGATTCAAAGTTATCATTTTATTTAAAAAAAGTTACTGTCGCGAAAGAAATTTCTCCTGTATCGTGTAGAAGATTTACGTACAAATAGACATCCAAAGCAAAAAAAAAATATTTATAGACCATGTAAACACTAGTTCCGTGCGGGATTCGAACCCAAACGATTGTGAAGTATTACTTCTTTACTCATGTGGTATTACTTTGGCAAACATAGCCACCATTAGGCTCTCCCTTCAAAACAGTCTGTTTGCAGAAGTGGCAGTTTATTGTTACATTCGAGATGTACTTTAAAATGCTTAAACCTTTCTAAAAGTAGGCCAGTATAAGTAATAGTAAACTTAGGCTATATAACTACTAAAGATGAAAGGAGTATGACGACGACAGTGATTCTATAGGTATGTAGTTGTCTATACGAATTAAAACGTAATACAGACTGCGCGTTTATGAGATAATTCAGATTTATTAATTTAGGTGACGTAACGAAGTAATATATAGAGTGAGAATCATCTATACTTTATTAGAGACGCGGGGAATCACGAATAGAAGCCGTTGGGTAGAGACGTTAAATTTTTTTTTTTTGCACACGCCGAGTCTCCTTTATTGTTTAATTACATCACTTCACATAAGGACACACGTATTATATTTTTTAGATTATATCTAATATTAAATGAAATTAAGGTTTAAATTCAACAGTTGTGTCATTAAGCAGTATCATTATTATCTGACCTAGCAAAAGGACGGCAGATTGCACTAATGTTGCCAAACCCGGACTAGATGTTAGATATTATGGAAAAAAAGACAGCTGTGTTTTGCAAAACAAATCTAAAGCTTTTAAATATTTTTCATTCACAAACTTTTATTTAAATATAATAAATAAAAAGAGCAGAGGGTCTTTAAATTTTTGTAAAATCGAATTTGAGAGACATTCGTAGAATATTTATTAGACCATAAACATACTTGTAAAAAAGATTGTCCACATTACAGTCGTAGGAACTTACTTGCCCTTATACTATAGTAAGGTAAAGTTACAGCCTTTAAACGTCCCACAGCTGGGTACAAACCTCCTCATTTCTAAGAGGGTTTTAGGGCAAGTAAATTTCCGCCGCGCTGCCACAGTGCGTGCTGGTAGACTTCGCATGTAAAATTGCAACTAACAATTTCATAGATATCGACGAGGATCGGTGGTAGCTCGCGTACCGTGAAATTTATAGCGAGCGCTTAAGTTAACCCCTGAGCCACCGCGGTTATATCATAGTCAGTATATCATTTAAGACATTAATTACAGATGGGTTACCTTATGAAAACATAGTGGACTGCCCATATTATTTACGAACAGCAACATTATGCGACACCTACAAAACAAAGTGAAGACTTGGATTTCTTAAACCGCCATCATTATAAATATTAATCAACAGAATAATGCATGTTATAAATAAATGCCCGCTGTAGCCATCCGTGTCGCAACGATATAGAATCTAGCTCGACCACTTGTTATAAATATTCTCGTATGTCGAAACCACCGCGCAAATTAGATTCACTGTTAACTTAATTCTGATTATTTGCGGTTATTAAAATTGGCGTTTGTTACACTTATTTACAGTTTCTAGGAACTTCGCAATTGATGTAAGTAATGTTGCAGTGTTTTGTGAGGAAATAATTAAAATCTATTTCTTTAAACAAACAAACTACTTATATCTTTTTTACTATTAGAATCAATTATATGAATGATTGTGGGATCATTATTTTCTCTTTTTAGGTTTTTTGCACCGCCTTTTATATATCCTAATGGTTGAGCGGGAGGGAATGCCGCCTTAAGGCATTAAATCCGCCAAATTATGAACTGCTCGCATTTTCTGCATTGAAGTATTTTATTTTTTATAGAATAAGGATGACAAATAAGCACACAGTCCACCCGATGGTAAGTGGATTGCCGATGCCTATAGACATTTAAATCTATCCTAGATTAAGAATCAAAATGCACTTGCGTTGTCGACCCTGAGTACGAACATGGAATGCCTCATTTCCAGGAAAAGGGTCTCCGGTTCTCTATAATCACCCGATATTTACAAACACAAAAACAATCTTTACAAAAATTATACGTAGTAGAGCCATGCTGCATTTACTCGTATATTATGGTTGTGGCACGAATGGGTCGGTTCGACCGGGGTAGGACCACGCTCTCACATATGGTGAGTGTAGAGAACCGGAGATCCTTTTTACAGGAAACGAGGCATTACATCTTAGTCCTCAGGGGTGACAACACCATCAGGTGGACTGGTGCTCGTTTGTGATCCTTATTCTATAAACAAAATCGATAAAATCGAAAACATAAACGATTTTTTTTTCAATAACTGGGTATTCGGTTCTCATCTATAAATATACGAAACGCAACAAATAAGACAGCCTTCTGTGGGTATAATATGAGATTTGTGGTCCACATTTAATTTGTAAATTTTAACCGGTATTTAATATGGACTGTCGTCCATTATTAAATACAAAACCAATACATAAGCTTCTTACCCCAAGTGTTACAGGTAGATCGTGGCGGCTGTCAAGGCAGTCAAGGTCTTGTCTTTGTCTTTTGAAAGGGTAAAATAATTTACTGTTGTTTTGTGTTCACTATCCAGCACTGACATTTACTTTAACATGATGGACAATAGGGGTAATCGACAATTCTACTAAATGTACGACCACGTGTCCTAAAGTCTAGTCTCTTTCGGCATATACGGTAGCTCCCCATAATAGTTAGTTTTCAAAATGTTGAATTAACATTATTTTCGAGTTTTTATTACTTTCTATTTTTATAGAATAAAGATGACAACGAGCACCACAGTCCAACCTGATGGTAAGTGGATCCTGTGGCCCATAGACAGCTACGTCTATCTGCGGTTAAGAATCAAAATGCAGATGCGTTATCACCCTTGAGGACTAAGATAGAATGCCTCGCTACTGGTAAAAAGGGTCTCCGGTTCCCTACACTCACAATACGAAACACAGCAACAGTGAGCTGTTATTTCTCTGTAAACGAAAATTGTTAGTAGCCATTGATGAAATACGTTATGTTTTATTAAACAAAAGCCAGATTAATGACTTCGAATACGAATTCGCTCAGGTTCGGGCGAACGTTTGAGGTTGGACGGTTGGACGATCGTGAAGTGTGAGCATTATCCTTTGATGTGGTGTTGATTTACCACCGCCACGGCCGATTGTCCGGCGAACTCAACCGAGCCATCCAACCTGTATGCACTACTGATCAAACACAGTGTTTTGGAGCGATCGTTGATGGACTGAGATTTACGAGTAGTTTTCTTCTGGTATGAACATTAGACATGTATAAAATAAACACACTATTATTTCAATCCCTTTAAATTAAACCTCCTTGTTTAAAAACTTTACATACTTTTTCTTTTCTTTTTAATCTACCATTGCATTTTATTTCTTATATTTTTCATGTTTTTATTTTAATAACTCCTTGAAAGAAAACGTACCGTACAGAGGCAAAGCTTCATATAACCGCGCTATGATAGGTTAGATACACCACTACGAGCTTGAGGTGCGTGTGTGCGTGAGTACTGGCGGCTTGTCACGTACAGAGAGAAACTGCTTTAAACCGGCTCGGCCAGTGCTCAAACTCAGGGTGATGTAAAAAATAATAAATGTCTCCAATTCTGTTTTTTAAAGAATAATTTGTAGCAAATGAAATATAAAAAGTGTAAATATGGTCTACTACTACTTACGTAGATTTAAATCTTATCGAGATTGTCGCAAGAGATACCGCTGATTTTGTAAATAAAATTAACAACTTGTTTGATTTATTAAACTCAAGTACACTTCGATCTCATAATAAATAAATAAAAAATTCGATGCGATAGTTATCAAATTGAGTTTTTAGAAGAAATGCTAACATTTTTCAGGAACTTAAAATTAATAAGTGATAGGCAGAAAAACGTTACAAATAGCATGAATTTCGACGATTGTCGTATGTTTAATACACCATCGCCGCAACCTGACGATGTTACTTCCCTTGTGTTAACAGTAGGAACAAATGATTATCGATTTGATTTACCAGAAAAAAATGGTTTAGTCTATGTATCGGGATATTTGTATAGAAAATGTTGTATCGACCACCACAAATAAGAGAAAATAAAATTGTACGGAAGTAGATCTGGACAACTTATAAATATGGGAAAATGTTCTTTTTTCAGCCATTACAAGGATTTTAATAAAGATAGTGTTTAATCGGGTTTTTTTAATAATACTTTCTGACAATTTTATCGCATTTGTTGAATTGCAACCTCGAAATAAACATTGTAAATATTGGCAGTGAAATATTAAAACGTGTGTAAGATTGTATATTTGTTATGTGAGTGATTTCCAAAAGATTATTTAAAAAAAATTACATTTTTTTGAAGAACAATAATTATAAAATAAAATATTTAGAATACGTAGTTTGTAAAAAAAATTTTCTATCTTAAGTATCTATTAAAAAACTGATAAACGTTTTGTTTATTTAATTTTATCCTCCTGTGCCAACACTACCAAAATAGGTAAAAATTTTGACAGCTCCTTAGAAGCTTTGCCTCTGTACAGTTTCATTACAAAATCTTTAAACGTAATACGTACTTACATATTTATAAATAAAGAGGATGCATAACTATTGGTTATAGAGCCGGTATATTTTCATTTTAATATTCCAGCATTCCAAATAAAAAATGTCTAGCATTATAAACGCATAGATAATACAACTAAGGTCGCGTTCTTTAATCGTAATAAAACCATAGAGAATTCAATTACGCGCTCAATTCAAGCAGAACAATAAGCAGTTGGGCGATTCGATAATGATCATATTATAAGTTATTAGTGCGTTGATTCAACCTTCAAAAGCAAAACTTAAAAACACCTTCACTTGAACAATATAATAGGCCACAGGGAAAATTTTGCGAACAGTTTTTTTTTAATATAAGACACTGGCAAGTATTTTATTTTACGAATATTCAAATTTCAATTTTCCCTCCATATTTTTTTACGATCTAAATTGAAATGTCGTGTTTTATCAAAAAATGGATCTCCGTCGGGAAAAAATTTCACGCGATAATATTTTACGATTTCAAATGTCGCCTAAAACCGGAATAATCGTTTGATGGACTTTAAATGGCATTTATGGATAAAGGTTAAAAGCTACCGGGAATAATAAATTTCAGCACGGTCGACTAACTTTTGAGAGATGAAGAAGTGCTCACCCTTTCATGGCTGTTACAGAAGAAAAGCTGCTAGCCATTGAAATAATAATATGGTACATTATTCTTTAATTTCACTAACAGGGAAAATTTTCCTTAAAGAGAATAAGCAAATAGTGCACAAAGAGATTCAGCAAATACTGCAGATTGGATCGGGAAGCGTGTGTGTCGTTATGATTTCTATATTTGAAGCACGCTAGGTTCGTCTCGGCGTGGTTTCGACATTATTACAGGTGATGAATCTTGGATTTATCAATACGATCCTGAAACGAAGTGCCAGTCGACGGTTTGGCTGTTTCAAAATGAACCAACGCCTACCAAAGTGGAATGACTGAGAAGCGCAGGGAAGATTTGGATCGTGAGTTTTTCACTTTGACACCAGATACCCCAGGTATCAATTCCTCTACGAAATCGAAGTAGCATCAATACCGAATAGTATACTAACAAACCCTTGCTGAAAGATTGGTTTGGAGTCGATAACATCATTTGTTTTCATATATGCGAAAAGAAAAGAAGTTTAGTAACGTATGTAAGTAAAATTAAAATGCACACATACACACAGGAATCTTTTAAAACAGAAGAATTGGACTCTTCTCAAAACGTGGAAATATATTTAAATATGGACTTCGGACAGAACCGTTACAACAACTTCCAAATGGAAAGTTGATAGTATCTACAACCGATCAAAATAACGTTTTGAAGCTTCCCGTTACCGGGTTGGGTATTCTAAGTCTGCGTAAAGGAGGTGGTTACATTGTATTGGAAGCCAGAAGATCTTCTGTGTCATTTCCCATAGTCGTCTCTTACGACACCCACTTGTTGGAAGGGGGTGATGAATTTTCAACCATTACTGCCTATAAAAGTCCACTGCTAAACATAGCCTCCCATAGATTGCCATAGATTGTGAGGATTTTGCCACAGTTGCCAAGTTTAGCAAGCGGGTTGGCAACCGCAGTTTTTTTATAATTTTGTGTTGTTATCAGGGAGATGCATGCAAATCTACTGTTTCATTTTCCCTCTGTCGCCTCTTACAACATCCACGGGAAGATATGGGGGTAGTCGATATTCTTACACCGCCACTACACGGTTAAGATAACGATTGCGGCTAGGGATAATGCCAATTAAAAAAAAACATTCTTTTTTCTAACCGGAAATCGAAAGATAACCGATGACTCTAAGTATAATACCTTCATTTAGTAGCTCTCAGTTGCAATATTATAGACAAAAATAAATGTTCCTATTCTAAATTTTCGCGTACTGATAAAATAAAGTACTTGGAGGTAATTTTAGATTCACACTTAAATATATTTCGCAAATTGAATAAGAAATTTACTTAAACATATCGAGAACTCATACTTAATAAGCAAATTTACTTTGCACTTTGAAAATCACTGATATTCATACTGTATTGCTTCTGGGGAGGAGCTCCAACTTCTACAACCATGTGCTTAGAAACTGCCTAGCATGTAATACTTAGGAAGATCACTTTTTGAACTTTCTTATTCCTAACCACACTTCTGTTTGAAAATTGGACTTACTTGATAACTAATAACAGACAGTATAGCGCAATAGAGAATGAAAGTAACCAAGTAAACAGCACATTGCGACCTATTGCTTGCTTTGGCACAATTTAATGGCCTTCTGCAACGGCGATAAATAACCGTGAACCTGTGTCTACCTCAATTTCCTTACTAGTAACAGATAGATAATAGAGTGTTCTCTTGCCTGAATACAATTAAGATTTAATTATAAAACTAATCAATATCGCTTCGTAATACTTAGGGCTAATCTTAGGGTGGGTATAAGCTAGAGGTCTCTCACGAAACAAGATAGGTATATTTTATGCTCCTAGGCAATGTAATTAAGATTTAATATACTAATATACGTGGTATAGCCACGCTGCAGCTATATTAGTTGTAGCACGAATGGGTCGGCTCGACCGGGGTAGGACCACGCTCTCACATAATACCAGCTTAAGGCCCTTTTACTGGAACCGAGGCATTGCATGTTAGTCCTCAGGGGTGACAACGCATCTGCATTTTGATTCTTAATCGAGGATAAATATAGATGTCCTTCCTGTATAAAACCTATTTATGTCAGTCAGACCGCGAGGCGAATTTGTGTCGCTAAGAGCAAAGGTACTTTACACTTATAAACGGCAATATTGCTTATGGGCAAATCAGACTCTTGTTTAACTAAGGTAACATTTCATGACGTCTATTTTAAGATATCTGGTGGTGCGTTACTTATAGTATTGTCAGTGCCTACTTTGAAAAATGTCATGAAGTCTTGTTTTATTTACACAAACGTGAAATAGAAATAGAATTTTTAAATAATACATTTTGAAAGTTATTCTTATGTTAAATTTACCACTGGTTCGGAAAATACCTAATAAGAGCCAGCAACAAATCCATCAGGACATTGGTTTTGTTACACAAAACAAATTATTATCCCAGGTGTTATTATCATCCATAAATTCCTTAATATTATAATAACCCTTTTGTACAATCTTTATTTATTATAGTTATTAATTTGGCGATGGACAAATTTTGTATGTTTTATGGGATTTTGTTGTAAAAGTGTACACATCATTGCCCCAAGAGATCATTGACTCTGTGGAGTCGAGTAACTGGTACTAGCCTCAGATAAAATAAAAAATTACTTCGTCTGAGGTACCATCGTTCCAGTAACTTATGTATTATATTTGTATAAGATTGAAATTAAAATGAAGATTAGAAGACAACATTTTGAAATAACTGTTCGAGTAAAATACACTCGTAATACTCCGTGACTATCTGTAATACTACAATACTTCTATATACCTACCTACCTATCTTGATAAATGTTGTATGCACAGCCCCCGTCTCGCCGCAGCAGGGGGAACCGGAGCGAACCTAAAAGCCGTCTAGTCTGGCTCTTAGCCTCTCGTGCACATAAACCATTGTCTAATACCATTAGGTGTACGTCTAGAATTTTAAGTTCGAAGCATGAAAAATATGCGGGAACAATAGAGACAGAAAGGTTAGATATAACTTATTTGAAACGTACAATATTTTGAACAATGAAAACAATTGAACACAAAAATGAAAAAAAAAGTAAAACAGGTTAATATACTAGTCCCATTACTGGGTTACCTACGTGTTACGTCAGGGTCTAAGCGCTTGCCATACATTTGTAAAATCGTAAAATGCAAAAATTTATTTTGTTGCCGGACCTGCCAATTATTTTTTCATGCCTCTATTTTGAACACGGCAATTATTATCTATTATTATCGGAAACTCTCAACTGCGCAGTAATGTTATAGCGCCTCAACCTCAAGGGCACGCGAATAGATTAGATTAACTCTGTCGCCTCTGTTACGGTACATTGATGAGAAGTTATAGTTATGGGGTAGTAGATTCTCTTAAACTGGCACAAGTCTTAAGCTACGCGGCATTTTTTTTTCTTTCTGTTTGGTTTTAATTTTATATATTATGTAATTTTAATTTTATAATATATAAAATTAATGTGTGTGATAGTGTGAATATTTACACTACTCGAGTACTTACTTACAGTACTCGAGCTTAATGCCTTTTCTTAACATTAAGTTGTCAACAAATTTTCTCAGTGTCACTAAATAAAACATTTTCTTTCATTCAAATACAGAAACACTCAATTTTTAGAACAAGGTAAGTGACACTACAGGGTAATATAGGATGTAACATACCCGTTACCCAGAGACGAAGTGGGGTGATGGATTTCTCTCACGCCGCCACTACGAAAACGAAACTATAAAAATTATTGAGCTACCTGTGTTTCTATCTAATTACAGGCTGTAAGGACATCTCAGTCTTCAGGGGTTGAGATTGCATCTATTTTTCTTAGTTTGAAGTTAGTTAAAGGAGTCCTTGGACTGTAGTAGCCACTTACCACGAGGTGTACTTTTAGCTAGTTTGTGAAAAATATCTACTTTCTCTCTCCCGACCCTTCAGTGCTGCAACGTGACTCCATTAAATTACGATTTGCTCTTACATTCGAAAAATTTAGTTATTAGTAAAAACAAAACTACAAAACTCAACTCCTGACAAAAACGGACAAATATTTTAACAGAATCCTTAGAATGAGGGCTGATTTTTCAATAATTATGTAAATTTTATCTCATTCATTCATTAGTCTATAAAATCCACTGCTGAATTTAGATAAAACCGCAGTTATTTTTAATATTTTGAGCTGTTAACAGGTAGATTCTGCTGCCAATGTTTTCTTTCATCGCCTGTCAATCTGTCACCAATTACGACACCCACGGGACGACATGGGGTAGTGGATTTTTACGTCACCATTGTTTTATCATAGATTTTAAATAGGTAATATTAGGATAACGGCCACGTATGGGTAGGGATACGTAGTAGGTACTACTATATATTCTGTGGTCCGCTACCACCACCCAAATAATATTATTGATCTTATTTTTATTTACTTAAGTATTATCTATTATCTAAAGATTGAATAACAAAAAAAGTCGTATGTTTATCTCCTTTACGTATAAAAAAAAACAGTAAGTCGTAATTGACTGCTTGCTACAATCAAAGCGTGACCGAATCATCCAACGTCCTTCATTCATCGCATAGCTAATATTATAAAAACGATCTGCAAATTATGTCGCAATACGAAGCTATGGCGCAGTTAGGCCTTTAATCCAGATAAAGTGCTAAATGTTAAAGTAAACTAGTCAATCAATTTTTCTGATGAACGCTATAATATCAATGGTGTCGACATGAATTTAGAGAGAACTGTTTAGCAGGGGACATTTTATGGGATGATTTGAATAAAATTATGAATGAATCCGCCGTGTAGTACCTATATTGTCATAAATGACACGTAATTTGTATGAATTTACAAAATAATTAATAACGTACATATTTTTGAAAAAAAATATCCAATTTGTGATCATGGAAGTATAAAAAAAGGCAACCACATTTATACGTCCATGTTTGTGATCGTAAGAATTATTTTCTTGTGCATATGGCTCATTCTTGTAATCTTTTTGTGAATATAGGAAACTCAGTTTCTTCGTTAACAATAAAAAATATAACTTAAATAAATGTATTTTCACGTACTTTGTTGTGTTCTTATAAAATATTTAAGTAGGTTTACCCGAAATAATATACAATACTTTATTTAAAGGTCGGATGGCAATTGCCAGTCCTTTTCACAAGACTAACGTGCTTCTTCACTGATCCGTGTGTTCTGCCCTAAAATATTCGATTGCGTAGCGTCGGAGTACAAACTTAACGTATGTGAAATTTATATGGGGATCGATATACGATTATGTAGTTTATTTATAAAATAAGGGTGACAAACGAGCACATTGACCACCTGACGGTAAGTGGACGCTGTGGTCCATAAACACCAAATATATCTATATCGAATATCTATCTTTGATTAAGAATCAAAACGTATCTACGTTGTTATCCCTGAAGACTAAGATGGAATTTACCAGTAAAAAGGGTCTCCGGTTTTCTACACTCACCAATTCACCATACGAAACAGCAACATTAAGCTGCTATGCTGTGAGGAGTTAAGTCTACCTCAGAAATATGTATGTTCGTTTTTTATTACTGTTATCTAAGTTTTTTTGCCAAACTTATAACCTTCGTCTTTGAACTTAGTTTAAAAACTAGACCTTGGAAACATTAAACATAAAAAGAAATAAATGTACACGACGCGACACTTACGAGATAAATACTAAATACTAAATAGGCTGTATTAAAGAAAATATTTTAGAAGTGATTTCATATTATGTTCTGTACTCGGAAATACTCAACTCACTAGGTACCTATTATCTAAATATATGAAATAAATAGAATAAAAATGAAAATCACTTTACTTCACAAACATTTATAGTGTAATATAATAATCGACAAATTCTTATTATCTATATATCTTTAACATATCTTTATTTAAATATATTACCTTGTTCAGTTGAAGAAATTATTTTTTCACATCTAGAATTGCAAGCCAGATTCGTATTTTATTACTTTTATTGTAGGACGGCTCAGCTGCGATTTCGTATTCAACGAAATCTTTACAAGGACACAGTCATTCATTTACATTTACAGTAATAGATAGATAGGTACATTTTCTATTTCTGCAGCGAATGTTTGAATGCGCGGGAACGAAAATTTTACGGTATTAAGTAGTTTTAACACGCCGCTTTATTTTTTTCTTAGTGAAACATTTCAGTTAATGAGTTTTGTGTATGTCGTAAGCTTGAAAGCTTGTCAGTCAATGTGCAGACCAAACATAAGGAAGTAGACAACTGGGTCAAGGTCAAAATCGATAGTGAAATTTGTGGTTTTATTATCGACAGAATCCGCGATATTGTTTGGATTCTGTAACTAGAATTTACTGTTTGAATCGTTGTCTGATTTTATATGAATGACATAAAACATTAAAGAATATATTTTAAAGAGCTGTAAAAAAATTAGGATATTAAGTTAATTTGTACGAAAACGAAGGACGGATGACCAACAATTATTGTCGAAAAATTCTAAACAGAAACCTGTTAGCAAGTATACAAAACTCGTAGAAATGTTGAGCAATGCGCAGTTGTGTAAATATCGAATTTTAATGAATTTATTTAATTCATAACTAAGAGCGCACCCTACATTGTTTAATTAATCGCGTGGAACACCCAGTTACGAATTTTGCGTCATATATCACTCATTCCACCGTACTAGTACATTAAGTGTAAGTGTAACTTGTTGCCTACAACAAGGAAGTTGTTTATAGAATAAAGCGTCTGTGATAATCTATAAAAACAAAGAAACTGGTTTTAGTACAAAATCTGTATGAGACTGTTTTGTTTCTTCAGCTTTGTAAAACTATAAATATTATTTAATGTACTTACCGAATTATGCTTCTATACCGTCGATAGCACTTGCAAGTTCAAAAATAATATAACTTCTCATAAAATTAATTAAATCGAAGTTACGTCCTAAAGTTAACACAACAATCAAACAAATATTTTTTATTATACATTTTTGTTAAAATCAGGACTTTAAATTTTGAAAAGCATGAACAATGATTTTTATAGCATTTGAAATTTGGCAGCCTAACTTCACATACACATAATCAGCTGTTCACATTTTCTTTTCAAATGCGCCTGATAAAGATTTCCATACAATCTTCTAAACGCACTGAAACAAAGTGACAAGAGAATGTTTACATCAATACATTGCAGCACAGCACAGTCGCAATACCAGTTTTAACGCAGTAACGCACACAACGATCCCACCATTCGTGTACTAGAGCAAAATATTGACTGGTGTAGTGGGGATCAAGGAGGTCAATGACGTTACCAGATGATTGGTAAAGTTAGAAAGGGACAATAGTTAGATTGTTCATTGTGTAAAAAGAGAGAGGAAAACAACAAACTACTACATTCATATAAATTACGCGTTTGTAGTTTGTAGGCTAGTCAAATAAGTGCGTTTTCTTTTACAATGAAAAATAGATAAATTACCTATTTATTTTTGAAAATCATCAAAAGAGAGGAGAGACTATTTAATCTGTAGTATTAAAATAGATATAATGGGGGCTACTAGGTACTTAAACGATATTTATGTACATAAAATTAAGATTTTTCCATGAAGTTATTTTTCTACTAAATAGATTTTTTATTAAGATTTTTGGCTTGGATGCTTATCTTTTAAGCCATGTCTTCATTTAGCTCAGTATCAAGTGATTACAATCCTTTATAGTACACTGCTTCACAATATGTTGATGGGTCACATTGCGCAGCCATTGGGGGATTATGACGGCAATTTGAGTCAGCAGACAGTTGACGATAGTATCTCAAGGCGCGTAAGCAGACAGACATCTTATCTTGAGATTCGCTTCACTATCGGAGTACTCGTTTCACAGTTTCCACTAATAGTTCACATGCGCAGACATTTAATACACAAAATTGCACCACTTTTACATATCAAAATCTACTTCGAACCATTATTTAAACAATAATACAGGAGCAGCAATCCGCCGCCGCGCCGGTCAAGTTCCCGCCAAAACTCCCCTTACTTATTAGTTTTTTTTTTTGGAGCTTATGGCCTGGTATCTAGACCTTTAGGCCAAGTCTTAGGTATTTTTATTCGGTTTTTTATAATTTCCCCAAATGTTTATTTATCCTTCATAGTACACTGCTTCACAATATGTTGATGCGTCACATTGTGCAGCCCTTGGGAGATTTTGACGGCAACTTGGGTCAGCAGACAGCTGACAGTTGGCGACGGTATCTCAAGGCGCCTAAGCAGATAGACACCTTATCTTGAGAATCACATCACCATCACAGCACTTGTTTCACCGTTTCCACTAATAGTTCACATGCGCAGACACTTAATACACAAAATGGCACCACTTTTACATATCAAAATCCACTTCAAACCATTATTCAAACAATAATACAGGAGCAGCAAACCGCCGCCGATCAAGTTCCCGCCAAACCCCTTACTTACTTAGTTCAAATATTGCACAGATAATATTAAGTATTGTCTTAAGCACAGAAAGTATCAAAAGAAAATTTTATCCATTTTAAAAGAACGAAGAGACTTCAGGACAGGGTTCTACAAAAATATAATGTAGTTCTTCGTTGAGTACATTATCTTGGATGGTATGCAAAATGCATTTAAGCATAAACATAATATAATATTAATTATTCCATATACGATTTAAATTTAATAACTGCCCTAATTAAGGCTGAGCCTACCTTATTATTTATTAGATACCTGGGCAGACCACTTTTTTTAAAGAAATGAGAATAGGTATTTTCTTGGTATTCCCTCGAAAGACATTAAACTATTTGTTAATATTACATTAGAAGCACTATAACTTTAATCGCTAGATCAATCGTTTTATTTATGGATTCTTGTGGAAATTAAATTGTTAAAAATAGTAAAAATTATTTTTATTTCCACAAGTTGTTTTTTAATTTATTGCTACATTGGCAATATTATTTGTGGTTGAAGACCTTGAACTGTTGAAAGAGACTTCAACCACAAATAATACCTAATACATTTTACAACATTTCAATTTGTTGCCAATTTCTACACAATATGTGTGTCCCATTGCGATGGTTTTGAGCTATTTTGGCGGCAGTTTAAACCAGCAGACAGTCGATGGCGATAGTATCTCAAATATTCAAGGCGTCTTAGTGGACAAAATAATTTGAGGAACACTAATAATTAACATGCGCATACATTATATACATATACATTTCCTAAAAACAGTAAACACTTATTTCTTATTGAGCTTGAAAACACTTTACAAAAATACTGTTGTAATAAAGAGTTGTATGTAATAGGCGACATAAATATTGACCTGAATTCCGATAGTCCTGTAAAACATAAATATATTAACTTAATGTACAGCTTAGGTCTTGTACGTGGGATTACTGCAAACACACGAATAGAAATATCGGGTGGTAAGTTAAGTAAATCGTGCATAGATCATATTAACGCGAGATCCCATACACAAGACCTTTTCACAGCTGCTATCGGTACGACACTGGCGGACCACCGCGCGATAGTGTTTGCCTGTGTTGGGTCTCGTATACAGGGCGTTTCTAAAATCAAGACTTGTATTAATAACAATGCCTTAATAAAATCATTAAGTGAAATTGAATGGCAAAAAACGAATGCCATGACATGTCCGATACAAATTTATAATTTTATAAATGATAACTTTAAACAATGTTATAAAACCAGCGCATATAAATCAAAAATTAAAATAAAAGCTAAGCGAATAAATAATGAATGGTTGAATAAAAAAACTTTAAAAGCATGTGCATACAGAGATATTACTATTAGTATTGTTAAAGGTTTTGAAAGAGGAACTTACGCGCAACCAGACTGTTGTTTTTATTCTTGTCTTAGGGTTTGTTTAAAGCACAAACTAATGAGACATATTTATAAAATCGCCTTGGGATATCGTTGTCATCAGCTTTTATCAGCAGTGCTAAATAAAAAAATGACTTTCAATAAGTAATATGTAATAATCTGTCTATACAAATAAATAAAATTGAAGTGTCTGTTTGTAATTTCAAAATAATAGCTTTTTACTATAGTATAGCAATAAACAATTTTTAACATTTTTGTCCGTCTCTCTGCCTGTCTGTGTGTTCCGGATAATCTATGAAACGGCTGGACCGATTTTGACGGGACTTTCATTGGCAGATAGCTGATATATAAATATATATATAAATAAAGTAACTATTTCTCTCTCCCAAAAAAATGTTTACGTCATTTTAAGTTAATAGCAAAATTTGAAAGAATATTATAGTAAAATGTATTTATTTAAATTAAAGTCCTTAATCTTTTTGTGGAAATGGTAGATTTATACTATTGAATGATAAATTGAATGATTTGATACTATTGAATGATCCACTACTGGACATAGGCCTCTTCCAACGTGTTCCAATTATCCTGGTCTTCGGCAATCACATCTAGTTAACATTATTATCATAACACTAATACTAACATAGTACAATGTTTTTTGTAAAACCGTTGTAATTATTTACAAAATTCTCATACATAGTTATATAACCTAGTTCTTAGATTACATTTTTGATAGTGAATCGTTTTGAAGTTTTGGACCGAACACAATTGGGCCTAAATTTACCAACGTAGCGAATTTCAAGTTTGGTTTCAAGGTGAAAATTGTTAGCAATTATGATTTGAAAATAAGGTTCTAAAATCACTAAGGTTATATTTAACTTATTTTTGAAGAGGGCAAGCATAAAATCTTCTGATTTGTTTCCCTCTATCGCCTCTTACGACACCCACGAGATGATATGGGGTAGTGAATATTTTTACATCGCCACTACATGGTAAACGGACAGAGGGAAACAAATGAGGAGATGGGCAGCAGCGTCTTCCTAATGACGACTAAAAATAAAAAACTGCGGTTGCCAACCCGCTCGCCAAGCTTGGCAACTATGGCAAATGTCCCCCCTATGAGACAATATATAGGAGGCCTATGTTCAGCAGTGGACCTTAATAGGATGTAACGGTAAGCATAAAATTTATGTATAGCTGTTTATAAGAGTGTTAAACATGAAGAGCTTAAACTGATAATTTCGGAAACGTTTGCTTTTTAATCTATACATAATATGCACATATATATTTAATAATGCGTAAAGGTCCTTCACTGCTGGCCGTATGAGGAAGCTCATGGCCGCTCAGCAAGTTATGGAGAGGGATGTGTTCGAGGTTTCTCTGCATGATATACTTAGAAATGAGGATGTCCGCAATAGAATCAGAATAACCGCCCAACGAATTAGTAAGCTGAAGTGGCAATGGTCCAGCCATATAGCTCAAAGAACCGACAACCTGTGGGGAAGACAGGTTCTCGAGTGGCAACCTCGTGCCGGAAAGCGAAGTGTAAGGCGGCTTCCCACTAGATGGAGTGACGACCTGGTAAGATATTATGTAGGAAGTCGATGGATGCAGGTGGTTCAGAGCCGTGCTTTGTGGCGTTCCTTGGTATTTAATAATATAAACTTTAAAGATTTAATATGCTATCTACAATATCAGGCTGTGCTTCCATGTTGAGTTGGCATCACTTTTCAATGGAATCGGAAATTCGCAGCGTCGGTGCTGCTACGACACAGCTCTAGTGGGATTTAGAAAGTAAATATAAAACCATTGCGGTTGCGGTCCGACTCAGATGCGGCTGCGGCTGAAAACCGGTTCGAAACAAAGCTTTAAAGTGTTCAATATACTTAGTAACAGTTCTGTGTGAGTTCGTGTCATAGAGTATAATCTTATTATTTGTAATCACTACGTTTTATAGTCTCTGCTAAGTAGCATGGTGTGGATGACAGGTTGACGGGTCATTAGAACGTAACTTGTTTGCGTTTACAAGATACAACAAAAATTTTAACTATGAGAAAATAACACTTAATTTGTTTTTATTGGTTTTTATTAATTTTCTCTATTCTATTAAATTAACATTAACGTCAATAATATCACCTAATACAGTTTGTTTTAACTAATAAAATTATAAAAGTTTAATTTATTTCACTTGCGTGCGCAGTTACGTACCATGCTTACTATAGACTTTGCGTTATAGCCATAGACTTAGAATATACTGGCGTATAGACGACCTGACAGCCCGAAAACGCGTGACCAATTTTGATTTGTCATTGTGTGCGTTAGCTAGTGATGCTAATTTTACTTATAAGGACTATGGAAAAATGATTGTTAAGGAAGCGGTAAAAAGAATAAAAAAAATACTTTAGTGCAGGAAATTGAATAACTTCAAAAATTAACTGAATTTTTACCATGATAGTCCTCAACTAAGGAGGGGTCCTCGCTGGTGGGGCCGCGGATGTGTTTGAAAGCGTTTCCGTGGCGCTGCTAATGTGTGGCGAGGGTGGAACACCATGGGGTTTTAGTAGGTGGGAGTCCGACATAATACGTTCTTGCCCCCGCGAAGCGGGTATGCGTAGGCATTTACTCATTTGAAACCCGGACAAAATCCGTTCTGTAGTTACGAATAAAAACGTAGATAGACCAACGCAGCGTCGATCTTGGTTTTATATGAGATAATAAGCTTGCGTATTAATTCATACATTTATTTATTGTATGGCATTATATTAATAGACGTTACGGGTAGGCCTGGGTATAGAATTTTTATCGATATATTTTGTCACACTGGCTTATCTCTATTATTAGTTCCGTGGACGTTTACTTCTGCTGTCAGCGCCAAAATAGCGAAAATCAAATCGCCTCATTATATAACGATGTATAATAGCCAGTTCATATAATGTAGAGGTCAATGGCAGCATCATATTAGTTTGTGAGTATGAAGTAGTGATTATATACTCCTTGTCTTTGTTAGGACAGTTACTATACTCTTTCGTCTTTGTTAAGAAGCACTTCTTATTGGGTTTTTGGCGGGAACTTGACCGGCGGCGGTTTGCTGCTCCTGTATTATTGTTTAAATAATGGTTTGAAGTGGATTTTGACATGTAAAAGTGGTGCGATTTTGTGTATTAAGTGTCTGCGCATGTGAACTATTAGTGGAAACGGTGAAGCAAGTGCTCTGATGGTGATGTGATTTTCAAGATAAGGTGTCTGTCTGCTTAGGCACCTTGAGATACCATCGCCAACTGTCAGCTGTCTGCTGGCTCAAGTTGCCGTCAAAATCCCCCAAGGGCTGCACAATGTGACGCATCAACATATTGTGAAGCAGTGTACTATGAAGGATAATTATACATTGTCACTTCAGGCTCAGAAGGGCTAGAATCCAGAGCCGTAAAGCCAGTTATTAAAAAAAAGCACTTCTTATTAGTTTGAGTTTGTGGATATGAAGATGAAGTTTTGAATTCGATTAGCTTGCTACATATTTATTTATGTATGAATTCGATTGGACTGAGGATTTTGAAATTAATATTAATAGATAATCGAGTTAATAGATAAACTTTGATTTTCGGTTTATATATAGGTATTCTGTGAGTTTGGCCTATTGGCCATTTATTTTAATAAAATATTGTTAGAAGTCGATAGGTGTAGTATTTTGCAAGTAAGTTCAGATTTATTATTTATCATAAAATATTTATATCCTTAAAATTTTAACGGATTTGATTAAATTTTTGCATTTAATAGTCTCTTTCTTTAATGTGAAGGTATTGTAGAGATTCACTCAAACGGTATAAAAATCACTATGTTTATATAAAAGAGTTAAATAAAAACTGTTTCACTAGTCATTTGCGTATCCTTTTTCCTATATGTATTAAAGATTATTACATTCTTGTAAATAGAGAATGCGTTATAATAAAACAATCATAAGTGTACATGTAACATTATTGTGTTAGCTTATTTAAGATTTATAATATATTGATGCTGTTTGTATCTTATAATGACTATTGTTTTGTTTGATTGATTTATTATTGTTTTTATGGAGTGTAGAGGTAATTGTTTTCGTTCTATGACATACATGCAGATAACTACAATTAGCATATTCTTCACAACTGGCAATTAATCCTTTATTATAATAATTTGTTGTTAAAATCAGTAAAAGGTTTATTTTAGTTATTTATTTTAGAATGCTACAAAAATTATCTCTCCCTGGCTTAAAAGTTGTGAAAAAATTGTGCATTGTGCCTAAAGTAAGAAGTGGTGTAAGATTTTTCAGTTCTGCTGTTATAAATGGACAAAATTTCTTCTTTCGCCAGGTATTTAAGCTTATATTTTTACATATTTTTTTTTTTCATTTATTACAACCTATCAATAGTTGACTGTTGAATATAGGCTTCCCATTGATTGCCTTATAGGAAGATATTTGTCATAGTTGCCACAATTTTGGACAGGTTGGCAACAAGTTTTATTTTTATTTTGAGCCAATATAATGAAAAGGCTGCTGCCTATCTGCTGTTTCAATATCCTTCAGTTGCCTCTTATGACACCCACAGGTTATGATTTCTCCAACACTCCCACTATATGGCGATTTTTCATATGCTAGTTGAGCCCAGGGGTCAAATTTCGAACGTAATTCATAAAAATTTAAGTTTGAAAATTATTGAGGTTCTTTTGTCAAAGAGCATAGCTCTATCATCATTGCATATAATTTTTATGAATTTTGTTATATTAAATCAGCTGCGAACATGAACAAAATACATCATTAGCATGCGTTGTTTACCTTAATTTCCTGCAATACCTATTAAAAAAAAACCTTCTACAACAGGTGTATATTAAGCAAGCTGTAATTTACTTTCAAGTGCACATTAATGTATAAAACACAGATATCTAAATATAAAGTAAACACTTGACATACACTCAACAGACTATTGAAAAAGGTACTTATGAAATCACACAAAATTCACAGCTCATTCACTCAATCTGTCACTAATTTTTTGATGGTTCTTTGGTGACAATATGTACTCAGTGCGACTGTTTGACCACAGACTATTATGTGCTCGACATTGGCAGTATGAATGGAAATAATGAATGTTTTATTATACAGTAAAACTCGCTTAATATGATCATGTTTAATACGATTCCTGGCATAATACGCCATTTTATATCAGTGGGGAATCGGAGATAGTGGCAGAACAAGATGTTGATACATGGATAGCACAACTTTGCTATGTTTAAAAATTAAACCTGCATTGTTGAAAAATTATGAACCACAAAACATTTTTAACGCAGTCAAATTCGGTTTATTTTATAAATTGATGCCAGATAAATCATATGTCTTCAAGGTAGAAACTTGGTGGCAAAGCAAGTAAAGAGGGGTGGGTGTCCTGGCCTGTGCAAATTCTGATGGGTCGGAAAAGTTACGTTTGCTAGTGATTGGTAAGGCGAAAAATCCATGTTGCTTCAAAAACGTGAAATCGCTCCCTGTAACATAATATGATGCACAATCTTGAGCTTGGATGACTGGCCTTCGCTTTATTAACTGGTTTAAAGCTTTAGATGATCACTTCCAGATTAAATGTAGACACATAATTCTCTTCATTGATAACTGACCCGCTCACCCTAAAGGTGTTGAGCTAAAGAACATCAAGCTTGTTTTCTTACCTCCGAATGCGACAAGCAAGTTGCAACCGATGGATCAGGGCATTATAAAAGTCCTTAAACAAGGCTACAGAACACAATTGATACATCACTATCTTAAAGAAATGGAAGACCCTGACAGCAAATGACCTTTGACATGATGCGATCCTAAACATTTCATTGGCATGGCAAGCAATTAAGCCTGAAATCATACAAAATTGTTTCAAGAAAGCAAGTGTCCGAAATAAGGAAGCTGATGTCATGTTGGAAGAAGAATCTGCGATACTGCAGGGTTTTCCTGGATATTCTTCCATTGATGACAATGTTGCACTCTATGAAACCCGTTCAATCGAAGATCTTATTGAAGATGTGAATAACACCTAAAAGAGGCCCTAAGTGATGACGATGAAGATGAAGGAGAGTCAATTCCGATTTTGTTCAACGCAGAGGCATTATCAGCAGTAAACAATTTAAGGCGCTATGTATCTGGTTTTGGGGAAAGTGAAGACGCACTGCAAAAGTTAAGTTATATTGAAAGCTTTGTCATTACTAATGCATCAAAATCTCTTTGTCAAACCAAAATAAGTGATTACTTTAAGTAATGGCATTATAAATAATAATTAACTATGATGTAACATATTTAAATACGTATACTTATGTATAATATTATACCTTTCTAACAAATTTATAAATATACCTATAATTCAATACCTACACAAAATTTGTAAATGATATGTTTTATTTTCCCTATCCCGCATAATATGCTTTCCTGCTTAAGTCGCGATTTTGGCCGGGTCCCTTCAAAATCATCTTAAGCGAGTTTTACTGTATTTAATTTTTTTTAATTTTATGTTTTGTTATATTTTCACATATTATATATAAATTTGAGCTTTCTACAGTCCTTCTCTATATATAAATACACTAAAGCCTTGGAGCAAGAAAAAAATTACAACTAGCTGTACCTGCAACTTTAAATGCAGATTTTTCCATTTTCTTCATCTTCTTCTTTAGTCCCTAAAAGTCTACAGCTGAAGATTGGCCTCTTGCTTTGTGTCTCAGTAGGCAGTTTGATGATAACAGAACCAGACATCTCACATCTTTGATGGCACAGCTTATCGCCGGTCTATTTATTTTACTTTTGCATAAATGAGATGGCATAACATAGTATGTTGGAAGCTATATATTTTTCTGGCACTTTCCGTAGTATTGTTTAAGTTTCCATTGTAATTTTGTACCTTTTGAAATTTCAGTTGTTTGATACAGTAAGCAGTACTTACACATATATATTAGGTGATACGCGGACATGTGAGGCTGTGCTCATTGACCCAGTATTAGAGCATGCTGAAAGAGATGCTACGTTAGTGAAGGAGTTAGGCTTTAAATTGATTTATGCTAGTAAGTACAAAATGTTTTGTGTTGCAATTTTACAAGTCGCCTCTTATTATCGAGAGGATTTCTAGAGCAGGGAAAAGTTTGCGCTGTCTCATTGCGAACTTTTCTTCACTACTGAGCATGACGTTAATAGGCATTTAAAATTGCAGTTTCATTGGTGCCAGCAGGTGACTAAATTCAGGTTGCATATATTGCTCATGTTGAGATTGATTTTTAAATTTTATAAAATACTATAGACAAACTAGTTACAGTTTAGTACAACCTATGAACAGCATTACAAAATAAAAATCTTTAAAAAGTATTGTCATATTAAAGCAACTCATTCCACATATATTCACATTGTTTTAGTTCAAACACATCTAGAGTTATCGTTTTCAAAGCCTATCATTTAAATTTCTGTTTAAAAATATTATTTAGCACTAAGGTTTTCATGTAACAATTTAAATTGTTTGTTATAATTTTTCAGTGAACACACACATGCATGCAGATCATATAACAGGGACAGGCAAATTAAAAACACTCCTCCCTGGTACAAAGAGTGTTATAGGAAAAGCATCAGGTGCTCAAGCTGACATCCATCTTCATGATGGAGATCTCGTGAAATTTGGGGACTATCAACTGACAGCAGTTTCCACACCTGGGCATACAAATGGATGTTTGACTTATATTTGTCATCAACAAGTAAGTTTTTGAACTTTAACCTTACAGAAAGATGTTATTACTATCATTATACATTACTATCACTCTATCATAGTGACACTATACTATTAAATGCTCTCATGAGTCTCATGAGTTTAGTTGCGGGTGGCGGGAGACGCGCAGGAGGGCAACACTTCGAATTTGACTCGCCGAAAAATAGACCGGTCGGCTATCCCGTTAAACTTAATGGTTAATTTGCTACTTAACTCATTAATTGCCGTTCAAACGAGGTTTTTTACTTAACTCGCCAGGTTCGTAAGTTAACTCGCTACTGTACTTGTCGAAGTTTAATTCGGCCTAAATGGTAAGACGAATTGAAGGACAAACAACTTTGCAGTGAAAAAACTTTTTCCCATACCTACATCGGTCTACATCACGATCAAAAATCCGACTGGAAATGTAAGTTTGTATCATCCTTTGGATGTAAAAGATGATTGAAAGTCCAGAAAGATATTATGGCTTTTGACATAGAGTGATATATCTATTTCACATAATGTGCTAGATGTGAAATATCTAGACTAGGATGGGAATCAGCGCTAAAGGTACAAGATTACTGGTACAGTTTTCGATAGGCAATCTGCCTGCAAAGGGTGGAGATAATAGAAATTCCTTCTTCCAATTCTTACTTTTTATATTGTAGTATTGATATATTTTCCATCAGTTGCCATACCACATGTAGACGAGGTTAGCACATAAAGGAAAATTGGTTAGATTTATTTCCCCTACACCCTGATGGTGTTAGATGCTAACAATGACTAATTAAAACTTATTCTTCTTTGAAAACATATCAACACAGCATCACGCTTGTAATCCCCGAGGGAGCAGGCAAAGCGCAAGGAGCAGCGAGCTACTCAGACTATGTTTAGCCACAACAATGCAGGTTTAGATGAAAAATTGTGAAAGAAGTGATAGGTGGTTAGCCCATCGCTTAAACAATCACCATTCCAATATCCCAAGTAAAGTGTGCAAATTAAGAAAGTAACATAATTTGCACATTCTGTTTTGTTATAAGTCCCCATAATCATGGCATTTATAATTCCCCTAATAATGATTTTTATGCCTTAATTTTTATGCAATTATATCAATATAATATGTACATCAATATCTAAGCATATAGCGCTTCAAGCGAAAGCCTGCTGTGAAAATGTTCATGCAAATTCTTTTGTAGACTGCAGACTTACCCCACATGAAATGTAGCAATAATAGTGTAATTAATCTTGTGAAAATCCATAAAATTAGTTTTATAAGTGTCATCAAATATTATGTCTTTACTTAATACTAGCTGTTCCCCGCGACTTCGCCCGCGTGGAATTTATTGCTATTGGATTTCATGGGTTTAAATTTTTTTGCGCGGAATTCTTTTCCTAAAATACAACTAGCCTAAGTTACTCCTTATAACATCAGCTATCTGCCATTGAAAGTCCCATCCAAATCCGTTCACAGGTTTTTGCGTGATGCGTGTTCAGACAGACGTCGTGTTAGAGTTTTATTATAGTATAGATAGATGACATTGCTGATTTGTTAAACTGGTCACTTTGGACTGTAATAGCTTTAGTTAATAGTATAATGGTTTGTACTTAAGTTTAAAATTTTATATTTAAGACATGTTACTCCTTTTTCATAACAGTTATTCTTTTCTTTCTTCGGTTCGGTTTTTGTTTTTCTGCAAAGAAAATTCGTGTTATTTTTGAATATACCTAAGTTTCGACGTGAAAACGATGCGTCTCCAACGGCACGCAATATCAATGACGTATACATACCTAGTACTAACTAACGAACGAACTGTGTGTTATTGGTTTAATCGCTTTCGTTCAGGAAATTAGGCCTCACAAATAAACCTCGTGGTCGCCCAGAGAAGAAAGTTGATATGACAAAATGGAGACGAGAGTGGAAGCAGATCCATCTCAAACAAAATATGGCTGAGTTAGCGTCGGCTTTTGATGTAAGTGTCATAACAATATAAGATAATTTGCAGCTAACCTATAAAATAAAAAAGCTTGACAAATGGCACACACTGAGTGACGCACAGCCGCTAGATTGCATAATTTTGCTGAATCAGCATAAAAGGTAATAACGATACGATTCGTTGATACGATGTGATGACAAGTGTCCCTATGTGACAACCCAAGTCAAACAATGCCCAAAACGAAAAACAAGCCTGAAGAAATTGCTTTATCTTTCTTCACTTCTTCTTTCATTGTTTTTTCATGACAACGCCTGACCATAAACTGCACAATGGACGTTGGCAAAATTAGCAGAGATAAAGTTATTACCACCATATTATTGGCCTTGCCTCAACAGACTTCCAATTTTTTCGGAGGTTAGATAACTTTTTGTAAGGAAAAATTAAATTCTAAAGATACAGTAAATCACCTTGAAAGAGTTCTTCGATTTTCGAACAGTAGACATATATAGCAAGGGCATCAACAAACTGTCCAAAAATGGTAGAAAGTGTGTGTGGCATGAGCAAGTTTAGGCAAATATTTTGATTATTTATATTTTTTTATATTTGTATAAAAAATATGTAAATTTTCCCATACAAAACGGAAATTTCATAGGTAAAGCTAATATAAACAAATAATTCACTTTCAATTTTTATACATACAGAATTAGTCATTGTCATAAAAATTTAAACTGAATTTGAGGAATGAAAAAACCATTTATATCCTGTTCATATGGCAACACAAATCTAAGGTGTATGATGATCCGATTTACCAAACGTGGCAATCTTCCTAACTTGGAAAAGTTCCACATCCTAATCCAGCATGACCAGGATATAAAGGGAAACAAATGCTATGAATTCTACACAAACGACGTTATAGATGCGTATCACATTTTTTTTTAAATAGAAATATGGTGACAAACTAGCACACAGTCCACCTGATTGTAAGTGGTTGCTGAGGCCCATAGACATCTATATCTCTCCTCGCTTGCGAATCAAAATGCAGATGCGTTGTCACCCGTGAGGACTAACATAGAATACCTCTTTTCCAGTAAAAAGGTTCTCCGGTTCTCTACACTCACCATACGAAACACAGCGGCATTAAGCTGCTATTTTACGCTGGTATTCTGTGGGAGCGTGGTCCTTCCCCGGTCGAGCCGACCCATTCGTGCTACAACTACACTAATATATATATTAATATAGCTGCAGCATGGCTCTACCACGTAAATACTCAAAACTAATAATAAAAACATATCATTAATTCTCACTTGTCAAGTGCATTCCTAACTAATCGAAAATTAATTATATTTATCATGCTTATCTCCGCTGAGTATACCTAACACTATTTATACAATTTATCAAAGGATTATTTGATAAATGTGTAAATACATTTTATATAGGTAATCAATGTTGAAAATTAATAATTTGTAATGCCATTCTTGGGTGTATTATGGAGAATCAGTTACTCAATTTGGTCCCATGGGTGTAATATGAGGCGACTATGAGAAACGCCAGTAAAATCTTATGGTTTCCGATAGATGGCGGTATAAAAAGAGTAAAGAGTAAAATATCGAGACGTGTAGAGGGACAGGGAAAGATGCGAGGCGTCTGGTGCCATGTTGCAATCCACCTGCCAAGCGTGACGATTAAGAAACATTCCCCTGCAACGTCTGAGCGTCCCCGTTCAGCTGCGGTCGGTGGTGTGCTTTACGGGCTAATGAAGATGAAGAAGGACATTCTTCTTCTTTTCTTTACCGACATGTACCAAGCTGGATATTAGCTTCTCCCATTGAACTATTATTAAGGGAAATTGTCATAATCTATATGCTTATTAGGCGGAATATTAATCGCAGCACTAGAAGTCTCGCACCTTCGAGACGCTGTTCTCGGTCTACAGTGTGTAATCTATGTATTGGACGGACGGACCGAATCCTATCGGAGGCCTGAGATATAAAATCACTGGATTGGCGACGTTAGGCATGTCGAAAGTGTGACACGCTTAATACATTAAACGTCCTCGTAAGATTAAACTGTCCTCCTGATGGTAAGTGGATACCATTTCCCCTAAGTTTTTATCCTAGATTAAGAATCAAAATGCAGATGTGTTGTCACTCCTGACGACTAAGATGGAATGCCTCGTTTCCAGTTCAAAGAGTCTCCGGATCTCTAAACTCACCATACAAAACACAGCATTAAGCTCATATTTTATGCTACTGCTACTTATGACTTTGGGACATGTCAGCAAAATCTTATAGCTTCCAATAGATGGCGCGGTATATCATTTTACGTACCCAACGCCAGACGTATTTATCCAGAAAGAGAGATTTCGCCAATCTGCTTGTCACGATTTAATCAATCCTCTATAACCGTAGAAGCCCAGAAGTCCATGGCCAGGAATAGACTGTTAGAAAATACTCTCAACTATTTAAATAAATTAATACTATTTAGTAAAGACTTTAAGTTTTAAAATATTCATGGATCGCATTAGAAGGAAACACAAAACTAAATGATGCAAACAACAGCAACACCGCCCATCACTATGCGACATAGGGCAGCCTCGCTGCAACAGCATCTTTGCTTGTACTAAAGAAATTACCAAGACAGACAGAATGATGACTACGATTAAGACTCGTTGAATGACCCAAGCTAGTTCTCTGTACACTACAGTACATTATACTGTTTGAACAAGTGGGGGAATTTTAACGCTTATTAGTTATCTACCCTCACTCCTAACAAAACTTTTACAGACTGTAGATAATGATTTTTTTTTAAATTTTTTGTTTTCTTAATTAATCTTCATTTGTTTCAGTGCATGGCGTTCACCGGTGATACACTCCTCATACGTGGCTGTGGCAGAACAGACTTCCAAGAGGGCTCTTCCGAACGGCTCTACCAATCTGTTCATAACAAAATCTTTACTCTACCAGATCACTATACTCTGTACCCTGCACATGATTACAAAGGTCAGACGGCAACCACCGTGGGCGAGGAAAAGAAATACAATCCAAGATTGACGAAAACTTTGAAGGAGTTCGTTCATATAATGGACACATTAAATTTGCCCTATCCTAAGATGATTGGTGAGTGATTAAAGTTTTTGTATATTTCCTCTCCTATAAACAGACCGACAAAGAAATAAAAACGGAACGCTGTGTATGTTTCAAATGACACAAAAACCAAACCAAAACCACGCTCAAATTATTGTAAGGACATGCACTCATGTACATATACATTTAAAATAATATGCAACCAACAAATGTGTACATCCAGTAGTGAACTTTTCCGGGCTGTTATAGAAAGAAAGAAGGAAGATGTGTGCGTGAGTGTGTGTCAAAAAGTAGAGCATGGTTTTTGCGTAAAATTTAAATGTATGTCATCTTTCTTGTTTCGTCTGAGCTCATATAATTAAAATGCATGCTAAGATTAGCGATCTCAATCACTGATGCCTCGCACCGTCGATGCTGTTTCCTGTCGTCGATCTATACAGGTTTTGAAGCGGGGAAAGATACTTGTAGGACTTATAATGCCCTTGAAAATATTTTGACGTGCTATTGATGATCGAAACTGGTTCGCATATATACCGTCTGTGTTTAATTATTAAGAACAGCGCTCTTTCGCTGTAATACCAGTCTTCTTCTATATATAATATGATATAATATCATATGAATCTATTCGGGTCAATTCAGCCAAGTCTTATCTTTCCACATTATATTTAATTTAAAAGTGATGAATTTGCGTCGTACATCTAGATTCAAACAATTTATTTTTTATGCTTCTGTACTCGGACATTTTACGATTCTAAAACCGGCTTACTTCCGAAAGCAATTTAAATTGATTTTCGTTTTCGATTCGAACTTTAAATCTTTCTCCCGAAACAATCCGAATGTAAAATATGATCGAGTTAAGAGTTACGATCAAGCGTTATCAGCACCATTGAACATATCCGACAGAATACCAGCGTCATATTTCACGCTGGTATTCTGTCGGGCAGTACTATTGTACTGCTATGTTTAGTATGGTGAGTGATAAGAGCCGGAGATTCCTTTCACAAAACGATAAAATGCCCCAACTCTACGTATGAATAAAGAATTTGGTACAAATCTTTAAGGATATTCCAAAAATTGTTAAAGGGTAATTCCTTTCTGAGTAAGATTACAATCAAATTACGTATAAATGGGACGGGGTCCCAACGGTGCTCAATTCCTTAGATGTGGTAATAAACGCGATCCACTCATTGACTCATCATCAGTATATTTTCTTGTCCGAAAGTCCATGCGGTGAGTTTTCTCACAAAGACGTAAGATGAATTATAATTACGTAAAATATGATCAGAAGAAATTTAATAAAAAATATTAAATCAATCATAAAATATATAAACAAAGTACCTTTTTTGTAATTGTGTATTATGACGTTTGATTTCGATCAAGTGAAGAGTACTTTATAAGAGTACTTTGAAGCACCAACGTTCCGAGAAGTCTGCAGTTTGTGATCATATTCTAGCTGGCCCCCGCCATTACATTAGATTTTAGTACTTTATAACCTTGAATTCAAATCAATTTCAATTGATTTAAAACTCCCAATCTGTCGGTAGCAGGCCTGCGGTTTCGCGCTTTGACTGCACGTCTACTAGGTACAGGTTTTTTGGTGGTATGACTCATTTTTTGCCTAGGTGTCCGTCTGGTTGAATACTAGCCTCTTACAGGATAGTCAAGTCGCTAGCCAAGATAGTGTCGGTACACCCGGAGGCGCACTTATTATTTTGCTTTTCATTTTATTATTAATAAAATGAAAAGCAAAATAATAAAGTAGTAATAATAAAATAGAATACTATTTTTTCTTATGGTTATTGTAATAAAATACGAATATAAATAATAAACACAAGTTAGGTTGCAAAGAACTTTTCACTACGGCGCTTCGTTTTAAAATGCCAAATTCTCTTTCGGGTATACGCCGCACGCGGCGACTTTTGATGTCGCGGCGGCGCCTTTGTGCCAAGGCTACGCGACACAAAGGCGATCGTATCTAAGCGAACAGACTATATAGCGGTGCTTGCACTTGCATTTCATCTTAATTCTCAAAGGTGACAACGCATCTCGCATTATTTTTTATTTGAAATTGGTTGCAAGTGTCCATGAACAGTAGCTGATTACCATTAGGCGAACTGTAAGATCGTTTGTCAGTTCAGTTAACCTATGACACACTCAATTTTGGATGCATTTGGTTCTTTTATCTTTATCAGCTTTCCTTATTACTTTGCTGGCTTTATAAACTTTTTGAAAAGCCATCTGGCAAGTATTTCTTCTCTCTCCTTTTTTTTAAACTTTACTCTCAAATAAGAATTATTTGTTGTAAAATTGAGCCGTTTTACGCACTTTTATTGAACATTATAAAATATCTATATTCAAAACAATTATTTAAGGTCAGTCTCATTATTCAGTATAATATTTATATCACTATAATTATTTGTAGGCCATACAAATACTTGTTCACTGTGGGAATCGAAACCACGGTGGAGTAATGATATAGTGCCTAATATGTCCCACTGCTGGGCTGCTGCAATTAGTTGCCGGCCATCGATATATATGTACTACGCACTAGATTTCGCATTCCGAACATTCACTATGTTCAAATAATACGAGATATCAAATTAAAGTTTAAACCTGGACGTAAATAACAATTCAGTAGTCAAGTAAAATTATTTGTTGTTCAAGTGAATAAATAGGTAATAATATCGTAATATTACAATAGAAAAAATAAATTTCTACATTTATATGCCACACTATCTACAATCATAGACTAAAGCCCGTATTAATAAACGTTACTCAGCTCAAGTACACGCACTTGAGTACAATCTTGAGGTTATGATCTTATGAATAAACATATCTCTAGATGCGATTTAGGTATACGATATCAGCTGAGTGCCACACTGATTAATAAACGAAACTCGACTCTCAAGTGTGTATACTTGAGTGCAAGTCACAGAACAGTATTCCTAAGTACAGCGTTTTGAGATACTGTTTTTATGTGTTTATTAATAAGCAACGATCTTGAGATGCTGATTTCGTAATGAGGGCGTATCAAATGATTACGCACTTGAGTTCGTCGTTGAGTAACGTTTATTAATACGGGCCTAAAACATGCAGATGGGTGAATATACAAAAGTGGATGGATGGATGGAAGTGATGGAATGCCTCTTTTCCAGTAAAATGGGTCTCCGGTTCTCTACACTCACCATACGAAACACAGCAGTGTCAAGCTGCCATTTTACGCTGGTATTCTGTGAGAGCGTGGTCCTTCCCCGGTCGAGCCGACCCATTCGTGCTACAACTATACTACTAATATAGCTGCAGCATGGCTCTACCACGTACAAACATGGCTCTACCACGTACAAATGATATTTTGATTTTTGTGAATTTGCCTGCCAGGGGACTGACGAGGGTTACATAGTACTGATTAAATACACAATTTCATTTAATTTTCAGGAAATTTATTAACACTGAGCCAATTTCTTTGAATCGAATAATGGTACGCATAATAACATAACATAATAATGGCAAAATCTTTTAAATATTAAAATACATAAGTGACTATTAACAATAACTATTCATTTAAATCTCCATAGTTCGTATTTGTCTGCTACAGATACATTTCGTAATGACGTCTGTATTCTTCGGTGTCCAGATATAGCTTGTTTAAACTTTATTTTCTTCATGAGTCTTTATTTTAGTTTAGTTTTCTTCTAATTGTATTTTAATAATTTCGCCGAAAAGGGCCCTTCTTTACTAATTCCTTCTTTTTAGTTATATCTTCATCCATTCGTTCAATTAGGGTTCTTGGCGTCTGTCTTCGGTCTTCGTTAATAATATGTCTGTTTTCTTCAGGAACTATTATGGCTGTATTTTATTGTCAGTAGTTGAACGTATAAAATTCAGAATGGTTCGATTCAACAGTTTTTTTGCATGTATTTTGATGAACTATATTATATGAATATACCGACAGCCAAGAGTGCTGAAGTGTTTGTACAAGAGGGCTACGATGGCTATCTGAGTACAGAACCAGAGTACGAAACCTATCCAACTGCAGAGAAGTGTAAGACAGGGTCCTCGAAACTCTTCACCGCTGCATTGGAAGACGTTTTCAAGCTACTGGACTGGAAATAATACGGTATTAACATCAATGGCGAGTTCATCATTCACCTTCGATTTGCCGACGATATAGTCCTTATGGCAGAATCGCTGGAGAACCTAAGCACTATGCTCAATGACCTCAATAGTGCCTCCCAACGGATAGGTCTTAACATGAACAGTTGTTAGCAGCACTAAGCTCGAATTTGTTGACGAGTATGTTTACCTGGGACATGTAGTCCGACTAGCTAAGTCCAACTTCGACTGAGAGGTCAATCGACGTATTTCACTCGGCTGGGTAGCGTTCGGGAAATTACGAAACATCTTCAAGAAAACAAGATTGTACAACCAGTGCGTTTTACCAGTAATGACTTATGGATCTGAGTCGTAGTCCTTTACTGCTGGCCGTATGAGGAAATCAAGGCGCTCAGCGAGCTAGGGAGAGGGCTATGCTCCAGGTTTCTCTGCGTGATAGACTTAAAAATGAGGATATCCGCAGTAGAAATAGAGTAACCGACATAGCCCAGTGGAATAGTAAGCTGAAGTGGCAACGGGCCGCCCACATAGCTTGAAAAACTGACAAACGATAAGAAAAAAAGGTTCTCGAGTGGCAACCTCGTACCTGTAAGCGAAGGGTAGGGCGTCCCTCCACTAGATGGAGTGACGACCTGCTAAGACATGCAGGTGCCTCAGGCCTATGTTCAGCAGTGGACTTGTTAAGGGCTGTAATGATGATGAAGATGATTTTGATTTTATAAGGTGACATGATGTTTTTGGACTGTAATAAGTAAAAGAAATGCTTATACACAGTAACAGTTAAGATAAATGATCTAAAACAATATAAAAATCAGTACCCTGGAAACACGTCAGTCCTCTGACGCAATATCAGACACAGGACTGACGCCAAAGTACTGATGAAAAGGACATAAATTTGAGTTTACAAAAGGAACTAATGTTCCTTTCGGTATTCTCGAATATTCACAAGCAACATTTTAACAAATCATAGTTAACTATGTATGAATTGAAATAAAACACAGGTATACAAGGAAATAACAATTTGCCACAGTACTGAAATTTTGACTGGTTCGGCACGTGTACATGCGATAACCACGACTCTAACTCTAGCATAGCAAAGGTGGCCGTCAAATGGTGGGGTCTACAGGTAACTTAACTACTAACATTCAAAATTTAACAAGGATATGACCTTGAGTCGGCGTTATTTTGCGAGAATTTCAAATTTGAACAACGCACAACGGACTGACGAATGAAACTGAACACAAAGATTGTTAATTTTCAAAAAATAACACTTTGAGCATTACATGATGAAAGTTGTGTTAGACATTATTGAGTACATTACAGATTGTATTGAAATATTAAATTAATGGTAGTATATAATATACAGCCACTTGAATGCGCGTTTTTGGGATTGTGACATGCCAAAGTACTGACGTTTTGAGGATTTCTCGTGTTGTTTCACAAACTTGTTTTTAAAATAAATACCTGAAATTGGGTGAACTAATAAACAGCTTTTAATTGTTTTATAATAAAATGAAATAATAACAAAATGTAATAAAATGTCGTATCTATGGACTGATGACATTGAGTTACCCAACTCAATGTCATCAGTTTATAAATGTAGGTAAAATATGTATATGTACTACTCTGTCAAGAAAGTACCGGGAAAAGATCAATAATACACAAAATGTTAGTTATTCATCCAAGTTTATTTTATACACCTTCAAAGTACGCTAATTCAGAAACGACAAACTTTCTCCAACGAATAATCCAATCAACAAAACATTTTTTAAACGCTTTTTCCTGAATTGAGTACAGTTCTCGCTGCGAATTCTCCTTTATGTCTTCTACCGAATGAAAACGGGTGCCACGATGTGGCAATTTAAGTTTAGGAAAAATAAAGAAGTCGGCTGAAGCCATATCTGGTGAATAAGGTGGTTGCTCGATGGTATTTGTTGAGTTTTTGGTCAAAAATTCGTTCACAATGATGGCCTTGTGTGAAGGCGCATTATCGTGGTGCAAAATCCAAGAATTTTCTTTCCACAAATCTGGCCTTTTTAGTCTAATTTGCTCTCTTAAATGCCGCATAACGCTCAAATAATATTCTTTATTTAACCGTTTGACCTCCCGACAAGAATTCCGAGTGCACAACACCGCCATAGTGAAATAAAACAGTCAACATGACTTTGACTTTTGATCGACTTTGGCGTGGTTTAAACACTTAACTTAAAAACACAACACTTAACTTACTTTCGATGATGATCACACGTCGTGCATAAAATTTTGAAATAATGAATTCATTTATAGTCAATATCTTATAGAGTTAACATCTCACAAAAAATCTTTACTGTATATTCACGACGATATTAAGACTGTGTAGCCCATAATAACTGAATTTAAGCAAAAATCAATAATAAATATTAAAATCTAAACCTATGAAATAAATTTGAATAAATTTCAGAAAATATTTTCAATATGAAAGACGTTGACAAACAAATGTCATTTTTTTCTTCTATTAATTCATGGCTTCTTTTGATAGAATTCTGCTAATATTTAATAATTTAATTTTAATCAATTAATAGGTAAATTAATTGTGCAAATCTCAGAGTAATATGTATGTATGTAATTATACTTTAAAGAGCAAACCAAAAAAAGTTTAACACAGAATTAAAATTTTTAGTTTCTTCCGATATCATATGAATTTTTGTATCTAATTTTTAAAATGGCAATCCTAAACAATATGAAGGAAAGAAACAGCTATATTTTTTTCTCGCTTTATTTTTACAAGCCCAACACGAACATTGACAAAACCATGATTGTGTGCAGATTTTTCAGCTTTCATACAAAGTTGCATCACCCTGACCTAATCTATGATGACAAAACTGTCCGCGCAGGTCCGACTCTACTATCTCCCACGCATGCGCGAAGACATAGAGTAGCGCACATTTTTTGTTTTTAATAGCTTCTCTAGAGTACGTAGTACATATGTCGCCGGCTGCGTTACTCCAGTGCGTGTTTGCAGACTTCAGATGTCTTCGAAATATTTTTATTCCTCAGACATACAGGTTTCCTTACGATGCTTTTCTTCATCGCCGAGCACGTGATAAATAAATCAGCACTAGCAACAGGGTTTCTCGCGTACTCTAAAATTTACGGCGAGCGCTTGGACACCAAGGTACCACTAGTACATGAGTACAGTACTGGTACTACTACAACACTAGACCACCGCAAAATATTTTGTATTAGCACAAGTCTGTAAAACTTGGTTGTGGCAATTTCGAATAGATACAACACTCCTTATACAGTCAGTCATATTATGTCGGTCGCCAGAGCTGTGTGTGTTATTTGCAGGATTTATGGAATTATCTCATTTGTTGTAAAAACGGCCATTTAGTGACATATTTATTCTCTTGAGCTTTTTGACATATCGTAAATTTTTTATCGTTTATTTTTTGGTTACCTTATTTTTTTAGTAAAAGGATATCATTTAAGAATTCGTGTTGATTTTAAATGAAATTGTATTTCATTTTTCAGACAAGGCGTTGCCAGCAAATCGAGTATGCGGTTTATATTGAATATGTTTATAATTTAAGGATGTAATTTTTTTATTGTTACTTTTATGTAACTTGTGTAATATATATTTTTTAAATTATTATTGTTTCTTTATAAGTGAAATTGACATTGCATTATTTATTAATGTTATGAAACTTCTTGAGATTTATTGTAAATTATATTTGTGATAATGTTATAAATGGGAATTTAGTTAAACTATATAAATTAATGAAGTAGTTAATACCTATAAGGATAAATATTTTTGTATCTCTTTTTATGTAAAAATATCTTGTTAATAAAATTTTACAATATTTAACGCAGTTTTTTTTTAAAAACTGTTCATTTTTCAGAGCCATGTTGCAGCTGCACAAATGACTCCCTCGAATTAGGTAAGACCACAGTCGCACTGAATACCAACTAAAATGCAGCATGTTGCTGCTGTGTTTCGTACGATTAGCGATGAGAACCAAAAATCCTATTTACTCGTATAGTTTCATTCTATCTTAGTCCATAGATGTGACAACGCATCTGCATTTTGGTTCTTAACCGGGGATAGATTTAGATGTGTATAATATGTTAACATGATATTGGATCCTTTGTGCCATACAGCATCTTAACTTACAATTTAACATCAATAAAAAAATGTGTTAGTTTACGTCTTTTATTTTCTAACAAGACTTACAAAGGCTGAGTTTAAAATGGTAAAAATGTGAAGTAATATTCTACATTCGGTGGGAGTCTGTTGCCTACTTTCATTTCAAATTATTATTATTAAATTATTAATATTTCTTACATACTCGTAGTTATAGAGCGGATTTCGCTGTGTAGTCGCGGCGTAAGAATATTCACTAACCCATATCCTTTGGGTGTCGTGTGAGGCGGCGGAGGAAAATTAAACAGAACATGGGCGGCAGCATCTTCAAATTATCAAAGTATAATAAGTTATATTTATTCTTATTGCGGTTGCCAGCCCGCCTGCCAAGTTACTATGGCCAATACCCCCTCTATGACAAGCAAGAGGGGACACCCATGTTCAGCAGTAAACTTTAGTTAGGCTTTATGATAATGAAAAGCTGCGCTGCTCCATTTTAAATTGCGAACCTTAGCCTTTTCAAAATTCCTGACATCTCAAGTTTCCTCAAGATTTTTTTTTCACCACCTTAAGTTATCACTTATAACTGGAATAAATTTAGTGGTGCCGGTGCGAATTTAAACCGGAATTTAACACGTATATTCAATTGAAATTAAACTATCAGAACTAAGCTAACAAATTTTGGATGTGGCAGACTGGTTAACATAAGCCAAAAAACATTTTATACATGGTAGATGGTAGAGCCACGCTTCAGCTAAATTATGGTTGCAGCACGAATGGGTCGGGTCGACTAGGGAAGAACCACGTTATCACAGAATACCAGCGTAAAATAGGTGTTTCGTATTGAGTGTAGAGAACCGGAGACCTTTTTACTGGAAACGAGGTATTCCATCTTGGTCCTCAGGGGTGACAACGCATCTGCATTATCAAGGATATAGTTAGATGTATAGAGCCACAACATCCTCTTTACCATTACGAGGACCGTGTGCTCCGTGCTGCTGTGTTTGTCACGAGGCTTGAATTTTTTTTCACCTTTATGAGATCGTACATTTTACTATTAGATTAATTTTAACTTGATACCTCTACCTGTCCCTGAACAAAAGGGCTTGACCGATGATCCTTGACCTTCTCCTGTTATTCAAAGAAAGCATAGCATTTTTAGTGGAAACGAGGCATTCCATCTCATTCTATCTTAGTCATGGATGACCACGCATCTGCATTTTGAATCTTAATCGAGCATGTTGCTGCTGTGTTTCGTATGGTAAGTGTAGAGAACCGGAGACCCTCTTTAATGTAACACATCTGCATTTTGATTCTTAATCGAGGATAGATGTAGATGTCTATGAGACACATCATCCTCTTGCCATCAGGTGAACTGTGTACGTACTACCAGTCCCTCGCACTGATAATGTTAAAAATTATTTCGCTCTTGCACTCACCAACTACGTCCTCTAAAAAAAAAAATGACGCTGATTACTAAGCGTTTCATTGCGTCGTTGTGAGCCGTGGATATTATTCGCGCTCCGAGCAAATATTCGCATGGCCTAAAAATAATTGTACAAGTAAAGAAGAAATAATTATTTTATTTACGAAATACACAGCCACAGAACACTGACTGCCTATAGCATCTTCTTTTTGCCCGTAAAACTCGATGGAGATAGGCATCTCCCACAGATTACAATTTTTTATGATCTGAGGCTTCGCCCCTTATAGGGCTGCGCGCACACTTATAGGAAAACTCAAGTGTCTTGTCAATAATTGGAAATCACAATACCAAATATTTTTATGCGAACTGCGAAATAAAATATGAGTAAGGAAAAAATATTTTTCACATGAAAGCCGCTGAAATAACGCGATTAATTACTGTAACGTAAAATAACCACCGCTTTAGACTATATTTGTAACATGAAATATGTCGGAAGTAAGACTTTGAGATATTAAACTGAAAGAAATAAGTACTTAGATTAGCTCCAGATTTAGGTACTTATACCTTATTACATAACATACTAATAGCAAATAAATATTCGATTGCTATTTTCACTGTCTAAATAATTTTAATTGAAATTGTCAACAGTGCAGAACATAGTCTTCCTCTTCTTTATTTTATTCTATGGGTTATCCCCGTTACTTTCAAGGTCCGCTTTTCTGTTTTTCCATCTCCACTACCCGGTCTGTAGCGTCTTCAGTAGTAAGTCCATAGGTTCTCATATCCTACATTGTATTCAGGAGTATGTAATATTATTTTCTTGGATTCATTTAATTAAAATGAATTCAATTACAAAACTTTTACTAGGTGGCAATACTCCTTTTTTGCCCAGGGTTCCGGAAGGTTAGGTACCATTAGGCTAAGTGCTTCACTAGTTTCTAGGACTAGGTTTAGTATTAGTTTTCTACCTACTACTCTCTTACCTATTTCTGCCGCCAAGTAGCAGTTTTTGAACAGCTGCAGTGTTCCGGTCTGATGGGTAAGGAGAGCCAGTATAATTACAGGCTGTGAGGCATTTTATCTTAGTTCTCAGGAGTGACAACGCATCTGTAGCTTTTTGTTTGAAGGTGGCTGTATATGTCCAAGGACTGCAGTTACCACTTACAATCAGGTGGACAAGTCGCGGCACGTAAGTTTAGCGCTGAACGAAACGTGGAGGGGACTCGCACGAATTGAATTGCACGAATGTGACTGGAGAGTCAGTCAGCGCGTGCGAACGATACGCACGAGCCAATCAGCGCGACTTATGCGCAATAAGCCAATCAGCGCGACTTATACGCAATAACGGTCACCGCTAGACTTTCGTGCCGTTACTTAGACTATAACTTCGATTTTCACTTTAGTTTTATAGAGAAAAAAAGTTTTTAAATAAATATACCAGTAGTACTAAATAATATTTGTATTTTATGTAAATCTAATTTATTTTTATTGTTTCGTTAAAACAAATGCCTTTAATTCAAAAGATATTCGGGAGGACTTTTATAGGTAGTCTACATCGCATCGACAAGTCGTAATTCAAAGTTAGTTTGTTGTTTGACATTTCGCCAATGAGTTGGCAACGTCCCCTAAGAGCGGTATCAGCATATCGGTAGAGGGTGAAGAGAGATTCACGGCCGCGCCATTACCGGCGTGTCGTGGAAATACAAAGGGGCATTATTAATGGCTATCGCCCGTACCCGGAGGTGCGGTTGTTTTAACTTTTGGGGGAACCGTTCCCGGGGTCAAGCAGTATTTGCTTCTGTTTGAAGGTCATGCCAGAATATTACCTAATTCCTTTTTCAAGTAATTTAAATTCTATTAACGGTCACGTAACTTCGTGGTGGGTGATTCGAGTTTTGTTCATTAACACAAAATTTTATTTTGAGATTTATTTACCATTTATACTCTATACATACTACATACAAATAAATAAAAATGAAGTGTCTGTTTGTAATTTCAAAATAACTGATTTTTACCATGCATATGAAAGTATATACGGTACTTATAACAAATACACAATTTTTAAAGTTTTTGTGTCTGTCTGTCTGCTTGTTCCGGCTAATCTCCGAAATGGCTAGACCGATTTTAACGGGACTCTCACTGGCAGATAGCTGATGTTATAAGGAGTGACATAGGCTACTTTTATTTTAGAAAAATAATTAGGGTTCCGCGCAAAAAAATTAAAACCCTAAATTACACGCGGGTGAAGTCGCGGGAAACAGCTAGTTACTAATATACCAGTTGTATATTAGTAACTAGCTGTTATTGAGAGGTGAAATGAAGAATCTGCCATGTTGTGTGGTTTGGCTGTTCCGCGTCCTCGAAATATATTTTATTCGAAACATGAAGGTTTTCGCCTTTCTTTCAATAGAGTAAGTGATACATTAGCACTAATTGGTGCTGCCGGAGCCAGAAATCAAAGGTGGAGTATATCATTATTATCATTTTATACATGATAATAATGATATACTCGTATGTAAGATATTCGTTTGTCGAACACTGATGAAAAATTAATGAGGTTAAAGTAAACTTTCTGAAATCTTGAAAACTGTGGTGGGAATTTGGAGTAAAAGGTATATTAACGTCCGTGCAGTGACGGCGTAAGAGAATTCTACTATCACATGTCATCCCGTGGATGTCATAAGAATCGACAGGGCGACATCTTCCTGATAACAGCTTATTAAAATGAAAAAAAAAACTGCGGTTGATGGTTGCCAACCCGCCTTCCAAGCATGACGACTATGTCAAATATCCCCAATTAAAAATTTAAACAATCTTGGGGAAGGCCTTTGTTCAGTAGTGGTTTCGATAGGCTATAATAAATAAATTAATAATTATATATGTGATTACCTTTACACCTCCAGAAATAATATGGACGAATGTAAATCTTTGGTAAGTGAAAAATTGTGACAGATGTCACCTCCGTTCAACTCGTTACACTACTAACTCATTACTAACTTTGACGAATTGAGACAATCCATCATCCCATTTCGTCCCAGGATGGTTAACATAAAAAAACGCTTACAGATGTAATTACGTTATGTAAGTAATACTTAGTGAGTATTCAAATTATTTAAAATAACTCAAACCGAAACAAAAACCGCATGACCCTGCGAACGATTCTTCTTGAAGTTAACCGCGCCCAAGCTGGAGGTCATTAATTATGCTCCTTTGTTTTTCCGCGTTAAGCGGGCTTTACCGATTCTTTGTTACAGTATTAACTAGCTGATGCGGTCCTTAGGGAAAGTATTTAATCATTCCCGAAAATTAAGCAACACAGGCTAAAAGGTTTACGGTGTTTTTTTTGTATATACTTGTATAGTTGACTAACAATATTCTAGACCTAGATGTATGACACAAAGTAATTAAAGTAACGTTTAAAAAATTACCGTTACCGTTACCGTTACAGCCTATCACAAGTCCATTGCTGAACATAGGTTTCTCCCATTGTCGGTTTCATTCATCATCATTATCATCATTACAGCCCTTCACAAGTTCACTGCTGAACATAGGCCTCCCCCAAGGAATGGCACAAAGCACGGTCCTGAGCCACCTGCATCCATCGACTTCCTGCATATCTTACCAGGTCGTCACTCCATCTAGTGGGGGGACGCCCTACACTTCGTCCGCCGGTACGAGGCCGCCACTCGAGAACCTTTTTTCCCCATCGGTTGTCGGTTCTTCGAGCTATATGGCCGGCCCATTGCTACTTCAGCTTACTAATCTGTTGGGTTATGTCGGTCAATCTGGTTCTACTGCGGATATCCTCATTTCTAAGTTTATCACGCAGGGAAACTCCGAGCATAGCCCTCTCCATAGCTCGCTGAGCGACCTTGAGCTTCCTCATCCGGCCAGCAGTGAAGGACCACGTCTCAGTTCCATAGGTCATCACTGGCAACACGCACTGGTTGTACAGTCTATATATATATATTAAATTTTAACGATAATCTTCATTTCATATATTGTACTATTTTATTCTTTGTTGCAGCCACTAGTCTCCGGGTTATTGATTTCTTTCTTTTTGCCAGCACGTTGCCAGCCTTTTAAAAAGAAGTAAGCTCGTTTCTTGAAGGTCCTTAAGTAGTATTGACCCGGAAATTCACACAAAATTTCTTGGTGGCTAAAATATGTTAGGGGATAGTACCAACCCAGTCAGAACACCAATAAAGAAAAGGAGCCACACCATTGAGTAAAGAGTTCAACGGCAGTCACATCTCTCGCGCAATTTCGATTGCCGTATATAAGTATTTTTTTATTGCATGCATAAGCGCGTAGGTATGTTGTACTTCCGCCTAAAAATCAAGATTCCAATGTTTTGTCGCATAAAATCGTATCTAACAATCATATTGAACATATAAATGATATAAAAAGCACATTGTCAGAAAGATAAATGATTGTTGAACTTATTAATTTTTTAAAATCAATTAATTGCTATTTTTATATAAAAAAGTGGTTTTAGTGGCTTATGGTGTAGATTTATCAAGTCCGCATGGAGGGGTAAACACGATAACTTTTGAAAATATCAATTGTTCAACTCAATCTATTTTTTAATCTCTTCATATACTCGTACGTAGGACACTCAATAAGTTTTAAGATATACAAAAAGTATTCTAGATACTATTAATATTTATTTTACATCTTTTCAAAATATTCTCCATCATGCTCTATACAAAGTTCCATTCACCTAAACCAACTCTGAAAACACTTGATCTGACAGGTCGGAAATCGCTTCTTTGTAGGCAGCCACGGCTTCTTCGGCGCTTGAAAAAAATTTGCCTTTTATTTTTTCTTTGACTCTTGGAAACAAAAACTCAAAATCACAAGGAGCTAAGTCAGGGCTGTAGGGTGGGTGACTTAGAGTTTCAACACCAGATTCCTCAATAAATGCTTTTGTTCTAAGGGAGGTATGTGAAGGGGCGTTATCGTGATGCAGTATGATTCCCCGGCCCGGTATTTGGTCTTCTCTCCCGCACAGTTTGAAAAGCTTTGGGTAATGCAACTGTAGTATACCATTCAGAGTTGACTGACCTACAATTTTCCAGCATTGACGTCGACAAATGTCCACTCCGCAAAAAAGAACTAGCCAACATTTTTTTGCCGACGTTGCGAGGTCTTTGCAGTTTTGTCGGTATCTGTCCTTCTGAGTAGACCCATACCGATGATTGCCTTTTATTTTCAGGATCATATTGATAGATCCATGTCTCGTCTTTAGTAAAGATTTCTGAAACACGCCTAGCCCGCCCATTTTCAAAACGTAGACGCATTTCATGGCACCAATCCACACGAGTCTGTTTTTCGCTTTCGGAGAGCAAACGAGGGATCCATCGACAACAAAGCTTCCTCACTCCAAGATGTTGATGTAGGATGGTATGAATGCTCCCCGAACTAATTCCTACAATCTTTTCGATGTCCGTATATGTGATTCGTGGGTCTTCTCGCACTAACATTTCAGTAATCCATACATTTCCTGCCGTTACTGCTGTTTGCGGGGCCCCGGTTCTTTGGTCATCTTTAAGATTAATTTTACCCCTTTTGAATTCAGCAAATCACCTAAAAATTGTTGCGCGTGACGGAGATGAGTCCCCTAATGCTGATTATAACCGTTGTAAACTTAATTGTTCGGTTAAACCAAATTTAAAATCATAATATATCATAGCGCGCAAATGTTCACGGTTAAGATCCATCGTTTTAAATGAAAAGCGCGGGAAGCGTTGCAGGAAAATTAATAGAACTTTGTTTTTTTTTTAATACTGAGCAATTGGCTTATGGAGTTCTATTTTTAAATAAATTTGCTTTTTAAAAACATATAACACGGGTGCGTTCCATTTTTAAATTTCGAGCATATCAAAACTAATTGAGTGACCTACGTATCATGTGAGAAGCCATGGAATGTAAATGGCAGTTTTATTTTGTTTTGTTTAGTTATAATTAATTTTTTTCGGCTGAGAAATGCCAAAATTTTCGATGTTTTGAGCAGCCTTGTAATAATTTATTTTACTAAATACACTTTGCCTCACAGCTCAAGCCTGCACTTCGGGCTCGGTCGCCATCGTGAGTGGTTTACTGTATCGTTTGCTTACAGCAGCGGTAATAGGCAGCAAAAATATCGATCGCTGTAGAAATACAAAATATTCCAAAACCAAATTTGATACATACTTGACCAAGGTTATTATTATTATAATCGCAGATTTTTATTACAATATTTTGTTTCGCTAAAAGTACGTAGAATTTATATATAAATATACTTATACGTCTTGGACTTGACGGAGTGACCTGAAGGTGTACTTCGGTGAATGCTACTGGAACTTCTCGAAGAGTAGAACTAGGTGTGCCGAGTTTGGCTTCGTTCTGTTAATTATGATGAAACCTTACCTCCGGACTTGATAGAATGACCTGAAGGTGTACTTCGGTGAATGCTACTGGAATTCCTCGACCTGTAGTATTAGGTGTGCCGAGTTTGGCCTCGTTTTGTTAGTTATGATGATACCTTACCTCCGGACTTGATAGAGTAACCTGAAGGTGTACTTCAGTGAATGCTACTGGAACTCCTCGACCTGTAGTACTAGGTGTGCCGAGTTTGGCCTCGTTTTGCTAGTTATGATGAGACCTTACCTTCGGACTTGATAGAGTGAACTGAAGGTGTACTTTGGTGAATGCTACTGGAGCTCCTCGAAGAGTAGAACTAGGTGTGCCGAGTTTGGCCTCGTTTTGTTAGTTATGATGAGACTTTACCCCCGGAATTGATAGAGTGACCTGAAGGTGTACTTCAGTGAGTGCTACTGGAACTCCACGAAGAGTTAGGACTAAGTGTGCCGAGTTTGGCCTCGTTTTGTTAGTTATGATGTGACCTTACCTCTGGACTTGATATAATCACCTGAAAGTATACTTCGGTGAATGCTACTGGAACTCCTCGAAGAGTAGTACTAGGTGTTGCAGAGTTTGACCTTGTTTTGTTAGTTATGAATAGACCTTACCTCCGGACTTGATGGAGTGACTTGAAGGTGTACTTCGGTGACTGCTACTGGAACTCTTTGACGAATAGAATTACAATTTACTATTTTTTTTAATTTTTTCACGATCTTAAGAATCCTTACCAAGCTTTTTTTTTAAATTGCAATTTGACATAAAATTATCGGAAGATTGGAAGTAAAGAGTATAATTATAAGGTTTTTAGTGAAAACTTGTGTGTAATTAAAGTACTTTAAAAACTTACGTATAATCATGTTATACCTAATTATTTTAATGCGCTTAAGGCATGCACAATTGGATTTACCAATAGTTTTTAAATGAATTCCAATACCAGCATGAAATAGCAACATGATGCTGCTGATGTTTCGTACAATTGTGATGAAATTAGGAACACCCCTTTTTATAAACGAGGCATTTCATCAGTCTATTCTATACAGTTATTTCATCAGTCATCTCAGGCGTGACAACGCATTTGCATTTTGACTCTTAATCGAAGGTGTAGGTGCCTACGGGCCACAGCGTTCACTTACCATCAGGTCGACTGTTTGTCCGTTTGCTTTAAAAATTGAGGGTGTAAAGAAAAATATGTCACCTTCTTCTTTAAATGCCAAGCTGAACTGAACGCAGTGTATCTTTATTGGCAGACGAGGTTTGGTAGACTGTTGGGGAAAACCATCCATTGATTTAACCTATATTTCGTAGACTGGTGATGGGAAGCAGCATTAACAGAGTCAGAGTATTAGCTATTTATTATACACTCACAAACACACTTGCCCAGCGTGGTGAGACATCATAGACAAATCTTCTACGTCATACTTATTAGCAAGCGCATTCTTGGAAAGGCAACTCTGTGAAGCTGTGGATTTAGAAAGGTTGTTAATGATAATGTTATAATTTTTTATATTTGCAATAAGTTAAATGTACCTTTTTTAGTTTTCTTAAATTGTAAAAAATAAAAATTCAAAATAAACTCATGTTACAGAAACACTAAAATAGTATCGAAAATTCCTGAATAATATCAGAGAGGATATGAAAGTCATATTAAGAAGCTTAAGTTTGTCGTAAATATATCTTTTATTAGGATACATCAAAGATTTGTTTCCTTTTATGTGTCATCCTCTTAAAACGAGGGATGAAAGCGCTGGGGACTACACGGTAATTTCATACCGAAGAAGGCTTTCGTATAATTGCGGCTAACAATGGACACAGAATTATATCTTATATAATTAAGTGCTGATCTACTACATGCTCGGCGGTGAAGGAAAACATCGTGGGAAACCTGCATGTCTGAGAAATAAAAAAAAATTATAGGACATGTGAAGTCCGGACTCTTTCTTGCTCCAAAACCCATTCAGTCTTATTATCAAAAGTAGTTTACAATTAATCACAGGTTTAAATTAGTCTGTTTCAATAGAGAAGTCACCCTTTTTACTGATAACTAGGCATTCCATCTTAGTCCTCAGAGGTGACAAAGCAGCTGGATTTTGATTCTTAATCGAAGATAAATGAAGATGTCGATGGGCCACAGTATCCTGCGTAACTGATGGTAAGTGTATCAGGTGGACTGTGTGCTTGTTTGTCGCCCTTAATCTATAAAAATACTACACAAATAATTTAAAATTAAAAATTTCGTACAACCGACTTCAATATAAAATATTAAGAATAACTCAAAAACTATTGGTCAGATTTATATGAACCTTGATCAAATTTATATGGGACCACATGAGAAGCACCAGCTTTCAATTAAAAAAAGAATCATTGAATACACAATCACACATAAAAAAAGATCATACAGTCGAATTGAGTACCTGCTCCTTTTTGAAGTCGGTAGAAAAATTACTAGGATGATCAAAAATGTACAAATTGCATTTCTTTAAATTAAAATAAAACAATTATGATCAAGAAGTTATTTTAGAACGCAACATTTATTAAGCAACTGGCGACCCATTCCGGGTAATATTTACTTTAAGATAATTAGAAAAAAAAATGACAATTTTTTCGGTTAAAATATATCCTACATCACTTCTGACATTGCTCTCTATCTGTTTCTGAAGTTTCATTACAATCGGTTTAGCCATTTCAGACGGACAGACACACAAAATTTTTGAAAAGGGTTATTCATGCCTATCGCGTAAATAGACCCCTGAGCTTAAAAGAAGCCAGTTATTTCGATATTACAGACGAACACTTCAATTTTATTTATTTGTATAGATAATTTACAAGTCTTATTTTATATATATGTGTTATATCTATGTATTTATGTTTATTATATTTAGTTATTTAAGTCACCTGCCACAAATTCTTCACTACGCCAAGGGTTGACTGGCAGTGGTTACTTTGTAACCTTTATGGTTAGCACAACCAAGTTTTTAAATAAATAAAATAAAATAATTTCTTAGAGCTACGTAATCCTTTCTGTAAGACCATTACGAGCTACATTTTAAATTTTCTTTCTAGATTTTTCTTGTTACGTGACTTTTATACGGTTATCGAGAGACCTAGACGTGCCTCATTGATTCTTAAAGTATAATATGCCTATTCGAGATCGGGGAAGCTGAAATGAAAGCTGTATTGTATATAGTTCAGTTTATTACAGCTCACAGAGCTTAGAGTTACTTTACGGTTCGTGTACTAAATTGGATCTTTGGTTATGATCTTACATCAAAATAATTTTATATGGTAATTGTTGCTCCCGTGTTTTTGACACAAAACTAACCTACAAAACCTACCGTCTTTGTGGTAGATCGGGAAGGTAGATAAGAATTACTCTTCCTCCCCCCCCCACATTTTCGTGGCGAAAGGGCTAGGCGTGGCTTTAACACCCACGGTGGACGAAGAGGAACCCACATGGCTGGCCAAAGTTGGCGGGTCCGAGTGAGTTTGGCAAGCCTACTTCGGATGGATGTTGGTGGACTGGAGGGTCATCCTCTCGCCTGCCTGCCACAGCCGAGGTGAAATCACGAAAGGAAGAGAAATGTTTTTGATGGCGATACCACTCACTCTATCCTCTGCGACTATAGAGGGGACACATCGCTGAAGCGGTTGTGGCGGAGCTAAAGGTGGAGAGGAGTGTTGGTATAACAATCACATATCAGCGATGGGGCCATAGACCAGATCTGCTTCTGGGGACGTTGGTGTTTTCGGGTGCACATAACGAAGCCGGGGGGAGGGTCGTATTGTAGCGTGGGGGGAGCCTCAGTAGCAGTTGCTTCATCCCCCAAGCGAAGACTTATTCCCATTTTGTGCCCATGGATTGCAGTAGCCACTACCATCAGGTGGACTGTAAGGTCGCTTGTCATTTCAGCTAAAAATATATGGTATTTTCCTATAAAATAGACATTTTGCCGGGAAAATGCAGGCGGCAACGACAAGACATTTGAAGAAAAGTTTTTAACAAATCTGTTGCTGTCACGCTTAGCTCTATAAAAAATGAAAATAACTATGAAAAATGTATGAAACCATCATCCGTATTTTCCCTCCTCCAAACTGGACCAATTTTAATTTATTTTTTTAAAAACAATTTAAGGCGGTTTAAGGTTATGTTTTATGAATTTTCTTCGTTTTTTTTTGTTCCTAATTTTTAAAATGACTGATTCATGGAAAAAATAAACGAAACATTTCAAAAACATGGTAGTAGTAAATATAGAATGTAAAAATGTTTTCGCTAGTGTTCAGGGAGTGTAAAATATTTTCACTATGGACGCCAACAGATAACTTTAAGCAGAGAAAGCTACAGATGCGTTGTCACCTCTGAGGACTAAGACGGAATGCCTCACAGCCTGTAATTACACTGGCTTTCTTTACTCTTTAGACCGCTATTTGGTGACAGTATATGTAAAAGGGTGGTAACCTACCCAGGCAGACTTCTAGGCAGAAAAGGAGCCCCACCATCATGTCTAGGAGTGATTTGATTACAGACTGATATTAAATTATTTCTTTGTGTTGTTTTGTTAACTTTAAAGAAGTTATGTAGGAGTATTTTTTTCCGTTGGGGCTATCTTTGATTAGATACTGGCTGGACATGATTTTGCAAGTCGGAGAAGAACCGCGCTTTTAAAATACCAGCGTCCTCCTTCCTTATCATTCTTTTTAATCTAATGCTAGATATGGAATTTTGAAGAAGTCAAGAATGAGAAAAATGCGTGTTTATTGCCGTTTAGGTAATGCCATATTTATGTTTGAATAGACTTTATTATGAAATAAATTGCATTAGATAGTATACATTTCGCTACTTTGAAGCAAGTGCTCAGAAAGTAGAGAAGCAAATTAGAAAACTCCTCGCACAAAGACAGATAAAGTAAAGAAAAGCCACACGAGAAAATTTAATTTATCAAAATGAAGTTTGCATATGCTAAGTGGCTAGTGCGTGCAGTTCCGTTTTCACTGAGAAATATATTGTTGAGCATAAAAAAGCTCTATAATAAATCACAAGATTATTATTTTATATTATAAACTTATAAATTTTCAATTATTCTCTTATTATTAGGTATAATTTATCTTATAGAGATCCTAAAAGTAATGAAATTAACATTTCATTATTTGAAGAACGTACAATCTTAGTTACAGATTTAAATTAATTTTTTTATACGTGGTAGAGCCATGCTGCAGCTATATTAGTAGTATAATTGTAGAACGAATAGGTCCGCTCGACTGGGGAAGGACCACGTTTTCACAGAATACCAGCGTAAAATAGCAGCTTAATGATGCTGTGTTTCGTATGGTGAGTGTAGAGAACCGGAGACCCATTTTACTGGAAAAGAGGCATTCCATCTTAGTCCTCACGGGTTACAACGTATCTGCATTTTGATTCTTTATTGAGGATAGATGTAGATGTCTATGGGTCACAGCAACCACTTACCATCAGGTGGACTGTGTGCTCGTTTTTAATAACCCTATTCTATAAAAAACATCATGCCTTCTAGAAGTTAAAGTAACTTTACATAACCGACGTTCAGGCAAATGCTGAAAAAACTGGATCGCATGGTGTTTGCATCAATGGTTCACCACTAAACATATCGATCAGAGGGAATGTTCGAAAAGTTCAAAGAATCGGAAAGATCTGGAAATTCTCTACTGCGTGAAGTTGAAGGTTATAATACTGTCAAACCTATTTTTTTGATAAATATAAGAAGGAGCAAACGAGCATGTAGCTCACCTGATGGTAAGTGACTACAGCCGCCCATGAACCTACACCAGGGGAATTGTAGGTGCGTTATCGGCCTTTTAAAAATGAGTAGGTAGGTTTTTTTAGAAGGTCCTTAAGTCGTATCGATTCGGAAAAACCGCTGGTGATAACTGATTCCACAAAGAAGTTGTAGGAAAAAAACTTCTGGTAAATCGCACAGTGGTAATCCATCCAAGATGGTATTAATGAAAGATAATTTCTAGGAAGATAGAAATGCTCTGCTTAAAAACAATTCCATCTTCAATATAAGCCATATAATACTAAAAAATATGAAAAATCACAATTTTCTTCATATAACTTGTAATAAATTGTCAAAGACGTCAGCGTCAAGGCACCCCACCCGGTACACTTACAACCACAGAACACCTAATATATAGTGTGCTTACAACGCTACATCGCAACATAAGAGATAAGACTCACAAATGCCTTGAGGACGAGCCAACGTTCTTGTTAGCTCACTAGATAGTCCCAAAGCGGCGGTCACAAAGGCGTAGAGATGAGATCAATGTCTCAAACGCTGTAGATGTGCAGTTCGATAGGGGTATTATGTGAAACATTTCCTCGCTTCTTATCATATTACAGCGGAAGCATGTAAAAGCGGTACTGGTGATATTTACAAATATAAAAAAAAGGAAATAATAGTATAATAGTTTCTGAAGTCGGTGCTAAGACAAAGTGTTTCGAAGAATTAAAGCCCTGACTTTAGAAGATATTTTTTTAAATTTATTCTTACAAAGAGTGCATTCTACACTTTTTTAATTTTGCCAAACTGTAAGCCAGTTTGTCGGCAACAATGTATGTTTATGTGGTATTATTTTATTCTTTTTTGTTTTTGAAGACAGTTTTTTACTTTTTATTAAGTTAATTTTTATACGTAACTATAAGTTTTACTCTTTTGAGTGGAATAAGCAATATCACAAGCTCAAGGTAACAACTAAAGAGAATGTTTAAATACGAGTAGTTACAATGAAAACACTATCCCCAATTTTTCCACCCTTAGGGGTTGAAGTTTTTCTTCAAATTTAAATGGTCCCATTTGAGGAACCTATGAGAAAAATCCTTCTGTGTGAATCGTCTTTTTTATTAAATAAAACTAGGCAAACACTAATAAATAATGGTAGAGCCACGCTGAAGCTATATTAGGGCTCTCACAGAATACCACGGTGAAGTAGCAGAATTATGGTACTGTGATTTATATGGTGAGTAGAGAACCGAAGACCCTTTTAACTTCTAAGGAGGCATATACCAAGATATAGGTCCTCAGGGGTTGTAAAGCATCTGCATTTTGATTCTTACTTGAGGATAGATGTAAGTATCTATGGGCTGCAGCATCCACTTGCCATCAGGTGGACTTTGTGCTCGCTTGTCATCCATATTATGTGTTTCCAGTAAAAAGGCTCTCCGGTTCTTTACACTCACTATACGAAATACAGCAGCATTAAGCTGCTATTTCACGCTGGTATTCTGCGATAACGTGGTCTTTGCTCGGTTAAGCCGACCCATTCGTGCAACAAGCATAATATAGATGCAGTGTGGCTCTACCACCTAAACAATTTATGCTAAGTATTATAATATAATTAAATGTTGTAGGGAGTGTTTACCGTATCTGACACTTCTGCCAAAATTTTTATTGGCTCCGTTTCGACATTATGAAGTAGCAATAGCTTAAAACGTCCATGTCAATTCTTTTTAAGGTAATACAAGAAGAATATGAAATATATGTACGTATAACGACAGCTAAATTAATAAATGTTATATGAAATGATAATATATTATATGTTTGTGAAGGTGGAGGTCGACAGTTCAGCAAGGTGATATGTACTTATAAGCTGGAGTACATATTGGATTTTTATTTGAAATCAGAGAATAAAACCTAGCGCAACGGATAACGACAAACTGCTAACCGATGGGAAAGAAAGGTTCTCGAGTGGTAGCCTCGTACCGGTAAGCGAAGTCGTGATGACCGGATAAGACATTTAGGAACTTGATGGATGCAGGTGGCTTAAGACCGTCTTTTGTGACAGTCCTTGATGATGATGATAAATAGTATGTTTTGTTTATAAAACAATAATATGTAATTTTTGTTAACGTTTGTATTACTTTGATATAAGAATAATGGGTTTTACGACAAAATACATACATGTATTCAATACATTACATAAGACGCTCTGCTATGACGCAGCGCGTTTATGTAATATTTCTGTCGTCCCAGTTTCAACGGCACACAGTATAGAAGTGTGTTCCGCCTCAGGACAAGAATCGATCGTGAGGCTCGTAAGTGCATCACTTTGCCTTACAAAGCACTTAATAAACGAGGCAGAGGGATGGGCCAGTGCTAGCTGAATACCGGACCGTCTGGATGGCTCGTGACGTCTCTCGCATATGCAAATATCTGGAACATTCTAGATCATACTGCGTAGAATTCTAACTGCAAATGCTTTAATGGTTTGGCTCACAATTGTCTGTTGCTTAGACCGTCTCGGTATAACATATTTGTTTTTAAATTAAGGTCGCTTGGGATATAAATTAACGTAATTTTTTTCGCCTATTGGATTTGTTTTTAGGGTTCCGTACCCAAAGGGTATACAACGGGACCCTATTACTAAGGTTCCGCTGTCCATCCGTCCGTCCGTCCGTCCGTCCGTCCGTCCGTCCGTCTGTCTGTCAGCGGGCTGTATCTCATGATCCGTAATAGGTAGACAGTTAAAATTTTCACAGAATATGTATTTCTGTTGCCGATATAACAACAAATAATAAAAAATAAAAAATTAAAAGGGGCTCCCCTACTAGAAACGTGTTTTACGATGGTACGGGACCCTCCATGCGCGAGTCCGACTTGCACTTCACCGGTTATTTCTTTACTTACGTCCTTGGTAGAAATAAAATTGAAATACAATGCCTGTATTTCAATAATTATTTTTATAATAGTAAAGTAGTAATAGAATAAAGTATTTTTATTAGGGCTGAATAAACTATGTATAATTTTGTAGACGCAGACTGCCTCGTTGGTCTAGTGGTTGTAGAAGTACGACTTCTGGTCATGAGGTCCCGGGTTCGAATCCCGGGTCGGGCCAATAAAATCAGTTATTGAGCTTTTCCATCAAGAAACTCTCAGTAGCTGCCCGGAGTCAGGAAGTTGGCGGTGTCTCACCCCCGTGCATCGGAAAGCACGTAGGTGCCGTTGGCCCTGCGCCTGATCTCTCTCCAGTCGTGTCGGTTTACCGTCCCATCGGACTATGAGAGTGAGGGAATAGAGAGTGCACCTGTGCTTGCGCATACACTTGTGCACTATAATCCTATCCTGCGCCGATGGCTCGTCTCCGTTGAGTCTGGCCGTTATTATAATTTTGTGGAATCGACAATCGACGGATTTATTTACCTAAATTCTTTACTTGGCGGCATCTCGGCTGTTCCTTTTACCTTTAGTTCCTGACACAGTCTGCTAAGCCATAAGTCCTAGACGTTGCAAATCCCAACATTACCAATATCTGCGCAACTAAATAAAGAGTTTTGGTCTATGTTTCTGTGTCTATTATGTATCTTTCGTGTATTTTTAACAATGAGAACTGGTATGCCAAAATTAGTGAGTATCATTGTACCTAAATAATGATGGTATTATAATATCTACCGCACAGTTTGAATTTTCCGTGGGTATTTAAAGTTGACGACTCAATAGAATATTGGCTAAGCGATTGGTGTCAGCGCTGCGGGTCCCATGGTTAAATCCCGGATGGAACAACTATTTTTAAAGCCTAGAAATCATTATTTTATAATTAAAGTAAAGTAAAGTTACAGCCTATATACGTCCCACTGCTAGGCACAGGCCTCTCATTTGAGAGGGTTTTAGGCAAGGAAGTGTCCACCGCGCTGCCCCAATGCGTGTTGGCGAACTTCACATGTCTTCGAATTATTTTTTATTTTGATTTTTCAGACATGCAGGTTTCTCACGATGTTTTCTTCACTGCCGAGCACGTGGTAAATCAGCACTTAAAATTGCAATTAACAATTTCATTGGTGCCGGCGGGATCGAACCCGGGTCGCTCGCGTACTGTGAAACTTACAGCGAGCGCTAACCATCTGAGCTACCACGGCTTTATAATTACTGTAATAATATTATTTATTGCATTTTTATTTGTCTTGTAATTATGGATCTTCGTGTCTGCAATAAAGGATTACTTATTGTTATTTTGTATCTCCACTTTATGATCCCGGGTCTGTTGGGACCTGGTCATTTAATACGCTTTCAAGATATATACAGGACAATAGGATATGGGTAAAACACGTAGAGGCTTTTAGGAGAACTTTACTATAATCTGTGTTTACTATAAATGTGGTGTACGTTGTAGGCCTCTCTCCGCACATATAATAAATATTTATACGAAGAAAACTATTGGCTATAATATATCCCAATACTACTACGCTAGCTCAACTGGTTCAATAATAAAACTATAACAAATTTTGTGCATCGCAAATGGCGTACAAAATAGGGTATAACAGTCATAATAAAATGTATTTGGCTTTTATCCACGGCCAGGCTATTAGTATAAACTAGAGCGTATATATAAGGAACAAAGTGATATATTTCATTTGGAAGATCGTAATGAAAGGCCCAAACTTAACCATTTCACTGTCCCGTGAGTCATATATGAACCACTTTGATAGTTTAACTATTGTGTTTTTCTCGTTGAAAGCTGTGGCAACTAAGGAATGGAGCCGACGAATGATTTTAAACACAATATAATTTCTTTTTACAGTGCTTAAATAATTTATTAAGAGAAAAGTATAATTCTCCCAATATATGCATGTTATTTCCATAACTGTGTAGCTTAAGCGGCAGGAAAGGTTCTCGAGAGACAGCCTCGTATCGATAACTGAAGATATGGGCGGCTCCTAACAAGATGAAGTGACAATTTGGTAAGACATGCATTCAACGAAAGCAGGCGACAAGGAACCGTGTTTACTGGCGTTCCTTCTAAGAGGCGACTTAAGATAGGTTATGATGTTTAAGATGATGATACTATATGTAACTATTGTGAAATATAAGTACCAATATATTTTGTTTGCTAATACTATTTCTTAACCAGTTTTAAGAAAATCCATCAATTAGATAGTATTTACTATAGTTAGGTTTAATAACTGACCTCTTATTGGTACTAGCCATATCTATTTTACAATAGAAGAAAAAGTAATGATGTGTCACCATTAAAATAAAATAATAATAATTATTGCAAATCTCTTAAGTGGTTGTAATGTTTTCTTTAAATACAAGGTAGAATTATTTATCAATGACTACCATATTTTGCAATATAGGTGTTTTAAGATAATCCCTTAGCTCAAAAAATAATTAAAAATTAAAAATTTGTACAACCGACTTCAATATGACACCTTGATTAAATTTAAATGGGACCAATTTCGAGGTATATCCTAGTCAATAAAAAAAGAATTATCAAAATCGGACCACTCTGTAAAAAGTTAAAAATTATGCGTACATAAAAAAAAACAAAAAATACACGCGTCGACTTGAGAACCTCCTCCTTTTTTATACGTCGGTTAATAAAATTGTTTTTATGGTCTGAGAAAAAGCCGAAAAGATCTCATCGTAACTCTATCTATTGGAGAGCACCGGCAGATGGCGTTATACTATCTCGTATGTACCAGGTGCAAAAATAACCGACCGGTGACTGGGAGCAGCGTCGAAGATGTGATACATCTGAAACTGCGATCGCTCATCTACCTGCCAAGGGGTGATATCATGTCGTCAATCCTATATAGAACATATACAGAGGATTAATTGTAATGAATAAAGGATTATATAATGAATAATTTTTTACGTCGTATGACTCTACGACGTAAAAAAATATTCACATTACATATTACGTCGTAGAGTCATGTTACAGCAATATTATGTTTGCATCACTAATGGGTCAGCTTGACTGGGGAAGGACCACGCTCTCACAGAATACCAGCGGGAAATAGTAGCTTAATGCTGCTGTGTTTGGTATGGTAGGTATGTATATAGTACCGTATAGTCCTCAGGGGTGACAACGCATCTGCATTTTGATTCTTAATCGAGGATAGGATATCTATGAGCCACAGCATCCACTTGATTTATGCTCGATTGTTACCCTTATTCTACTAAAAAAAGACAATAACAGAAGCCTATGTTCACTGAAATTTTACGGGAGTACAAAACAGAATAAGAAATTTTGACTTCTGTTTAGTTTGACAAATCTTCAGATTAATATTTGTTTGTTGGTATATTTTTGAAAAGAATGGAAAGCACTACTACTAAATTAATGTCCTCCTGACCGGATTGCGGTCACGGGAGCCAGTCTTAACAGAGACTAGCCATCTGCGCAGGATAGGATTATAGTAGTTGCGTATACCCGAGTGTATACGCAAGCACAAGTGCACACTCTATTCCCTCACTCTGATAGTCCGATGGGACGGATATCAGACACAACGAGAATTTTCTATTATTTAAAGCATTTTCTGTGTAAGGTCAGAGTTAATTAATTAATTTATTATATTCTTAGAAAATTATATTTTTGCAGTGGGCTTAATCATGACGATCATAATGATGAGGATGATAAATATATATTATAAATATGATATTTTTTATAATATATAAATCCACGTTTTTATCATTTTAATTTATCTCTTGCCTCTGACTCAGCGTAAAGGGAGAAAAACTAAATCGATATTGGCACAGAATCGAGTTATTTGAATGTGAAATATGAATAAGCTACATGAAATCCGAAGAAGATATAAAATTTTAAATCTTGTATTTTCTTAATAAAGGATCCTATCCTTACTTTTCACCATGCTATCTGTTGATTTGCCGGGAGTGCCGGTAGGTCTGAGGCCGCCTTTTGTTTAGGGACATTATTTACTAACAAAATACATAATACAAATTCATATATAAACTCTCACGCCTGTTACCCCTCTAGGGTAGGCAGAGACTACGGACTTCCTCTACATATCTCTCTCGCTTCTTTCACATCCATATACGTACGCATACTTGCTCGTCGGTTTTTCCTTTTTATTTTTTCTACATGTTAAAAACACCGAAACACTTCTTTCTTAATTCTTGTCACAACGTCCTCTTGCAAACCACACATTTCTCTTATCACACAATTTCTCACCCTATCATTAATTGTCATTACATGCTTCTTAATGACCACATTTCTACAGATTTCGATTAGAGCCGGGGCAGCATCAGAGGCAGCTGAACTGAGTAAGTGGCGCAAATATAAGTCTCTGAGAGATGACTACATATTTGTGTCATTTGCTGTAGAGACTATCAGTCCGTGGGGTTTACGTGCGGTGAAGTCCCTAAAGGAACTCTATCTGCGACTGGTCGTTGCTGCTGGTGATAAGAGGGCTGGTTCTTTTCGCGCTCAAAGGGTAAGTATAGCCATTCAACGAGGAAACGCTGCCAGCGTTCTTGGCACGATACCACGGGTAGTAGGACTGTATGATAATTAAGTTATTAGTTTTAGTTCTTTTTATTATAGTTTTTTAATATTGTATATAATAAAATATTGTATATTATGTTTTGTAAATAAATGTAATTAAATTGATTTCTTCAACATTAACCATTTCACTGTCCCATGAGCCATGTATGAACATTTCAATTGTTTAACTATTGTGTCTATTTCTCGGACAGGGAAGTTGTTAATTAACTTTCACGCTTCTCTTGTTACACTCAACTTTCGCTACCAAACATTACGGAAGGGACACAGCATTGTGAATTGCCATAAGAGCCTTTTTACCCATCCAAATAATAGAGTAAAGACCTCCATTTACTCTGTAACCAGTATTCTCTCTTCGTTCTATACCATTGTCATGTCTACCATATGACTACACTATTTATAAATGCACCTCCTATTAAATAATAACGTAGGTAATATTTTAATTTGATTATACACAATGTTTTGAATATTTGTTATTAAAATATGAAAAATCTTTCCCGAAACTCACGATTCTGTTTGCTTTGAAACGTATGCGAAGCGATTTACGTCCATTAAATTTACATTTGCGTATAAAATGGACGTAACACTCATGATGCAAACAAGGCCAGCCAAACGTAGATCCGGATAACGGACGTTTAAATCAATACGTTGGTCACCATTATCCGGACACCAGAGTGGCGGTTGAAACAAACTGTCGGTTAACTGGGGTTAACTTGTTAATTTTATACGAACCAATCAATATTGTGTCTGTGATTTTTTCCCGCTTAGGTGTGAATTTATACGAATGTTCATGAAGCGTTTGGTTCACGCATGATTTGTCTGTTGTATTCAACGTTAAAATTTGCAATACACCTTTACAGCTAACTGCTGCTGTGACAGCACCGCTCGTTTTTTTTTGTGATGGCAAATAATTGTTTTTCTATATTTCCTTATTTCTTTCTTTCTTTCAGTACTTTTTACTTTAAAGCGTTTCATTATTATTATCATCATCCTGAGGTAGACCACTGTTGGATATAGGGCTCTCTGAAGGAGCACCCATTACCTCATTTACCACAAATTTGTTATCAATCACCTTGCGCAGATCTTACTTGCACAGATTTAAACGTGGTAGAACCATGCTGCAGCTATATTAGTAGTATAATTGTAGCATGAATGGGTCGGCTCGACCGGGGAAGGACCACGCTCTCACAGATTACCAGCGTAAAATAGCAACTTAATGCTGCCGTGTTTCGTATGGTGAGTGTAGAGAACCGGAGACCCTTTTTACTGGAAAAGTCATGTCATGCAAATCTCAGTCCTCACGGGTGACAACGCATCTGCATTTTGATACTTTATTGAGGATAGATGTAGATGTCTATGGGTCACAGCAACCACTTACCATCAGGTGGACTGTGTGCTCGTTTGTCACCCTATACAATAAAAAAAAAAGATCGTAGCTCCAACAAGCACGGGCACGTCCAACATTAGGTTTGTATAAACAAATTAATATCGTTTTACATCGTATCATATCAACATCTTTTTAAATCCGCCGTTGGCTTTTTCCAGGTTTGACTACTTTAGTCTACGGATACCCGTAGCTAGCTCCAAACAACAGAGGAAACAGAAGAGAATTACAGAGAATTACAGAAGAGTTGTTCCCTCTGAGGACTAAGATGGTATGCCTCACAGCTAGTAATTATTCTGGCTCTCGATACCCTTCAGATCTGAAATAAGTAGTGCAGGCACTGAATGGTGTGGACTGTTGTTGAACACGGGTGTTTCCGTTAGTAGATGAGAATTTTCCATAATCGACACGCTTGGCAGATTTTTTATAGAAATTAAGGATGAAAGACGAGCACATAGTCCAACTTATTGTAAAAAGATACTTTGGTTCATGCACACTTACATATATTCTAAGTTGTTACTAGTAAAAAGGGTATCCGGTTCTAGTCAGTGACCATACTAACACAGCTGCATTATGCTGCTATTTCACGCTAGTATTCTATGCAGGCGTGGTCCCTCCAGGCGGAGCTGACCAAGTTGGCTGCAGTCGTAATAACTCTTGGTTACACCATATAATATTTTTTGATAGTGTAAAGTAGAGTTGTGACAGTACTTTCTTCAAAGAAAAGATATTTTTTCTGAGACGTTTCTCTGAGCCTGAATATTTAACGAAAGTTTTTGACTTTGATTAAGGATTTATTAGAATTAGGTATATTTCATATTAGTGATATTGTAGCTGGTGTAGTACCTTTTAGTCTTATTCTAGATTTGAATTTACGAAATAACAATTGAAATGAAGACGAAAATGTTAACTTTGTTCGACACTTGATTATACATGATAGTAATAGGTGAACTAATACAGATATTAGTTCTTTATCGTTTTCTAAAAAAACTGATGCCTCACCATCGGAAAATCCAGACGGCGACAGAAGTAGGAGGTGTTCGCGATTCGCCCCGTTAAAGAGGGACTTCTCACTTATGTTGCGTTTTAACAACACTGCGCGTGCGTTATCCTCCCTCTCACCTCTCACTCTAACCTACGCCCTCTGTCCTCCGTCCCTCTCGCTCCCGGGAGGGTCGATATATACGACGCTAGGTACGCGTACGGTCTCGTACCAACTGACTAGTACGCAGGTTTCTGGCGTCCTGAACAAACGTCAGTAGAGGTCAGTCGGTTAAAGCAACGCAACACCGCGGCCGCAACTATGACGCGCGCCGTGCTTTTTATAAGTGTTTTTACCGTACTTTTGGAAGTCCTGCATGCTAGCCAGGTAAGAATCTTTTTAAGTCGGCTATTTTTACTGTATTTTTTGTAACATGTTCGCTGCAGCGTTGAACCGAGCTCACTAAGTCGAAAATCGATTAAACGTTCGGAAATGTTTTCACGACAGCGTGGTCGGCTGAAAACAGCGGCGGATGCCATAAAAGTTTTTTAGAAGCAAACAGCTACTCGTTCCGGACTTTTTTCAACGTAAGCACCTCTGAAAGAATTGCGTAATAATTGTTTCCAGCGAATAAATTGAGACGGAAAAGAAGAGAAATATGTATATGCATATGACTGACATATTAGTCTACGCACGTACGCACTTTATAAAAGATACGCAAAAATAATTTTGTAAAAAAATAATATATAAATAGATAAAATATTACATGTCAAATTTTTATTTTATTATTTCAACGCAAGTAAAACATTAGAGAAAACAAAAAGAAAGTACGTGATTATGAAAATTAAAAATTAAAATTTTATGGGTTGTAATATTTTATTATTATTTAAGTTGTATTGAAATATGTATATATATATATTTGTTATAGATGTTTAATTTACCTCACTTAGAGGTTTTAGTTGAAGAAGAATGATTAAATATTCATTTTAAGTTATTGAGGGACAATATTCCAGAATAACTTGTAATGAATAATAACGAAGGAAATATGTAAATCGGGCAATCCCATCAAACCTTCTCGGTACAAGGGTCTGTACCTAAATTAAAAGAGATTTAGTTGGCAGCATTTACTGCGGAAAAGGTAGCTCTCGTATTGAGCGAACGGCATTTTAATGCAATTAATTCGCAATCGACTCACGCACAGTTCTATAAAGATAAGAGACGTTCCCATTATATCATTCCACGTTATAAATAAATACTATGTCTTGGTGTTTTACCGTTCTTTACAAAATTATTAAATTAAGAGCAGTAAACTGCACTATATAAAGTAACTTTCTTAATTCAAAAGCAAAGAGGGCAAATTCAAAAGCGTTCATATGTATAAATGATAAGTAAGTAACTAAAAAGTATCTAAAATGTATTGCAGGTATGACGTAATATATTATATATCTGCACTGCACTAAAAAAGTTCGTCATTCGTTATTGAATCTGTTATCCCTACCCCCTTATGAAATTACCTATTAGGAGGCCTAAGTTCAGCAGTAAACTTTGATAGGCTGTAATGATGATGATGATGCTTTATTACTTAAGTACCTTAAATTCAAAACTTTTGAGAAAAAACTAAATAAAAAATTGTGAACAGGCTTTTTAAGTCAGTGCGCTTTACCACCTTCGGCTGCACCATCATTTACCATCAGGTGGTATAGTAGTGAAGCGCTGATTTAGAATACTAAGAGAAGACATAGCTGTAACATTTTTAGCCGACTGTTCCGATGGAGGATTATGTTTATCGGTTTATGTATGTAAGCGTGCCTGATTCTTTTGACATCCTGATGTATAAACACTAGGTTTTGAAGTGGGAAGGTGTCCTCTTTATCCCGGGAGTATCAAACACTACATTTTATGGTAATATACTGATACGGCTAATAAGGCTTCCGACGGGTATAGCATAATTAAATGAACATGATATAGTAAAATGCCTTCCAATAGATGGTGGCATAACTCGTTTACGCTAGGCTTAAAATACCCAGAACAGCGACGGGAAGCAGCATCCATTGTGCGAAAGGTCTAATACTGCGATAATCAATCCACCTGCCAAGCAAAAGAGCTAGAGAGGACTCTACAGTGGGAGAAGTCTATGTCTAGCAGAGGACTTTTAGGGTCGGATGATGACGATGCAGGAGAAGAATACCATACCATATTCCACCTGCAAAGCTGACGCATCCTGACGAACATGATATATGATAATATTTTATGCCTTAATAATAGAACACTTTAGTCGTTCATAGTTTATTAAAAATTGATTTTTTTTCTAATAAGTTACGCAGTTTCTCGTAAGAAAAGACATGCCGTGAAAAAAATTAAGAATAATATGGGAATATTTCTGAGGTCTTCATGAATTTAGAAAAGATATTTTAATAGAAAAGTGTTTTAAATTTTGCCTAAAACATTGCAGAGTTATCGCAAAAAAGTTAATTTTTAATAAACTATGAAGACTAAAGTGGTCTATAATAAAAATTTACTTTTTTCTAATAAGTTACGCAATTTCTCTTAAAATAAGAAAAGAAAGCCGTGTAAAAATGAAAGAATAATATAACAATATTTCTTAGGTCTTCATAAATTTAGAAAATAATGGAAAAGCTTTTAAATTTTGCTAAAAAACATTCCAGAGTTATTGCGAAACACTCGTGAAATTTTAAGAGATAAAATAATATAAAATTTCTTAATTACATTAGAAAATTATAGTCTTATAAATTATAGTACAATCATTTCAAGGAAAATATTAGCAGCAAATAAATTTGGACAACTTTAGCGGAATAACTGCTAGTGTTAGCTCGTCTCTGTGTCGGAGGATTTCATGTCTATTGTTCTAAAATATTTCGGCGTTGCCTATTGTCAAGTCCATGTGTGCTCGTGTAAAAGGAATATTCTAGCATATTCTGTAGTTTTTTAGAAGCTAAACAGTCATTGTCTAAAATTTTAGAAAAAACATAAAAACAATTCATTTAGAAAAAGTAAAAAAAAATATTTAAAGTAAAAGTAATATTCTGGAACCTCAGAAAATTTAAGTATGCAAATTAACAAGATATTTATTAAAACGGCCATCATCATATATCCAGCCTTTTAAAATTAAATCTAGGACATAGGCACAGAATAAATAATAGTTGGAGACCATATATATAGAGATAATAATATGAAAGACCTAGTCTTTTCATACTTACCTCGCTGGGTAGAGCTGATTGTACTCCCGCACTGTTGATGTTACTTACCAGGCAGAGCAAGTTCGGTTCAGCATTTCGTGACGAATTTTTTTGCCATTATTTCACCAGAGGGGGGGGGGCTTTTAATCAGCAGCTGCGCCGCTTGCAGGCGGGGTTGGCAAATGCCAAAAGCTGACATTAACGCCTGATTACGATTTAATTCTATATTTTAATAAAATGTAAATTACCTGTGATTTTTTTCCTTTTGTTCAGATTCAATAAAAAAGAGAATAAGAATAGTAGTTTCTAGTAGGGGAGCCCCCTTTAATTTTTAATTTATTTTTATTTTTCTTATTTGTTGTTATAGCGGCAACAGAAATATACATTCTGTGAAAGTTTCAACTGTCTACCTATTACGGATCATGAGATACAAACCCGCTGACAGACGGACGTACGGACAGCGGAGGCTTAGTAATAGGTTTGGTTTTATCGAAGTATATAAAGTGGATAAATAATAAAATAGAAAAATATTCTTTAGCAATGTTATTAGCATTACTAATATTTATACACTCCAGGCAAGCTTCAAATTTTTGTGTAAGGAGTGGTTCACAAATTGTGGATTCGAACCCCGAAACTCGAAACTTTATGAGTTCGCGGTTCGCAACCCACCATTAGGCTTTGATTCATTTATGCTATTTGCATTAATGCGATAGATAAATTTGTTTTTATATTTTTATTATTTTATTTTTTGATTTTTTGAGAGGTCGCGATCGCGATACTAAAGGTTGGGCTAAAAATCCATCAGGGAAAACTTCTTTGCTAGATATGAATCTTATTTACCTACTAATTAATAATATATATATTTTTTTATATATTGTAAGGGTTTTTTTGTCTAAGGTACTGACTACATAACAGTGTTGCGGGTATTTTACTGTCAGCTTATGCTCAGTCGGTGACGGTTCCGTTGCTGCAGCCCTATATTAATAAGATTTTTTATTTATATAACGAGTTTTTTTTTCTATTCTTTTGTATTTATTATTTTTTATTACATTTTCTTCAATTATATAAGAATCTGCCGTCTGAGTTTGATGTAAAGGTTCCTGCTTACGTATAGAAAGTTGTATTTTTATATATAAAAAAGACGTAGAAATAAATGTTCGATCTTGATTTATTTAGTAAGTGTTTGTCGTTTGTATTGTTACTTCTATAGGTATTAAAACTAATTAATGCAATGAAATTAAATGCGAAATTCATAACTTTCACTTAGAATATAATATACTAACTTACTTTTTATTATTATATCTATTACTATCATGCTCTGCATTAATTAAATTAATTTAGCGCAAACTTACACTCTCGCGTGTTCATAATAACGATGAGCGTGGGTGAATATGTAACTTGCATATAATTTCAAGAGATAATGATTATACCGAAATAGTTTTATTTTTAATTAAACACAATATAAATTAAAAAAAAGATCTGCATTAAACGGGGATTGATAAATTGAAGGTTAGGTTTTTTATTAGTCAAGTTTAGTAGATAGTGCGAGTTTAGAGAGGCGTGGTAGCTCAGATGGTTAGCGCTCGCTGTAAATTTCACAGTACGCAGCAACCCGGGTTCGATCCCCGCAGGCACCAATGAAATTGTTAATTGCAATTTTAAGTGCTAATTTACCTACCTCGTGCTCGGCGGTGAAGGAAAACATCGTGAGGAAACCTGCATGTATGAGGATATTTAAAAATATATATCTTTAAAAAAACATGATTTTTACGATAAAATCATTTGCAAAGTTGTTATTCCTACGTTATGAAATAAAGATGGTAGAAAATGTTTTATTTTAGTTGGGAATCTAATCAGTTCAATGTGCAAAAAGACTGGCTGTATTAATAAAACATTGCTTTAGATTTCACTTAGTCCGAGTCGAGAGTTTTAGTAAGGCTATTTAAGCAAGTATCTTCTCTATACTGTACATATAGTTCATACTGTCCAATCTCTACACGAATGCACGTATTCATATTAAAAAAACTTCTTTAAAGAGCTAAAAACAATAAAATAATTTTCACATAATAGCTTCTGGAGTTCATGGCTTTAATTGTTCGATACATTATGTCTTGGTACCAATTTTAGAAGTGTTTATATAAATATTAATTTTTTCACCCTTTTGAATGTACTAAATACACAAGCTCGAGGTAACAACTAGACGAGGAATAACTAACTATTTTTTATCTTTATAGATAGATTTTTCCTGAAACTTAAATCAGTCCACACTTGAGGTAGTCTTAAAAAAAAGAAATATTAAAATTAGTTCACAACTAGCGACGATATCACGTAACATGCATACAAAAAATCATACAGTCGAATTGAGAACCTCCTTTTTTGAAGTCGGATAAAAATATTCTAACATCCTCATTGTATGCCCGATCAGAGATCTTTTTTCTTTCGGACACGGGCACCCTAATTAATCCCATTTTCATTACATCCAGACAGATGCGTGACTCAGCAGTATTGCTCGGAATTCGGTAGTTACGAGTCCATGAGCCCTGTTCAATATACTTACCGCTAGTAGTAGTTGAGGTAATCAATATAATTTAATAATATTCTTTATTACTTAAAATTTATTAACGTAACATTGAAATAACGAGTTTGTAATGTAACGTTGATAAGCCAATACATTGATATTAGTACTTTTTATCAGATAATGTCCTCTAGACATTTCTAGTCATCTGCAAGAATTAAAATGTACGAGTGTGTGCGCAAGCAAGGACGGCAATCTGATACAATCGGATAATCTAACATATTAATCTGGATGGTTTAGATTCACACTTGAACCCGGTAGGTGGCGTTGTTGTCGAGATCTAGAAATCACCCGTGCGAAGACCGGGCGTATCGCTAGTTACAGGATATATTATAGTGCAGTATTAACAAAACAAAAACGCACAATAACGAATTCCTCGTTTTCTTCCCGTGCCCAATTAAAGAAGAGAAGGACGGTTCAGAATGTTAAAGACAGGGATACAAAATTAACTTTGTATACCATAAGATCCGTAAACTTATAATTTGTGTTTTCAATTGTGTTTCAATTTACATCTCATTACTAAAGCTCGAAACGAATTCACGATTATAAGTTAAGTATTGTTTTATAAGCCATTTTAGAACATTTATTGCTAAGATCGATAGCTTACACAATAAACTGCAACATACTCCGTGACATTTACTTTATTTTATCGTAGCGTGGATCTTACTAATAAAAGAACTTCTTTGTTTCACATCGGCAATATGTCGCTGCCTCGCAAGTTATAGCATAGAACGTTCGTGAATTGTATTGATCGAACAACGTGTGTGTTTATTTCATAATATTATTTTCTACATTACGTAACATATTGAAGGGAGTAGTTTATTTGAAAAGTTGAGTTGAAGTCTGCCTTCAACTCAACTTTTCACAATCACACAATCACATGCCCCTGCATGTGTGTTTGTCTGTCATGACATATATACACTTACTCGTGTCTTCAGCTCAAAAGTAGGTTGTATAAATGCTGGAAGTAGGCAACTGCCCATGCTGCGGTCTTAGAATAAAAGCATTTTGATGTAATATAGGATTTTGGAAAAAACATGCGTGAGTGTCGTGGAACACTCGGTTCGCACGAAGTTCCTTTCGTAGTATATTATTATTGATAAACGTAATATTATTGATTAACAAATACAAATAAATGAATTACTAGCGTTTATTAAAATGAATCGTCATTTAAAATAATATTTCTGTCATGGCAAGATAAGAAAAAGTGCGAGGGAGATGGATATTATTCCATCTCGCTCGCACTATAGAAAGGGGGTCGTGACGGAAAAATCTTACACTTTTTCTCGCCTAGCCCCCATCCGCCAAATTCGTACTATGCGATAAGGAACTTCGTTCCAAAAAGGAGACCCCCTCCCCACACACACACACATGGATTAATCCGGCCCTGGACGTATATAGATTGTCCCTTTACTTTTTTGTCTAAAGGTAATACTTTCTAATCATACTTATATGTATAATAGTGGTGATATAAACTAAATTCAAAATTTAACATACAGTTGTACAATTAAAGACGATTAATAGTATATTTATTATCAATTCTTTTTATAAAAATATGTGACATGCGAAATATAACGTTATTAACAGCTCCGTCAGTAAAACAATATACCTATGTAAATGGTTTGTAAAAATTAATGGTTCTTTTCACAAATGAAGAAATGTACCAACCCTATTACATTTCTTGTATTAGGTAGGTAGGTACTGGAACTCTATTAAACAGGTTTCAATACTAAACAGCTTTAAAACGTGTGTAGGTTCATACACTTTATTTATAATATCTGTGTAATTATGAATAAGTATACTACTGTTTTAAGGAAAACAATTTCTTGAATTTTAAGTTTTGCTTTTATTTCTACATTATAACATTGTACACAGTCCTTGTTATAATGAAAAACAGTATCATAATGATCAAAATGAAGAACTCAAGTCAAATTTATTTTAAGAGATTTTGATTTTACTAAAACGTTGTTATGTTTTAAAATTTCCTGCTCGGAATTATTAAGAATTTGCTTTTCTTATTTCTTTCTATTGATCAAGGAATTATATGGCTCAAGAAAAACTGACTGTATTATATTCACGAAAGTATGCCTCGCCGAGTTGAACCCAATTCGAAGTAATCCCGTAGTCTTTAACTAGGAACGATCGGATCGACTGTGGAGCTGAAGGTTTTCCTCAAAATTTTAATACTAAATAACATCGCTTTGATTTGTAAATAAACTGAACTTTTCTTTCAGTTTAAAAAACAAATCTTATCATATTAGGGTTACGTTTTTTACAATTGATAGTACGAAAATTTTCATTAAGTTATCTTAAAGTACAATACATAATGTACAATGCATAATGTATATACTTATACTATATACTTTAAAGTACAATGCGTTTTATATAGCGTGATGCGATACCTATTAATTTTCAAAAATGGTGAAAATAAACAGAAAAGAAACATTTTTACATTTAATTATATCAACAAAATCTTTTTTTTTTTTTAGTATTTTACCGTATTGAGCTATAACTATAAACAAATATCTATAGCTTTTGTAATATCGCCAAATTTTCAAGATATACCTAAGTCTTTGAATGGAAATTTTAATGTCAAAATTTAAAAGAACATTCTTATTTCTCTTTCATATGGTAAATCTATTTCTCAAATATGTTTTGTAAACATGATTTTTCACGAAAGTGTAAGAGTTTTCATACAAGAGTATAAGATTAATAAGATTATTCATATGTTTTATTAGATATAGAATGCACCTTTGAAGAATTACTCGCCTCCACAAAATGGCGACGCGGCTCCAGGTAAAGTTAAACCCGGCTTAAGGTACGAGTGGAGCTTTGAAATAAGCGATTTTAACTTTCTAGATCATAATAAAATTATGATCTAGAAAACTATCTATGGGGATTTAGTTATCTCTGAAGAGCTCATTATATATTTGGTTGTGGTGCACCTACTATGTATGACTTTTAAACATCCTTACGTAACGTGCGTCTGTAATAAAAAATACACATTACTGACTGGGGACGGCATTTTAGGAATTTAGGTTGTTTTATGAAAATCTCAAAAAAACTCTGAAGATTAGCTGTTGCTGAGTATATGAATTTTTATAATGATTTCTTATATTTACGCGAACACTACACATTGATTAAAACTACTTTTACGGATTCTATCGCGTTTAATTAACTTATTTTTCCCCGTGACCATTCGAAAGACGTTCGTCCGGTTTTTATAGCAAAATAGGATTTACTTTAATGATTTCAATGAAGCTATTATTGCTTTGCAGCATTCGAAACGTCGGGAATTGAAAATAAGTAAAATTTCAAAAAGGTTTGCAATCTAGAATTATTACTGTTGTGCTATGTTTTGGAAAAAAATTACATTATTGCCTTTTCTTGCAATTTTCAAAACCTTTTATCAGTCATATATACTATATACTAAATATAATCAGATTAACAGGCTTTCCGTACGAGTTGAAGGGAATTTTTATAATTTTTGAGTTATTTTATTTGATTAATGATATAATTTGTAAAATTACTTTACATCGTTATTTTGAGGCATCTATAAATAATATTATATTTCAGATAGTTAAAACTAGGTTTTTTATGCACTGCCCTAAAAACTTCAAAATAGGAAACATTGCAGTAAGCGATATAAGAAGGAATAATTAATAAACATAAAAAACTTAATTCCATCAAAACCGTAAGCTTCTCCTTAATGGATACTTCATCTACGTATGTATTTAGTGGCTCTACACTTGAGGGATTATTCATTAATGAAATCTTGAGGTTTATGTACATAAGACTTGAAACACGTTGTGCTACGTACAGCTTGGTCGATAAAACAAAGATTACACGTAGCTTTAGTTAAGCACTTTCAATTAAGCTTAGTGAAGCGGAACTTTCGCTGCAAATTCCAATAAGATTGAAAACTCTTAACGAAGAGAGCCGGTGTAGGTTTTCTGCAGTTTTATTTAGCTTAAATAATACATTAAACACTATTAAAAACATTGATAAGTCCGTTATCCCACTTTGTCCCGTGGGTGTCGTAAAAGGCGACTATGGGAAGTACCAGAAAAGTTATGTGGCTTCTGATATACGAGAAGGCGGTATATTTACCTCGTTTGCCGACAAAATACCTAGAGCGGCAACATGGAGTAGCGTAAAAGTTACTAAATATTTGATCTGCTTCGTTAATCCGTTTGCCATGCGTGGGGAATATGGCAAATCCCCCTACTACGAGGGAGGCCCATGTCCAGGACAAATTCTTTTACAGGTTAATGAAAAAGAAGAAGATATATCATTTTACATGAATATAAGTAATAACGTTTGAAATGAAACCCATTGAAGCCTCTAAGTCCACTGCTGAACATTGGCCTCCGCCACAAATTGCCCCATCCATATTGATCTTGCCATTTTGTTGGCAACCGTAGTTTTTTTTATGAATTTAAGTTGTCATCAGGAAGGCGCTGCCGCCCATTTCCTGTTTCAGTTCCCTCTGTCGTCTCTTCCAACTCTTAAAATTCTGACAGTAAACATTTACTCATTTACGAGTATTAATAAATTACCTAGAGAAACGTCCCGAAACAAAAGGGTAAGAGCTTACGTGGTCCGTGAATTTAACTTTAGTGCTATTTAATATCGTATATATGACGCGACGGTGCGAGTAAGTTGCATTATATAGAGATTACACTCGTACCTCGTAAAGTCCGTGTGAAATGCAAATATGACTGTAAGAGTATTATATATTATATATTATAATATTATATGTTTCTATTAATATATACTAGGTTGATCAATAAGTTTTCGGAATAGGACACTTATCATTGCGTTCTATTTTTTTCGATTCTTAAATTCGTTAGTAGTCAAGGCCAGAAAAAACTAAAAAACTATACCCAAATCTTTTTCAAGCTTCACATTTGGCGGAAATTTGATGATGTGTTTTGTATTTCCATTTTTATCTGCCGTGTTTAAAGTTTCAAGTGTCTAGCTAATCCGGAAGCTGGTTTAAAATAGATATGAAAATTTGTACCTAAAAGACAATTAGACAAACAAGTTTATGTTGCATTTTCATCCAGTACTGAACTATATTTAATATTTCAACTCTATCTTATCGGGATGTTTTTACGTGGTAGAGCCATGCTGCAGCTATATTAGTAGTATAGTTGTAGCACGAATAGTTTGGCTTGACCGGGGAAGGACCACGCTCTCGTAGAATACCAGCGTGAAATTGCAGCTTAACGCTGCTGTGTTTCGTGTGCTGAGTGTAGAGAACCGGACACCCTTTTTACTGGAAACGAGGCATTGGACTGTGTGCTCCTTTGTCACCAATATCCTATATTAAAAAGTTAGTTTAAAATCGATAACAATGTGTACCGAATAGGCAAATAGAGAAGAAAGCCAGCCACGTGATAGAAAAGTGAGAATATGTGAAGTCCTCCAAGGCTGTTTATAGGGGTTTTAATTTGAAGAATCTTTTGAAAGTATTAACAGCCTGTTCCCTGAAGATATCTCAAACTAACTAAGAGGACCAGGCGTTATTTTGATGTAACTGATTTTATAGTTAACTATTTTATGTAATTAATAGAATCGTGTGTTACTTTGCGCAAATTCATTATATTAAATGCTAGCAACCTGCTCGGCTTCGCCTGAATGGGTTCTATAAGATAATCAAAGACCATTTATTTTAAATTTTTTCGTTTGTTCAAGAAAAAGACTTCAAATTTAAGGATAAAATATACCCTAGATCCCTCCTGGCATTGCTCTCTATCTGTTTGTAAAGTGTCATCACTGGGCTTCCCGAGAAATTGTGCAATTGGATCACCAGCTTTCTTGCAGATCGGAGCATCAAGGTAGTTGTAGACGGTGCATGCTCCGACTACAAGCCTATTAACGCTGGTGTTCCACAAGGCTGCGTGCTATCACCAACGCTGTTTCTTCTGCATATCAATGATATGTTGCAAACCGGTAGCATTCATTGCTATGCGGATGACAGCACTGGTGATGCTCTATACACCGGCCGTGCCAATATTTCTCGGGAAAACGTCGCCAAGTACCGGAACAAACTTGTGTCTGAAGTCGAGTCTTTGCTGAACAAAGTCTCGGATTGGGGGCGACTAAATCTAGTCCAGTTTAATCCTCAGAAGACACAAGTTTGCGCGTTTACCGCTAAAAAGAACCCCTTTGTCGTATCTCCTCAGTTTCAAGGCACTCCCCTTGTTGCCTCAGCCAGTATCGGAAGCCTCGGCGTCGACATATCGAGTGACGTGCAGTTTCGTGGTCACTTGGAAGAGAAGGCCAAATTGGCCTCTAAAAAGCTTGGCGTGCTCAGCAGGGCGGGACAGTATTTCATGCCGGCACAACGCCTGCAGCTTTACAAGGCCCAGGTTCGGCCTCACATGGAATACTGTTCCCATCTCTGGGCTGGGGCTCCCCAGTGCCAGCTCCTTCCACTTGACCGCATCCAGCGCAGAGCGGCTCGAATCGTCGACGACCGAGTCATTTCCGATCGGCTCGATTTATTGGCGCTGCGAAGAGATGTTGTATCTCTTTGCATTTTCTTTCGCATTTACCACGGGGAGTGCTCTGAGGAATTGTTCGGATTAATCCCAGCCGCCAAATTTCACGAACGCACATCGCGGCAGAACTCCCGATACCATCCACACCATCTGGATGATTGGCGGTCCACCACTGTGTGATTTAGAAGATGTTTTCTTCCTCGCACAACTTCTTTGTTGAATAGTTTACCACCAGCGATTTTTCCGGACCGATACGACTTAGGGACCTTCAAGAAAAGAGCCTACTCCTTTTTAAAAGGCCGGCAACGCATCTGCAATTCCTCTGGTTCCCCTGGTGTTGCAATTGTTCATGGGCGGCGGTAGTCACTTACCATCAGGTGAGCCGCATGCTCGTTTGCCCCCTATAAAAAAAAATCACAATCGGATCAGCCATTGCGAAGATTAGCTCTGACAGACAATCAGACAAAATTAAAAAAAATGGTTATTTATGTCTGAATAGGACGCAAATAACCCCCTGAACTTAATGGAAGCCAGTCATTTCAATATTACAGACATGTAATGTCTCGTTTCCAGTAAAAAGGGTTTCCGCTTCTCTACAGTCACCATACGAAAGACAGTAGCATTAAGATGCTATTTAACGCTGGTATTCTGTGAGAGCGTGGTCCTACCCCGTTCGAGCTGACCCATTCGTGCTACTACCATAACATAGCTGCAGAGTGGTTCTACCACGTAATAAAAAACTTGACACTTGAAACACACTTACTTGCACGAGGAGTTCTTTTTACTGGCTCTTTGTACATCATTTAAAACAACGTTTGAGTTATACGGATCCCAAGCGCCATTTTACTTTCAACATGAACAACGATAAACGTTAAAACTTTTAAATAAACGCTATTTAAAACCTCGAATCACCTTCACCGCAGTAACCTTCAAAGTTAATTATGATGTAATAGTACATGAGATGGATCCTAATTGAGTCACAGGCGCATAGAATACCCAATGGAGCGACAAATGGGTCCTTCTGCTCTAGTTGCCATGCCAACGGACTTTAATACTGAGGCCCTTCTAAGAGCTTAACTAATCTCGTAAATTTCATTCTGGAATTTAACACGTAAAATGAAATTCGAGGTTACTTACCCTCGAAGGAAGGTAAATTGGGGCTTACCCTTACACGCAATAAGAATACCCGAAAAGTAAATTATTAATAATTTACTTTTCGGGTATTCTTATTGCGTGTGTATTTGACCCAAGCGCCTCACTTTTATTTGATGAAGTTATGGAAGGTTGATGGAAAAATGTTTCTACACTGAGTACTTATAAATGGTGCATTATGCGAGTTGCTGACTAAATATTCAGGAACACATCATTTCTAGAAGGTGGTTTGTTTGAATAATTAACTACATAGTAGCAATAGTAATATTAAATCTGTTAAAAATTAATTATTATCTAAGATCCTAATGTTGTGTCTTACCTAGTTTGAAGAGCTCTTCAGGTAAGACCTCATTTTATTTTATTACGCGGATTTTAGCAAATTAATTTTTAACAACATTAATATAATGGATTTCTGCAAAGTAACGCCTGATTCTATTAATTAGCAATAGTAATAGTAATAATAATAGTAGTAAAAAAACAAATTATTGGTTTTTAGATCCGTAGTGTGACAGTTCCCTTATTTCTGATACTGAATTCTAGTTCACAGCTTATAATGTCTTAAATGAAGAAGCTGAGTGAGAAGATTGCAGCGGGGGTATTCAGTATACATGACAAACACGCTTTATTATTACAGTATTCTGAGTGGTAACCGCTGAAGATGTATTTCGCATGGTCACATACCCCTCCGAACACCCTTTACTAAAGCCCAATGATTGGGCGTGTTTTTGTGTGAACAAGTCCAGTGCTATTTCGTTTCTTTTCTTTTTAACTTTTCTTATCATCATCATCGTTATTACAGCCCTTCACTAGCACAGCTGAACTTAGGCCTCCCCCAAGCCATAGAGCGCGGTTCTGAGCCACCTGCATCCATCGACTTCCTGCATAACCTAACCTGATAGCAGTGCCAGGTCGTCACTCTATATAGTGGAGGGCTGCCCTACACTTCGCTTTACGGTAAGAGGCTGCCACTCGAGTACCTATGTTTCTTCCTCATCAGTTGTCAGTTCTTCAAGCCATTTGCTTCGGCCCATTGTCACTTCAGCTTACAGATCCGTTGGGTTATGTCAGTTACTCTGGTTCTACTGCGGATATTCGCATTTAGAAGTCCATCATGCAGAAGAACTTTATATTTTTGCAGCTTTTATTGTTGCAGCGTAATATAGCAGCATTAAGGTCGGCTCGACTGGGGAAGGATCACGCACGTACAAGACAACATTATGCTGTTACTAATGGTGACTAACGAAAACCGGAATCCCTTTTAACTAGTTAAAATGTATTCCACCACAGTCTCCAGGGTTGGCAACTATAGATGTAGGTGTCTTTAGACCATAGCATCTATTTACCATCAGATGGACTGGGTGCTCATTTTTATCCTTGGCTAAAGAATTTTGAACGTATATTTTGTTCATTGAGCAAGATAGTACGACCATTGTCTTCGTAAACTGTTTGGCGCACATCCTATTTTGAATGTTGGCCTACATTTGAAGCGTCGTTGGCCACAAACATTTGGCTAACCGGGCTTCAATACACAGCCAGTAGAGCGTGGCATGTCCAACACAATGCCTAGTTTCCTGTATATGCCATGCACAGCCATATATCACTAATCAGATTGTACAATCCACATTTATTGGACCTATTGCGTAACGTACTGACTCGCTTGTATTGTCTACGTTTGTTAAATGTAATTGAAATTTGCAACAATACTGAAAAAGTCTTTAATTATGGTTCTGTACATGGTTTTGAATAAGCGGATGTTCTATTTTGTGTTTTGATTATGTAAATGAGATACTTGGGAGGCTGTGAGTGGTTTTTTCTCTCTTGTATTTTATTATTTTTGTAACTGTATAATATTTAATAGTAATATTGTCGTATAGCGGCAGCGTAAGAAATTTACCACATATTATATTTGTGCGTGTTGCAAGAGGCAACAGAGCGTAATGAAACGGAAGGGTAGCATTATCAACTTTATAACAACTCAAAAAAACAATGGCTAAGCGTTAAAAAAAACCTTTGTTAACGCTTAGCCATTGCCGAGTCGTCGAAATTATAATATATAAACAAATCATAGACGACATTATAGTCTATCAAAAGTCACTGTAGGCGTCCTCCATAGATTGCCACATGGAGACTTTTTGGCAACATGAAGATGCTGCTGCCCATCTCCTATTTTATTTCCATTTATCGCTTCTTACGATACCCATGGGTTGATAAGAGTTGGGGTAGTGAATTCTCTAACGCCGCTACTAAACGGCAATAAACAAATAAATAAGTACGGGTTTAAATTAAATAAATGTGTCAAATTGAGAATGGATTAACAGTGTTAAGTACTACGATTGTATAGGCTCGAGTTATATTTTATGTTAGGTATATTTTTAATTTACATGCAACTCAAGGTAAGAGCTTCGCACGGCGTTATATGAAAACGCAGCTAGAATGAATTGAAAATAATTAACTTTGTAGGCTAAAATGCACGCCCAAACTGCGTTGCCTTTGTGCAATGTAAGTAATTTTAAAATTATTTTTCCTATTTTAGAGCTTTATTTAAATATGTTCGCGTATGTACCTACGAAATAACAGTGCTGTGGCTTTGGCAGTACTGATGCTGAGTCCGATGTTTTTCGTTGGTATAACCCATTGTATTTATTTCAAACTGCTATATTTTTTGTAATTATCTAATTTATATTGTTCGTCGTGTTTTATTGACGAATAAATCAATTTATTCAATCATTCATTGTATTTTTTTCCCTCTGACCAACGAAGAAAGAAATGTGACGTAAAAATCAATCCAAAACCATGCTCAACGTATTGTAAGAACACGCACTTACGTACACATGCGCATTTAAAATCAATCGACAACATAAAACCATGTTGTCGATTGATTATCAAATTACAACTTTTGTATATGTTAACTTTCTAATGTTAAAAAGGAGTTAATAAAATGTTATTATTATTATTAATGCATATGTGTGCGTACAATAGTGAACTTTCACAGATTGAAAAATTGTGAATGCGTGTAATGATGTTTAGAGTGGTTTCGGCATTACTTGAAATTTAGGCAGCGCTTCTTCTATCATTCTTTTCTACCGACTTCAAAAAGGAGGAGGTACTCAATTCGACGGTATGTTTTTTTTATGTCTTTGTTCTACGTGCTTCTTATGTGGTCCCATATAAATTTGATCACGGTCTGACCAATAGTTTTGGAGTTATCCTTAATAATATTTATATTGAAGTCGGTTGTACAAAATTTTTAATTTTAAATTATGTAGTCTCAGATTTATTCTTTTTTTAAAAACGTATTACTGTTAAAAAAACTGAAACAGTGCTGTATGTAATATGTATATACTCATATAAGCATATATGCTTGCTGAACTCATAACATTTTCAAACATATGACAACATGCATCGTCTTAATGATTTACGCGAACACAACATATTTAAATAAAACTAGTTTTTACGGATTTTATCGCGTATATTAACTTATTTTATATATTAACCAGTTTTATTTAAAGTCGTCTTCTTCTCCATCAGCCCGTATAAGTCCACGGCAGCATCTATACATAAGCATACCATATGTTACGCATACACATGTTTCACTTGGGCATATTCTGTTGTAGAAAGATAATTACCAATATTATCAGACGTCTTGCACCTTTTACGCTGTTTCCCATTATCGATCTAAGTTTTTTACGCCTGGTAAGCGAGATGATTTTATCGCTATATATCGGAAACAATAACATCTTTTGGGCATATCTTATAGTCATAGATCCTTTTACGCCACTACACATGCATAGAACGCTGGCTAACATTTAAAAGGGATTTGTCGTATTTGTGTAAAATGAATAGATGAATCACCTGCCTAATCGAACTGGAAACTAATACATCTGTATTCCTCGGTGTTAGTTATGCTAGCAATTAATATACATTAGCAATTAATTCGGCTACTATATTAGCTTGGGCGATAATTGGTTGTCAATGCCTCAATACACGTTTATCGGATAGTTAAGCGCATTGATTTAAAGCTCTGGGTGATTTAGAGCCTTCAACATATCTAAACACACGTATGTACATATAATATAATGGTTAATATCTCCAAGATACAAGACAGTGTGTTAAGATGATTTACGTGATTTATAAAGCACATTCTTGAAAAGGCTTTAAAAGACTGAATGACCAGCCTTTATCACACGTCATATTTCATATTCTCGTAAAATGTTGTGTCTAGACTGTAAGAAGACATTTCAGAAGCACTTATATGGTTATTAAGGTAGCAACACACTAATGGAACATTAAAAAAAGCTATAAAACTCGTTTTACGACGTTTAAAATTTCAGTAAATAACTGCACTGTCGGGCTAGTGAGTATTTATGCTATAGATTTAGCTTAATTGAATGCTATCTGTTATTTTAATTATTTTAATATGAGAATAGGTCTTCGTAGTAAGAAATATTTTAACATACAAATATTTATCTCCCATTTTGCTGTCGTTTAGATGGGACTGATATTTGACAGTCCATATTTTAAAATAATATCACTACGTTTTGATGTCTTTATAGAAATAGGATGACAAGCGAATACACAGTCTACCTGATAATAAGTGGATGCTGTGGCTCATAGACATCTACATTTATTCTCAATTAAGGATCAAATCCAGATTTGTTGTCACCCTTGAAGACTACTATGGAATTATCAGTAAAAAAGTCTCCGGTTCTCCACACTCAAGCATCATTCTGTCATAGATTTTTTTTAAAGAGTCCGATTCCACTATTTTTAAAAGGAAGTTCGAGTATATTTTTATATATTATTAAGTTCAACGTCAGTAAATTTTATTTTGTTTCGTTTATCGAGAGAAAAATTGGATGTCCCATTTCAAAACCGAGTAAGACTATAATTTAGTTTTAAAAGTAAGTGACAAAAAACTCGGGTAGCACTGGAAAAGTTTTGATATATTATTAGTTTTGATATATTTGATAGATAAGGATAAAGATGATCATTGATTTTTTTAAAGACTTATATCAGGTGTTTTCAACTTTCTGTAAAGAATTACTTTGTAAGTTTTTTAATAAATATTTTTTCGTAATATGGCTTTAGCAGGCTTACAGCTGAAGTAATGATACTCTCTGTTAACCAATTACATATATATGATATTTCGACGCTTAATTTTATAATGAATACGGTATGCAGAATATCTGATTTCGTTTCCGTAAATTTAAGTTGACTTCAAAAAAAAGAGGATGTTCTCAAATCGTAGGTTCTTTTTCGTTTGTGTATTACACGATATCTTCGTAAATTGTGAACAGATTTTAATGTTTCTTATTTATTAAATAGGTAATACTTCAATGGTGATATAAATTTTGAGATGAAAGTAATTTAAAATTATTGAAAATACGCGATGAAGTTTATAATGTAACTAATTCAGCGAGATTCTAGCTTGATCTTGTGATATTCCTTAGTCCACTTAAAAGAGTCAAAAAATTAAACTTTCAGTAAAAAATTAAATGACTCCAAAAAAATTAAAATAATAAAATAATTTACACATAATAGGTTCTGAAAATAGGGCTTTGATTTTTCTATACACTATGACCTAGCACCGACTTCAGAAGATTTCAGGCTTTCAAATTTTATAAAAGCTTAACTTTTAAATAAAAAATCGGACTAACTGTTATCGAATGACAATTTAATAGAATTAGTGATTGCAAACCAATGATATTATAAGTCCTTTTCTACTTATAATATCATTGGAGCAAACCGAATCGTACCTATTTCGATTTCATCTATATGTAAATTATATACATGTAGACCTCTACTGAGATGGCTGGATTTGCTCTAATCTCACGCTTGGCAGCCCGATTAACGATCGTAGTTCCAGACGTATTGCAATATATTTCACTGATCCTGATATTTCAGCAATACCTCAGAATACTTAATAGTACTAGGTAGAAATACTAAAATGTTTTATTTGATGGCTGCGGAACGCCACAAAACTTTTGGTATTTTCTTATCAAAAAGATATTGTTCTTCTTTTTCTTCTTTTAAATTATGGCTTCTCTTGATGGAACTCTGCCAGTGTCAAGTAAAGTTATTGTTTTTTCACAATACGTATTGTATAAGATGAGGTTATAAAGTGCCATTCGAATGCGTATTCCGTGTCTTAGGTATTGAATCTGAGCTATTTTCCGATCTTATCTTTTTACTATTTATAAGCCAGTGCTTGACTATTATCCCTTCCTGTTGGTAAGTTCTGATGAAGCCTTAGATCGTACTGTCTTTGCGCCTTTAAATGTAAAAGTAGTTTTATTCAATGTGTAGTGTTCGCGTAAATATAAGAAATCATTACTTAATACATTTTGTAATTTCTATCATGGGTAGATAAGCGACATTGATTCTTTTGTCTCGTGCCTCATATTTCTTATTACAAATGTACAGGTTCGGTTTGGACCGAAAGAGATAGAACTATGGCTTTCCGATCAATGCAGATGATGCGGCCTATACATTTAGAATGTTTGGCATTAAAAAGTGTAAACCACAAAATTTTGCATTTAACACGTTTGTCTTCTAGACCATCGATATGGTAAGTCATTTCATCTTCATGAACCAAGAACGTACGCGTTCGCAACAATGACACTTAACGATCATTCCTCCCTGCGGTCCCAACAATGGTTGAATAGTAAAATACGCTCCACGTTCCGAATCATAAACCTCGAATCACCGGTTTGAATGACGTCAGTAATATTTTATGGTCGCCATTAAAATTTTACATTCGTAGTGCAGTTTGCAGTACGCCGGGGTTTATCTACGACTATACGGGTAGCTTAACTAAGGCCAGTTATGTGTTAAAAAAATTTTTACTAAATACTGGAAATTGCCAAAAAACTTAATATACTTTTCCTTTTTGAAATATATTATTTATTATTTTTGTCTTGTCTAAAAAACTCTTTTCATAACTTGATATCCATTCATTGAGCCAATCAAGATCACAGTTGCCAAGAACATAGGTCCTATATATAGAAGTAACCCTATAGAGTGCCTTATAGGAGGATATTTACTTAAGTTGTCCCGCTTGGCAGACTGGTTGGCAACCGCAGTTTTTATTTTAATTGTTATTAGGAACACACTTACAACACCCACGATACGATATGGGTTACTGGATATTTCTGCGACGCCAATAAATTTTTACGTGCTAGAGCCATGCTACAGCTATATTAATAGCATAGTTGTAGCACGAATGGGTCGGCTCGACCGGGGAAGGACCACACTCTCACAGAATACCAGCGTAAAATAGTAGCTTAATGCTGCTGTGTTTCGTATGGTGAGTGTAGAGAACCGGAGACCCTTTTTACTGGAAAAGAGGCATTCCATCTTAGTCCTCACGGTTGACAACGCATCTGCATTTTATTCGCAAACGAGGATAGATGTAGATGTCTATGGGCCACAGCAATCACTTATCATCAGGTAGACTGTATGCTCGCTTGTCACCCTTATCCAATAAAAAAAATGCGTATTATTTTTGTTATCTATACATAAACTGGAAGAGTTTGTTTGAAATGTCGAAATAATAATAATAAATGTCAACTGCCTTTTATTGAGCGCAGAGGGTTATTTACATGCCATTAAGACATGAGTAACCATTTTTAAAATTTATGTCTGTCTCTCTGATTTCACAAACAGGGAGTGACCAATGCCAGGAGTGATCTAGGCTACATCTTATCCGAATAACTTGGAGATTTTTTTGATGATTATCTTAAATCTAAATAACGCTACATTAAATTGATCCCACCCCAACGGCGCGTGGGCTGCTATAAATGCTACAGTATATTTTATTTATACATTTTATGATTTTCTAAGTTTTAAGTGTCAATTATGTACCTAAGATCCATCCCTTTGACGGGCAATGATGCGTTCGTTCACCGTCGCGCCTGCTAATGGTTGAAAATTTCACACAACTCTCACTAAGTGAATGTTCTCACTAAATGCACGAAAGACACATTGCTTGTAATTAAGGTGAAAACCTTAATTACAAACAACCTTTATCGCAGTCTTTAACGAAGTAACCAATTTATTGTTCAAGATCGTGTCAAAAACTTTAATAAAGCTTAAAACGATCTCGCTGTCTAATAATTTAGTTTCAGATAAGGTGAACATTTATGAGGTATTTCTTATAATTGTTGATTAAACCTTACTTAAAATTCGTATTAATTATCTCTATATCTGTCACTCTCTATTGTCCTTTAGCGACAAGAGAAAGAGCTTATTTGATATCAATTTTTATGAGTAAAGCCGTTTATACTTTGTTTGTTTATTATTATAATTAAATCGTATTACTTTGTTTTACTCTAATTAGTAATAATAACCTAAATATTTATTGCACACTAAAATAAAATCAAGTAGACCACCGGGTTTGGTAGGCGCAAAAAAGATGCAATTAAATATATAATTATGCAATAAAAGTTTCCATTTAGGTACATACTTTTGAATTAGGTAATCTAGCAGTAATTTAGGTTTTTCCGCTAGAAGTTGTTTTAATTATTTGTTCAACTTGAGACACTTTTCTGTTTAATATTCTGTCAATGCCAGTAACGACTATCATCATACATTTTTAATTTATTTATCACTTAATTTTTTATTTAAATATTTTTAAATATATTGAGAAATGAGAGGTGTTTTATTTTAAATATTATTATATCTACCTAACATTTTTAGTTTGTTTGTAATATCTTTTAAATTTATTATCAGATTTATAACTTTCGTCTAGCTTCCATTGGTATTTTCATCACTGGCGACCTAATAAATTTACCTTGTCAAGGGAGATATTAACAAAGTTTAGGAACAAATTACAAACTCAGAGCTACCTCTCACCTCCGTAGTTCACGAGTCATTACAGTGTCATTTGCCGTAATGTCCTCTGCGAGCTACCGCAATTTTATTATCGAATACAAAGCATATTGCCGTGCCGTTTCGGCGTAAACGAGTGGAGATAACCGCTTTATTACTTGAAGGCATGCCAGCTTCGCTGCGGAGTGCTCGGGAATCAATATCGGTCGTGATTCTCCACCACGTAAGATTCAATATCTGCGAAGTCTGAATCGTCGTGTCGGCACCATGGCGCACTCATTCCTTCCTAGTTGTATTAACCGCCGTTTTATTACGACTCTTGAGTGCCGTAAAACACTTCTAGTTTTGCGAAATAAAAGTTAAATATTTTGTCGCACCAGCTTCTCGATTTTAATTTCTCGTTGTCGCGTCGCTACTTTGTCTGTTCTTTATGAATCGCTCTGTCTGACGTTTTATGAATAGTCATTTGTATTACGATCGAACCTCCAATTTATTATATTTGTGCGCCTGAAATTGTCTGATAAATTTATAGACATTTAAAAATGTTTTTAATATTTTATGAATTAAAGGATAGTACAATTTTATACGTGTTAAGCCACGCTGCAACTATATTATGGTTGTAGCATGAATGGGTTGGCTCGACCGGAGTAGGAAGACGCTCTCACAAAATACCAGCGTAAAATAGCAGCTTAACACTGATGTGTTTCGTATGGTGAGTGTTTGAGAACCGGACACTCTTTTTACTGGAAAGAGGCATTCAATCTCAGTCCTCAGGGGTGACAACGCATCTGCATTTTGATTTCTAATTAAGAATAAACGTAGATGTCTATGGGCAGCGTCCACTTACCATCAGATGGACTGTGTGCTCGTTTGTCACCCTTATTTTATAAAAAAAAAACACGTTTTGAGTACTCAGTTGGAATTAAAGCGTTTATAAATAAATAAATAAAAAAAGTTAAATGTGGTCAAATGACACGATTGAAAACACGTAAAACGTCAAAGGTAAGATTAGCCTTTACTGAGCGGCTGGTGGGTATGAGGCGTGCAACGGTCGCAAGGAGAGTCACAGGTACTGCTGCGAAACGGAGCATGTAGGTTAAGAGCCCTTCGCGCTTTGTTAGCGCGCTCTAATCACTGCCGGCCCTCAACGGCACGCGACTCGAGGGCTAGTGGCGCACATAGCGTTTTGTGCCTCTTCTCCAACGTATCTCTTCCCTTGCTATGCTCGCCTGGTACCTGTCCATTTGATTACAAAAGTACATTTATACTTCTGTACTTCTCCTACATTCTATCTTAATTATATATTTTATTAAAGATGAGATTATAAGTAATAAATAATGCATCTTTTTCAATCATCTCAAATTTATGATTAATGATCGGTGACTTATATATATGCCGATTTGTGTATATTGTGTGTAAAGAACATGCATAAGAAATATTGAAATCCTTGATATATTTACAAATGGATACGCTTTGCTATTTGTATATTTATTAATGAACCTATACACTTAAGCACATAGGCTCTTTCATTTAATCCTCTAACAGCTGTCATTTAAAATTTGATGATTTTTTAGTTTATGATTCCATAGATCGGTTTCATTTTGAAGAAAGCTCAATGAACTAAAATACATGGGTACACTAGATTATTTAAAGTAATATCTAATATTGACGCCGCCATTAAGTGGATGACTAGATAATATGATGAGGTTTTATACATTTGAGCATATATATTGTAATATATATAATATTATGTCGTTACTTTAAGTTTAGTTTTATTTTTGACTTACTCAGTAGCTGTCGACTACTTTAGGCCACTACCAGAATGATCCTTATAATCTAATTAATTAAATAAATCTTGGTACTTTTTACATTTGAAATAAAAGATATTGTAAACAAAAATTATGTGGTTTATATTTCGCTATTGCTGAATCAATTATTATCTGTACACAATATTTGGTTAAAGATACAGCCTGTGCATTCATTATTGTTTGCTCAAAATTTATTGGTAGAGCGTTGACCGTGCTCTGAATTTGTAATTGGATTTTAGGAGTGCTTTTGTCTGTGGTTTTCTCGTGCAATCATTTGTGGATGACATATGGGGCTTGAGGAATATTATTGTCTGAAAATATTTGTTTTTATTAGAATTCTCTCACGGATAGACTGTTTCATAAAAAATATCTACCACTAAGATTAGTAGTGTTATTTATAGTGCTGTAAATCCAGGATTCGATGTCAAAATTAATGTTAATTGAACACATAACTGTTGGTTGGTGTCTTGTGATTAAATTATCTTAGCATTGTATTTAATTCTCCTTTTACGTTATTTTATGACTTGTGTCTTTTAGTTAATTCTGCACTCGTCTTCTATTCTTGGTCGTCCACTCTTGGTTGTGAATTGGTAATGTTACCGTAGTGAAATTTAAAACGATAAAAAAACATGACGGTGGAAGTGAAACCCTCAGAAAAAAAGACCGAGATAATAGGTAACACTTCATACTGTATTCTATCTCATTCTTTCGCAGGTTAAATCCTATAGATGTTTGTCTCTTTTTAGAGTCACTTTTTCGTTTCATCGAGTTTCAAATCACGACGATTCTTAGACTGTATTGTATCTCATTCCCTCGCAGGCTAAATCCTATTGATGTATGTTTGTCTCGTTTTAGTGTTGCATTTTCGGTTAATCGAGTTTCAAATCACATCGATACTAAAGACCTTTAACTTCAAAAAACATCATAATTATATAAAACTTTATGCTAGGTCCTTTACTGCCTACGAGTCCGTCTGGATAGGTATCATATCATATCATATCACCCTATTAGCTATTTCTGCCGCCAATCAGCAGTGTGTGCACTGCTGTGTTCCGGTGATAGCTGGTATGATTACAGACTGAGGGGCATTGTATACATTTTAAACCATCACTTTAATGACACAGGAGCAGTAAACTATATGCATCAATTCGTGGGGAATTGTATACCATAACTTCAACTTAAAAATTAAAAACAGTTTTTAATATTTTTCTAACGTTTTATATAATAATTAATAAAAAATAGAAAGAGTTTTTCCGACGGGCTAATAATGAGGTGGCCGTCGTCTAAGGCAGAGGTGTTAACAGAGAAGCGCTATGCGGAGGGGAGAAACTCATTTCCGTTTCTCTGCCCGGCCAGCCAATAAGAATTTTATTCAGAAATGCCTCGGCACTTAAACGTAATTTTATATTTCCCTTTTGTAGTAGCTTGTTATTTTCCTTTATTTGTATGTTTTTCTTTAGTTTTATTATTCTATTATAAGAATTACAGTATTACAATGTGTAACATACTTTAGTCACATCAATTACGTTATTCAATAACAAGATTAAAGCAAGCATAAAAAATAATTGATAATAAGTCTTTCTAAGTCGTGAAGACTGAAATGCTTGACGATCTGATGTCAGGTAACTTTATAGTCGGATTACAACGTCAAGAATCCGTTGAGTGGTTTGCTTAGCTTATAGATTTCATTTTAATAATAATCATAGACGTTGTTATTACTTTATTTTTTATTAGAATGTTTTTAATTTCAATAGCGTCTAATCATTTTTGACAAGGATAGGTGTTATTTAGCAATATTCTTTTTCGAGTGCATGTATGTATGTATGTCTCCATTTTTTTGGTACGCTCTGTCGTCTAAACGGCTTCACGGATTTTAAACTATACGGCACACAACATATGTATATGCTTGAGTACGTGTTCTTACAATAGGCTGAGCATGGTTTCCGCATCACTTGCAATGTAGTTAATATTCTTTCTACCTAATATTATACTAGATAAGTCATAGTCACAATTTGTAAGTTTGAATTTTTTATTATTAATAATACTTCTAAACAGAATTAAATTAAAATATAATTAGGTGTTCATTTTATTTTAATTAAATTCAGTTTCACTCGTGGAATGAAATTGCTTTAGAGTCGATATAACCATTATGGAAGTTTTTTGAAATTTAAACCCAAAATTGGACTCGAGGATGGAAAATTAATAAATCTCGCCTTTGTTTAATTATAGTCTCAAATGGACCGTTGCTAACAAATTAAGTATATTTTTGTTGAATATTAAAAAGTGAAGAAATTAACTTAGCGATTAACTTTAACGAATTAGGACAAAGTACTTTGACCGTGAATTATTTTTAGTAATATAGATTTGATACTTTATTAAATATTAATAATATTATTATATAAAAAAAGTCCCGCTGTGTTATTTTGCTGGTTTACTGGGAGAGGAGGAAAAAGGTAAAAAGAATGACTTTCAATAAGAATTACTTCTAATCTTATATAGATTAAAAATTATTCTATTCCATTAGCATATGTTTAACTAGCCTAGAAATAGGATAATTGGATATAAAATTTAAATAGATATAACGAGTTTGCGAATGCGTTTCCCTACTCGATGCCCGCGAAGCATGCTGCTCACACCCTCGTCAACTCTCAATAAGCTCTGACGTCATTCGAGCCAGGTTTCAAGTTAATTTCTAAGTGTGGTACGTATCAGATATAAATTTTCTTTGAAACCATATGAATCTCTTCAAAACATATCGAATTTAAAACATCCCTATAAAAGGTGGACTGTGGCAGACAAAGGCCGGCGTAGGCCATATGTTCGTAATGGACAACTATTATATTCATAAAGACAAAGACATTTATTACAACACTTACATTTAGAAACATGACACATTACAATCAAAGAAAAAAAATGACATTCCTTTTTGGCAACCGAATATTGATAAACCGTAATGAACTTCCAGACCAAATTTCGGTCCGGCGGTTTTACGTGCTTTCAGAGGGTGAAAAACCGCCAACTTCCGGACTCCAGGCTGCTACTGAGTATTTCTTGACAAATTGAAAAACTCGAAAACTTATTTTTTTGCTTCGATCCGGGTCTTGCTAGATCAACGAAGCAGTCAATGTTGGTATAACTCGTATTCCAAACCGCAACTATTTAAATCTTTTCTAGATAGTGGTCTCGTGTTTAATGTTTAGATCATTGCTTCAAAGCTGAAAGCTTTTTATAAATTTAAATATTTTTTATAAATATACAAACTCTCTAAATTTATGCCAGTGTTAATCAGCACTTAAAATTGTATTTAACAATTTAATTGGTGACGGCGCGATCGTGCTCGGGTTGCTCGCGTACTGTGAAATTTACGTCATTATATACGTATATTTCACAGTACGTGTATATTATAGGTATACGTCTTAGCTACCTGAACTTCCACGGATTTACCTATATTCTTTATGTAGGTGCCTCTATCTATACTCTATATATACATATACAAAACGAAGCAAAGACGAACGAACAAAAGCCGATTAAGAGAAATTTCCACGCCTTTAACAGATAGCAGAAGCCCCATCTCGTATATTCATACCTTAATTGTAGTCAACCACTGTGATCGCTAAGCAGCCTACCTAGCGCGGTAATGCATGCAGAAATAGCCTTTTAAGCATGCAAAAACTTTATTACACTACGCTGTTTATAAAACTGCCGAAGTGGTTCCATAACCCTATACCGTCACGTGTGTGTAAGGCGGCTATAGGAAAAACCAAAAAGATCTTTGCATCTGATAGATTGTTGTATAATCATCTCGTATATGACAGATGTAAAATAACAAGTACCAGCGATTGGGAGCAAAGTCAAAGCCGTTTTATAGTAGACATCTTGTACTTTTATCGCCAAATCGTATGTTAAACTTGGCGATTATTGCAAGTCCTCCATACTAAGGGGAAGCTCACGCGCCATTCATAAGCGGTGGAAATTTATGAGCCATTAATATGCAAATATTTTATCTCCATGTAGACTTCGCTTTGTCAGTAAAAGTACTATCAAAACAACGTTTTCCCTTTTACTTTAACCAAATTGTGCGTAATTGTACCAAGTGATGTAAAAGGGTAAATGTAGGGTTCTACGACGTTAGTACGAGTATATTAAAATATAATTTTGTGGCCAGTAAACGTAATATAATAGGTTATTTTGGTAAAATAAAATAATTTAGTGTGACGCAACAACGTTTCATACTTTGATTTATTAATGTATTAAAAAATATATTAAGATTATCAGTACAACATTCTGTTCAAACTAATAATGAAAATTAAAAATAATTAACAAAAAAAAAACGAAATTTAGACTGTTAACGTTTTAAATCCCAAGATTGTGTTCACCAAAATTGACTGTCCGTAACGATTTCTTGCCAAAAGTAAACACTAAATTGGCTGTGTTACCAGCTTATAGAAGTTCCGTTCGAAACGTGCAATGTTGGCAACATTCCAACCTTGTAGGCTTGTAGCTTCACATGCAATGTACGAAATTTTTAACATTACACTACAACATTAGCCTACTTTGTCAAATTGTTTTTCGTGTTTAGCATAACCACAACTTTATTTGATAATATTATGTTACGAGTTTTGCGCGTTTTAAGAAAATTCTTAGAAATACTAAGTATTTTTAATTTTATAATGATACGGTTAAAGATAACTGGAGCGGAAGTCAAAGCAGTTTGCTCAGCGTACTGCAAAAACAAGTTGCAATTTACAAGCACCGGTAGTAATTGCAATTAAAATGTCTCTCATAGATACACATGGTGTAAATTTGATTAAAGCTTGATGTAATTAGTCGACTTTTTTCTAAAATGTGATGTTATTCGTTAATCTAAACGAATATACTTATAAAGAAAAACTGTTTTTTCCCGACTTTTCCAGAAGAAGGGTAATTAAGTATCTATGTATGTTTGTCTGTTACTTTGTGATCTCCTGTAGTTGAAACATTATGACGGATTTTAAGGTGCGTGTTGTCGTTAGATCTTTATGTCCGGTGTGCCGTATTATTACTATCAATACAGGTAAATATAAATTATTGCATTTCTATGTTGTTTACCGTATAGTGGCGGTGTAAGAATATCCATTACCCCATATCATCCCGTGGGTGTCGTAAGAGGCGACAGAGGGAAACACATCAGGAGATGGAGACGGTAGCGGTGTTTTCCTAATAACGACTAAAAAAAAAATGCGCTTGCCAAGCGTGGTAACTATGGCAAAAATCCGCCCTATGAAGCAATCTATGGGGGAGGCCTATGTTCAGCAGTGGACTTTAATAGGTTGTAACAAAATTGACGTGAAAAACGTGTGTGGTCGTAGTCAACCGTGACACGTGTTTGCAAAAGCGCATTCTGACGATGCGTCCTTTTATTTGTTATTATAGTAGATCACTTTTTATACAAGTAACAAATCATAGCGCAAGATCTACCTGATAGGAAGAGGATACTGTGGCCCGTAAACATTTACGTCTATTTCCAATAAACAATCAAAATTCCGTGTTTTTGTATTTAAGTTCGCCGGCCTGAGATGGAATGCCTTTGTTTTTAAACATAATTAAGTATAGATAATTTTCTTAGACCGTCATATAGCTCAAAGAACTGATAATCGATGAGGGCGAAAGGCCCTCGAGTGGCAGCCTACACTGGCAGTAAGGCAGCTCCCACTAAATGGAGTGACGACCTGGTAAGACGTGCAGAAATGGATGCAGGTGGCTTAGGACCGTGTTCTGTGGCATTCTGTAATGATGATGATGATCAATTTTCTTATAACGCAAAAGTGGTTTATCACCATTGTCATCATTAGCAAAATAGTTCGGTTATGCTGGAGTAAATAGGTCATTTTAAAGGGGATACACCTTGCTGTAATTGCTGTGCTTATGCATGCTACGTGAGGGTTTTAGTAACCAATGATCTGCACCTTAAACTTAAAATAATAAGACATTATTATCGGAGTTTACGTAGATTAGGTATACCTCAAAACTTCGAAATAAAAGTGTACAATTAGTGCGTGTTGCCAGTGATGACTTATGGATCTGAGACTTGGTCCTTCACTGCTCGCCGTATGAGGAAGCTAAGGGTTGCTCAGCGAGCTATGAAGAGGGCTATTTATTCGTGATAGACTTCAAAATGAGGATATCCGCAGTAGAATCAGAATAAACGACATAGCTCAACGAATTTGTAAGTTGAAGTGGCAATGGGCCGGCCATATAGCTCGAAGAACCGATAACCGATGGGTAAGAAAAGTTCTCGAGTCGCAGTCTCGTACCCGTAGATGAACTGTAGGGCGTCTCCCCACTAGATAGAGTGAATACCTGGTAAGGCATGCAGGAAGTCGATGGATGCAGGTGGCTCAGGACCGTGCTTTGTGACATTCCTTGGGGGAGGCCTATGTTCAGCAGTGGACTTGTGAAGATCTGCAATAAATGAATAATAATCGGAGATAGAAAGTTCACTTAAAGGCGCAGGCGGATGTCTGCGATTATCATATTATAAATAATAATAAAATACGATTATCATATTATATGAGTCTATATTGTCATCAAAATCCTTTTCTTATAAATGCGGTACAGAATAGTTGAAGAAAGGCGTTTTTCGTAATAAAGTTGTTGAAAAACTCAAATGTCAAACAATTAACGAGTATATTAAAAACAACACGACTAAAAATAATTTTGAATGTCCTTTCCTTTCCTTTATTTGTATTCACGCTTTTATAATGCTCTTATATAAATTTGGGAGCGATTTCACTAGATCTAATTACTTTAGCCTGAAAATTCAAGAGGTTTATTAGCATTTTTAATTAAGTGGGTCGTCTCGCTGCGCCGCCGTCCTTATTCTATTGTCTTGGCTGTCATTATACGTAATAGCTGTGGGAATTGCCGGTTCTAAAAATTTAAAATCGCTGTGACGGGACTTCGTCTGGAATTTAAAAAAAAAAAAACGTTCATTTTCACATTTTTCTTTGCGCGCCATGTTGCGAATTGTATACTTCTTAACATATGAATCGTTTATAGAACACTATATCACCTTAACATCTGTAACATAGTCTTTTGTGTAATTTTGATATTTCAAAATGGAAAATTAAATCCTTTATGAGTTTTGTGATTTAAATGCATAATTTTAATTTTTTTCTTCAATTTAAAAGTTTTTTTAGCAAATGAAGTACATGAAAACCCTTTTTATAACAAAATACCAGTTCAACTATTTATCAACCGTTTAAAGTTTTTTTCATTTTAAGTCATCCTAAGTTGCTGAATGAATAGTTTGTAATATAAACTGTTTTTCCACGCACATTGTATGTTATAAAAGAAATAGATAAGGAGAACGAAACGTTTCTTGAATATAGGAATCGAACATTAATTACAGACGTCTGTTACATTTAGTATTAATAGAATAGATAACAGATTATTACTTAGCTAAAGCATTGATCATGCATTATTACGTATTCTTTGACTTATAAACATTAGTATTTAACTGTTGTCTCTGTTTGCTATTTAGTGCGACATTGTTTTCTTTCTTATTATTTTTGTATTTTACTTTTTTAACTAGAATATAAGTGAATCTCGTTTTTTTGTTTAATTTCAAAGTAATCATTTATTGTAGCTTCATCTATCTATTTTGTCCACGGATATCTACAGGTGGGGACCTGGTGACATAAGATACAAGTTTCACTAAGTTTAGGCATCAGTTTTTCACCTAGTAAGCACATATTTTTTGTTGCTCTCTTAATGTGTATTGTTGGTGTAAATAAATAAATAAATAAAGTTGCGTATCGCAAATATGTGTTAAGATATGACTTGAAATTGAAGAGCTCCCGCTTAAGTTAAATTTAAGTGTTTAATAAAATCAAGCACTTGAAATGTACTCCGACTCCGTCCGTCTATTTTTCTTTGTTGGAAAGTATAATACACTAAAAAAATTATAATACTTTAATATTTAAAAATCCAAGTAATACACTAATAATATAAACAGGATATAAAACAGGGAACAGTAAAATCAGAGTAAGTCTGTCGAAAAGCCAGACATTAGTGCAAAAATAAAAAGACAAACGATTGTTGCATTTTCATTTCCTTTTGTCCTTTTTTGTTCAGACGTATTAAAATGTCGAGAAGTCTACAGATTTATCTTGTAGTTCGTTTTGTGTCTTTTGACTCGATGAATGTTGGAAGAATAATCCTACCGTTCGTTGTCTCAATATAAAGAAAAATAGAATAATTTTTAGTATGACTATCATCCTCGCATGAAATCCTATAGAACTTCTGAAAGTTTTAAATACATATTAGCTTTTCCCTGCTCTATATGTTTTTTTTTCAACACATACAACTATCTTTTCAGGTAATCCTAATATGATAGTGTATATACTCATTTATATTTTTAAATAAAATAACAGATTATGTATAGTGCTGGCTTTGTGAACTCACTAAGGGACAACAAAACAAGTCTATTTCTCTGGATATCAGATTAAGAGTGCAGAGAGTATGTGTCAGGAGCGCCTGACGCATTAAGGTTTTCTCTTCGGTTTACTTTACCATGGTAAAAAGTATCTCATTTGTTATTCACGAATATTCTTTATCTGTACATGTAAAATTAAAACCCATATTTTGAGGGTAAGTATACGAAGTCCAAAATGTGCAGTAGTGCAGTCTGGCAGATTCTTCAATGTTCTAAAGCTCATGAGAGGAAGTCTGCAGATACAGTTTAGATATTATAATAGAACGGAGTTATTGTGATCGCAATCAACCAAGAGACAAGCTTGGCAGAGTCCGTTTTAAACAATTTCTTCCTTAATGATTTCTTATATTTACGCGAACACTACACATTGAATAAAACTATTTTTACAGATTTTATCGCGTTTAATTTACTATTTTGATACCCGACATTTCGGGTGCTTTACATCATACTTCAAGCCGCCGAAGAAGATTAGTCAAGTTTTACCATCCGTCGTGTGTATTATCCCTCTACAAGATGCAGGAGTGTACAAGCTTGATTGTGAATGTAGTCTCTCTTACATAGGACAAACAAAAAGATCCATTAAAACCCGCCTGAAAGAACATATAGCTGACGTGAGGCATCGACGCTCTGGGAAGTCTGCAGTCTGTGAACATGTTCAAGATCGTCCCCGCCATTACATCAGGTTTGGTAGATCACAAATCCTCGCAAAAGAACACCGATTCCTACCAAGGATGATACGCGAGGCTATTGAAATTAAAAAAAAACATCCTAATTTCAATAGAGAAGATGGATGGGTGCTGCCATTCTACGATAATATGACCAAGTACATATTGTAAAATACCAGCCAGCTTGCGAGCGAGGACCTGTTTTATAATTATTTTTAATTATTCCCGAGGCGGGTCGAAGTCTACTTCAATATTCATCCATTAATGTGATGTACCGTTGTGGTATATTAAATAATTTGTTTCCAATATTAGCGTCAAATAATCCACCACTTCATCTCGTTCCGTGTGTCAGGCCTTGATATATAGCGCTAATCTAATGCCTGATGTAAAATAATTATGAAGAAATTACAATTAATTTTTATCAAAATGATCTCGCTCTAGTATTTATTTAGATGTAACAATTTTAGATATTTAAAAATGTAATTGAACTCTAGCATTCAAATTACCGATATAGCTTAACGGATCAGTAAGCTGAAATGGCAATTGTCTCGGTACCCTGAACCCGAACGGCGCCCCACGTCGTCCTCAGGTCGTCACTCCATCTGGGTGACGACCTGTACGTGACTCAGTACTATGCTTTGTGGCATTCTATGGGAGAGACCTATGTTCAGTAGTGGCATTGTGATGGGATGTAATAATCGTGATGATGAAGAGTCAATCTAAAATTAATTAATTAGTGGATTGTAGATAAGCCATTTGGCAAGAAGTCCGCCTTTTTTGTTTTCATAAATAATAAATAGACTGAAATTAAATTATGCATGCAGTATAAAACGATTAAATGTTAACTGAAATTTCCTATTTAATATATTTTTAAAAAGAAGACTATATTTTATTTCAAGGTTTTATTACATTAAACATTTCGCAAAAATCGTCATGTATACTATTTTCTTTGCGTACCTGACGCAGGCCCCTATTAAGGGTCTCATCCGTCAGATGGACGTGTTACTTTACTTTTTATTGTGCCCATAAACGTGAAGCGTGGCTCAAGCGACAACACAGCTTGAATAAATAACCCAAGTGTTGCTTCTGGACGTTTTTTATAGATAAGAAAAGACACTTTAAACCATGCTGCTTTAAAATTATGATTTAATTTAAAAAACTGTACTTTAGGAAACTTTTGCGATAGTAATTACAGTAAACTGTCCCGAACTATTGGAGCAAATACGTTTACAAGTTCCATACGCATCTTCACGCAAGCTGTGCAAAACTATATGTGCCGGGAGTAAATACAAACTACAGGCAAAATTCTTATTTAATAAGAATGAGCAAGTGTTTCAATGACGTGGCGAAAACACAAAATGTAGACTTATTTAACACCTCTAGCAGGCAACTTAAGCGTCTACTGAGTAATAAGTTTTTCGTTTACTAATGTGTATTGCATATAACATACATTGTTATTTATTTCATTTTACTTCTTAAATCATCTTTTATTGTGTAATTAAGTCTACGTCTACGTTACTTGTGCAATTTTTCTCTGTACTTTATCTATAAGTGGGAACTTTTAATTGGCCTTCAGTACATTTATTTTTTATTGTTCATACATTATAACTAGCTGTAAGTTCTCCTAAAATCATAATAAATAAATAAATAAATAAACTGCCTTTAAATTTCTATTATCTATTCTATTGTAGCCTATAAAAGTCCACTGCTGAACATAGACCTCCCCAATAGATTGCCTCATAGGGGGATTTTGCAGTTTTTATTATTTTGAATGTTATCAGGAAGATGCTGCTGCCCATAACCTGTTTCAATTTCCCTCTGTCGCCTCTTATGACACCCACGGGACGATATGGCCTTTAATTTGTTGAATCGTTAAGTAGCATTTTATTATTTAGTATAATTTTAAAGGTTATTTCCTTTTTATAGGCATTAAAAGTGATATTATGAAATTTGGTAAAAATTTACATTTTGGATCGTTAATTACTTTATATACTATGTCTTAACAGAAGTCTGTATGTCTTGAGAAGCAGTTATGTGGAAATTATTTTATTTTTTTAGTTCTTTGAAGTCGGTTTTTACTTTTAATTTAAAGTAAAATTTTACAATACTGGTAACGAGGCATTTCATCTTATTTCTCTGCGGTAACATGTAGCGGTAACATGTATCTACATTTTAATTATTATTCGAGGCTGTGGGTGTCTATGAACCACGGCATCAGGTGGGCTGTGTGCTCGTTTGACACCCTTCATCATCAGAATGCGGCAGTCCACTGCTGGACATAGGCAACTCCCAAGGGCGCCACTTAGCCCGATCTTCGGCTACACGCATCCAATTGCTGCCAGCCGCCTTACGCAGATCGTCGCTTCATCTAGCCAGGAGGCGTCCCACACAACGTTTGCCTAAACGCGGTCTCCACGCTATGACACGCCTACTCCGACGGTTATCGCTTCTGCGACAAATGACCAGCCCATTGCCACTTCAGGCTGCCAATACGGAAGGCTACGTCGGTGACCTTGGTTCTCCGGCGGATTTCTTCGTTACGTTGACCATTGACACCCTTACCTCTATTTAAATAATACAGCCTGTAATTATACCTTTTTTACTCTTCAAGCTGTCAGATACAGGAAAGTAGTGCCAACTCAGGCAGTCTAGCCAGAATAGGGGACTTACCACCCATCACACCACATACAAAATTAATATCATACAATATCAAAAATATTTCATCTTATGGTAGAAAGTATAATTTAATTTCCTGTACCTGCTAACCCATCCCTAGTCGTTTATATCATGCCGGATATTACTTGACTGATTCGATCCGGATATAAATCACACTCAACCCGAACACCATTTTCTCCAGCCGCTATTTTCTTATTTTACCATTAAATCCCCCACAATTCATTCTTGCGCCGGCTCATCCAAAGATTTCAATGATTCTTCTCCGACATATTTATGGGAGCTATTTTATCCATTTAGAGACGACTTACTTTTTGTTCCTTGTAATTGAATTGATATGAATGCGTAAGCATTTTTATATGATATTAATACCCCATTATTTTTATATTTAAAAAGTTTTATGTACTTTTTAAAAATATAAAAAAAGAAATTTAATTTTGTGTCTATCCATCCATCATCCATCTATTATAATAGACAAAAAGTTTTATTATAACAGATGGATTTTTGGACACAAAATTAAAGGAACTTTTAAAAAATATAAAAAATGGGGTATTAAAATATTATAAAAATGTCTTTAAATTTTATAGGCAGTTCTGTAAAAGTTCGCTACTGATCATCTCTTTCTTGACTGTAATGAATGAATGAAAAAAAATGTAAAAAATATTAGTTATTAATAATGCTCTTTCAACGAATATAACATAAGGCTCATACGTTATAAAACGCTTAAACAATGTTAGTTTCCATTTACCGCCATTAATTAGAAAAAGACGCAGTGCATCAGCCACTGCATTGTGGCAAGAGATTACTTCTACGTCCGGGTCGACGCGCCCTTTATCTGTATTCACCCGGGTCGGTCGCCGGACGACCGCATTATGCCCCGCTACACCCGGGTATTACCTGGCCATCCCGAATATAAATCTCAAAGTGATTTAGATTGTCACATGAATGATGCACAGTGGTATATGTTTTATGGACGCTTCGTATTATAGAATTAGTAAAGGTTTGTCATTTGCTCAAGTCAATATTCCAATTGAAGTATTGTTTGGGTGGTATTTCTTCTTATTTCTTCTTAAATGCCTACACTACACATGTTTCGGTTTTTATTTTTTAAATTATTGATGGCTGAGATGTATCTGTCATGGCTTTATTTACCGGGGCCAATATTTGTGAAAACCACCACCAATCTTATTACAACGTGGTTTTTTTGATAGCCTTGGGCTCAAACTATGATAAAAGAAAAATTTTAAAGGATTATTGATAGCTTAAACCATATACTATATAAAAAAAAAACACGTTTTAGTAATAATGTTTTCTTATATTGACGCGAAGACTACACATTAAATGAAACTAATTTTACGGATTATATCGCGTTTAATTTTACTTTTTAATTCCCGACGTTTCGGGTGACTATGACATTAGGATGTCAAAGACCTCAGTCCCCTCCGTGACCATGGGTGCTGTAAAGCACCCGAAACGTCGGGAATTAAAAAGTAAAATTAAACGCGATATAATCCGTAAAAATTAGTTTCATTTAATGTTTTAGTAATACCGTAATTAGTTTATTTTCCATTTAATATCATATATGGAGGAGGATAGTATAAGATTAGGATTGACACATCATGTACATGTTTCATTTATATTTTTATTAATAGGATAGTAAGGAGGACAGTGTATCTGAGTCAATATTTAGCGCTTTTACATAAGGTCCTATTTCTTATTTCATCGATATTTTCCAACAGTATTCAAAAATTGTCGTCATGCCCATAGCCATTAGAATGTCTAATTTTACTTTCATAATAATTATTTTTATTTAAAAAAAACGTTATACTACTGTGGAAGTACTTTACATACATAAATTGCACAAGGGTAAACATTTAGCCCGGAAACAATTATTTGTAGACTATAAAAATACTCGTAATGTGTGGGACTAGAACCCTCAGTGTATGCCACTGCGCTATGGAGCCGTCATATTAGTGTAATAAGTGCAAAATATTAATAGTTTATTTAAATAATTTTAAATAAGTTTTAAATTATTCCTCTTTAAGAAAATAGAATTGTTCTCTTGCTTACCTTCGGGCTCTTATCGTAAACTCCAATAATAGGATTTCGTGTGCCTTCGCGTAAAATGAAAATGTTTAAAACCCGTTATCTCACCGAGGAGCTTAAGTTGTAATGCCTTTTGCTATTACGTGATTTTAAATGAAAGTTTGTGAGACAAGTTAATGTTTTAAAATTTTCTCATTTAAATTACGATGGAACAGAACGTTAAGTTTATTAGTTTATGTGAGTTTGGCTAATGCCATTTTGAAACTAAGGAGGGAAAATATTTTTTTAGGTTTTTTTCGGTAAGTTGGCAATGCCTATATTTCACCTGTACGGTGCTCGCCTGGTTTATGAAACAACATTCTTCGCGTCAGAGTTGCGAAAACTTCTTTCACGACTTTTAAAGGATAACAGCATGAGAACTTAGTATTTTCGAAAAGATGAAGGCTAAGGGAATCGCAATTCCCAGCTAGAATACCAAGCGTAGGAACTGTTGCACTTGTTTTTAACTTAAGGATGTCTCAAAGCCTGCAGTGAAATATTATGATGACGGTAATAAATTATAATCCTTCCGAGAGAGAGAAGTTAAATGAAGGAGATCCAAAAATTTTAATAAAAGGTAGAAAAATAAGAATTAAAAAGGAAATACAAGTAGAAAAATGAGACGGTAAAAAATATTCAAAGGCTCTGAATTTAGCAACACTAAATAAAATAAGATCATATGATAACGTTTTCTCTACAAGTTTTCCCGGGTTATTATTAACATTAGCGCTCCATAAAAGCTTCACACATGTAAATTTCACTTTAAAGATGAAGAGATTACGCAAGTGCCTCAATCAAGTTGTGAAAATCAGTTATTCTTGTCGCTTCGTAGATGGAAATGGGAGCTATTTAAAACCTGAAGCGTGAAGTCAGCTGAAATTGAACTTCGTGTTAGCTTTTATATAGAGCTATATTAATAACTCAGCTTTTTAAGTCGTTTCAAAGTAAAAAAATGACAAGAGCTCTTAGCATCGATAAAAACAAATAATTATTTATTACGTCATGGGGATTTTTAAAAAAAAAAATATTACCGTCATCTTCGACAGCCTTTTTAAGTACATTACTGGCCTTTTGCCTTTTCGAGAATGTGCCAGCTGGCAAGCTTTACTTGAAAAGTTTGATCGTTACGATGGGCAGATGGTTTGGTGATTGCTGAATTCTACTATTGACTATAGACTGAAAAATTCTACGTTTTTTTGTTTTTATTAAATGTAAGTGACAAACAAACTTACAGTTCACCTGATGGTGGTCACTGTAGCCCACACCTGCAACCAGTTTAAAATAAGGCTACATATCGTTGTAACCACTGAGGACTTAGATGGAGTATTTGACTTCACTTCGGATCGAAATACAGCAGTACAGATACTACTGCTGCTTGGCGGCAGAAATAGGTACACACTTACACACTGTAACTCTAGGCCAGAAAATGAGTTCAAAAACGTAATAAAGTGGGGTTATAACGCTCAAAAAATTTAACCAGTATTAAACTGAAAGTAACATTTTAAATATATTTTTTAAAGTTTTGGAAAAGAAAATATCGGTATAATTTATTTTAATAATTAGTTATTAAAAATATTAATAATATTAAATATTTTTTTCTGAATAATTTGCATTCGACGGCATCTTTTCGGGAAAATATAAAATAAAACACAAAATAATAGTGATTTATGTTTTTCAAAAGGCCCTTCAAAGAGTTGACATTAAATATAATTATCCTTAAAAGAATATTTCGAACGTCACCTCCGTGTTTATATATACGTGGTAGAGCCATGTTGCAGCTATATTAATAGTATAGTTTTAGCACGAATGGGTCGGCTCGACCGGGGAAGGACCACGGTCTCACAGAATACCAGCGTAAAATAGCAGCACTGGAAAAGAGGCATTCCATCTTAGTCCCCACGGCTGACAACGCATCTGCGTTTTGAAACGAAAACGAGGATAGAACCGATGTTATATAATGTGTCTATGGGCCACAGCAATCACTTCACAGCAATCACACCATCAGGTGGATTGTGTGCTCGTTTGTCACCCTTATTCTATAAAAAAAAACTGCGTATTATGCCAATTTTCAATCGTCTTCGTGAACCAGTCTACGAGGAAATCGTTTGTGACAGACAGGTACACAACGAGACCGACACCATGGTGGCTCCATAAGTGCTCCATATTGCTGACCGTGGAACACTAAGGATATTGGTACTAGTTGGTAGGACTCCTTTCCTGCCTATTCCTGCCGCCAAATAGCAGAGCATGAACTGCTGTTTTAGTCTGAAGGGTGTAGAGAGCCGGTACCTATAATTACAGGTTGTGAGGTATTCCATCTTAGTCCTCAGAGGTGACAACGCGTCTCTAGCCTTCTTTGTTTGAAGTGGGTTGCAGTAAGTTAGTGAACCATCAGGGGAACTGTAAGTTCATTTCTTACTTTAGTTTCATATAAAAAAAACGAAATCCACGCGATAGACGCTGGAAAAAACAAGCTTGTAATAAAAAAAAAATAGTATGAAAAAAGTAGCTAAAATACGAACCATACATGCTCGATTCCCACATGAATATTCATCCGCAAATAACAATGGAAAAGAAGACTGCAGCATTTACCCTAGCATTGTCAGCATATTTACACTGGAAGGATACGGGAGGGTTTCGTCCTCAGTTGCAATTACTCGAGATATAATGCGAGGTCTTGTATTTTCCTCAAGTAAATACAACTAGCAAATAACCGACAGCCGGATTTTCATAGTTTCACGCGGTACAGTCACTGCAACTATATATGGCTGCGGCACGAATGGGTCGGTGGGACCACGCTCTCACAGAATACCAGCGTGAAACAGACTAATGTTATAGTGTTCCGTAGAGAACCGGAGACCCTTTTTACTGGTAACGAGCCATTCCATCTTAGTCTTCATGGGTGACATTATTTTAATTTTGAATCGAGTCTATGGGCTGCAGAATTCACTTGCCATTAGGTGGACTGTGTGCTCGCTTGTCACCCTTATCTATACAAATAAATAAAATTGAATTAATTGTCTGTTTGTAATGTCAAAATAACAACTTTTTACTAAATGCATATAAATGTATATACGGTACTTATAACAAAAACACAATTTTAATTTTTTTGTCTGTCTGTTTGTTCCGCATAACCTCCGAAACGGCTGGAGCGATTTTGACGGGACTTTCACTGGCAGATAGCTGATGTTATAAGCAGTAACTTAAGCTAATTTTATTTTAGAGAAAGAATTAGGGTTCTGTGCAAAAACAATAAAACCGTACAGTAATAAATTCAACGCGGACAAAGTCGCGGGGAACAGCTAGTTTTATAAAGAGATAAAAAAAGATGGAAATTATTGTCTTGTTACTTAGACTACTTATGATATTTTTTTGGCCTGCATCCATCGATTTCCTGCATGTCTTACCAGGACGTCACACCCTCTAGGACCTCTAGGTCGTCCTACACTCCGCTTGCTGATACAAGGCTGACACTCTAGTCTGGTTCTTTATTTAATTATAATATATAGGTTACTAGCAATCCGTCTCGGCTTCGCACGGGTGTTTTCTGGATCTCGACAACAGCCCCACCTATCGGGTCTAATTGTGAATCTAAACCATCCAGGGACTCACTTAAACACACACAAAAATTTCATCAGAATCGGCCGAGCCAGTTTCGAGTTTTAGCGAGACTAACGAACAGCAATTGATTTTTATGTATAGAGATTACTGAAAACCACAGTGTTATGTTATGATATGTTACGGTATTCACTGTCTTTTGTAATTGCGTTCGAAAAACGGTTGTGTGTTTATGCCTTTAGAGCTGAATTTGGTTTGCACATATAATTCCCAGGCAGTTTGTTAGTTCAGGACTTCACCCGTGTTATGTTAGGTCGTAAATACACAGTGGAATTTGATTATAATCAAAGCGGACTAAGTGGAGCGTTTGTTTAATTTTGGTTTCATCAGTGCAGATGCTCAATAACAGAACGTGATACGAGTATGAGTCCAGTTAAATTGATTTTGGCGTTATTTCGAACATAACGATTTAACACATAATATAAATATGCATTATTAAACGTATTATGTATTAGGTATTAGTCTGCCATGTGTTGGTGACGTAAGAGAATCAATCTCCTTAATTCGTCCCGCGGTTTTTTTATTGAATAAGGGTGACAAACGAGCACACAGCCCTATTGATGGTAAGTGGATGCTGTGGCCCATAGACATCTACATCTACATCTATCCTTTATCAAGATTAAGTAGCAAAATGCGGATGCTTTGTCACTCCTAAGGAATAAGACAGAATGCCTCGTTACCAGTAAAAAGGGTCAACAAATCTCTCTCATCATACGAAACACAGCAGCTTTAAGCTGCTATTTTACACTGGTATTTTGTGAGAGCGTGGTCCTCTTTGGTCAAGCCGATCCCATTCGTGTTACAACCATAATATAGCTCAGGCGTGGCTCTACCACGTATAAAAGGTTTCGTAAGAGGCGACTTTGGTAAACGCTAGAAAGATATCATGGCTTTTTACAGATACAGAGCGCTATAACCATATCTTTTATACCAGACGTAAAATATTTAGACTCTTGGCATGGGGCAGCGTCAAACGTAATACTGCAATCGCCAATCGCGGAGACTCAAGTCCAGCTGTGAACTTTTACGGGCTGATAAATTATAAAAGAAAAGAACATTAGTTGAGGACGATTACTTTATTATATAATTTAAAATTTTGTACAACCGTCTTCAATATAAATTATTAAGAATAACTCAAAAACTATTGATCAGACCTTGATCACATGAGAAGTACCAGCTTTCAAATAAAAAAAAATCATTGAAATCGGTTCACCCAGAAAAAAGTTATGAGGTAATACACATAAAAAAAAGAAAAAAACATACAGTCGAATTGAGTACCGTCTCCTTTTTGAAGTCGGTAGAAAAAAAGAAGAAGATTTATTTTATTTAAAAATAGTTAAGGGATTAGATTTGGAAGGATTTTAAATTCCTTCAAAATTTGAGCCATTAAATAAAATTGTTAATTAAAATAGACTTACAGGCAGCAATTTATGTAAATTCGTTCATGTTGAATTGTAAGAGACAATTGGATTGTCCAAGTGACGAAGCCACAATTACATTAGGACTGGGTTCAATCCGCTCAGACGGCGCCGATAGCCGCAGTAAGTGCATTTTAAGCGGATGCCTGTCCAACACTACCGTTGCAACTCGTTGAGTATTGTACAGACTTAAATGACGTGCAAATCATACACTGTAGCGGGATACAAATAAAATTTGCTTCACAATCTTTATTACAATCATATATCAGTTTGCACATTTATACGTGGGAGATGCAAGTTGTCGGCTCGATCGAAAGGCCACGCTCGTGTTTCGTATTGTGAATGTAGAGCGTGTAGAGAACCTTTTTTAGCCGACTTCAAAAAAGGAGGAGGTTTTCAATTCGACTTTATAGTTTTTTATATTTATGTGACGCGATGTCTTCGTCTTCGTACTTCAGTGTAGTCCCACATAAATTTGGAAAAAAAATTCAACCTCTAATACCCAATTACTCAAAAGCTACTCAATTTAAAGACGCCGTTAAGTGTCGTGGTGTTACAGTCACTTTGACTTAAAGTGATAGAGACAGCACGAGACCTAATAGCTATGTCTACACCAGTGCGCTTTCAATTTCACTTTCATGTTCATTTTGTATTTCAACTTTCAGTTCGTCTTGCGTTAAGCGCTGTGCCATAAGACGCATGCAGCTTACTGTCTATACCCGTGCGCTTATCGCATGCAACTCATTTATACCTCACGCGCCTCGGTTAGGTTTGGTTAGAGATGGACGCGGCACTAGTAGCTATCAGTGCGGCATATTTTGTGTTAAGTGCACGGAAAAAACGGTAGAAAAGGAGAATATGGAAGAAAGGTTATTTGAAGAAACGGAACAACACAATATTGAAATATTTAGAGCTAAACAATGACATTCTTTTCAAAAATTCACACAAATGACTAAAGCCACTTTCTACAAGCTTTTGAAAATAGTGGAACCAAAGATTACGAAACATAACACTCATTATCTAATGTTTTAACTTTGTCTTCTGCCATTTTGTTTACTAAAATGCACGAAATGTTGCATGCGAACCCACCGGTGACAGATCAGCGTTGGCTAGAGGCATGCGCTGTTGTCGAACTAGTTTTAGCACATGCGCTATTGCATGCGCTATGGTTGCTCAGACATGCATTAGAGGAAGACGCAAGATGAACAGGAAAGCGCACTCGTGTAGACATAGCTATGGCGTCTTAAAATTGAGTAGCGTTTGAGTATTTAGGGATTTGATTGGCAAAATAAGGAATGATTTTTTTGATGTAACCTATTTAGTCGATATTGAGATTGTGATATTTCTGAGTCAATTAAAAGGGTACGTAATTTATTTTTAATAAAAAATAAAAGCCGGCTTTAAAGAACTAAAAAGAATGAAATAATATTACATTCTGAAGTCCCGATTTTAGTTTTTCTATATACGTTATATTTCAGCACCGACTTCCGAACGTGAAATTATTTATTATTAGTTATTTGAAGGCAGCTTTACTTTTTATGAAACGTTAATTTTTTATTTCTAACGAGGCATAATACCCGTATTTCAATTTTTTCCTAATTTTAGGTATTTTAGGTAAAAGCGCTGCGTAGATACGCATTTTGATTCTTAATGAAAAAATCTAAAAACCGTTAATATGTAGTTATATCTCATAAACAATAGACATACTCGAGCAGGCTTGTAATGCCACACCAATGTTTATTGCTATTATGAAAATCGCTTTTCGCTTATCTTTGCACTAGGTATCGACGGTGTGGGTACAGGCAGAAGATATTTCAAAGGTATTCTAGTATTTCACAGGCACTAAGGTATACAACGATATGTTCACGGTATATGGCTGAAAATATAAAGTATTTTATGCGCTATAAAAATAAGATTGCAGACAGCAAGATAAAGAAGTAAAAGCTTAGTGTCTAGTGACAAAAATTCAATAGATAAAATAGAATTGTATTAAATTATCACGATAAAACTGGCTCGATTTACGTAGGTCACTCAATAAGTTTTGAGATGCTCGAAATTTAAAAATGGAACGCACCCGTGTTATATGTTTCTAAAAAGCAAATTTATTTAAAAATAGAACTCCATAAGCCAATTGCTCAATATTAAAAAAAAAACAAAGTTCTATTAATTTTCCTGCAACGCTTCCCGCGCTTTTTATTTAAAACTATGGATCTTAACCGTGAACATTTGCGCTATAATATATTATGATTTTAAATTTGGTTTAACCGAACAATTAAGTTTACAACGGTTACAATCAGCATTAGGGACTCAGCTCCATCACGCAACAATTTTAGGTGGTTTGCTGAATTCAAAGGGTAAAATGAATCTTAAAGATGACCAAAGAACCGGGGCCCCGCAAACAGCAGTAACGGCAGAAAATGTATGGACTACTGAAATGTTGGTGCGAGAAGACCCACGAATCACATATAAGGACATCGAAAGATTGTAGGCATTAGTTCGGGGAGTATTCATACCATCCTACATCAACATCTTGGAGTGAGGAAGCTTTGTTGTCGATGGATCCTCGTTTGCTCTCCGAAAGCGAAAACAGACTCATGTGGATTGGTGCCATGAAATGCGTCTACGTTTTGAAAACGGGGCATCTAGGCATGTTTCAGAAATTGTTACTGGTGACGAGACAGGATGTATCAATATGATCCGGAAAATAAAAGGCAATCATCGGTATGGGTCTACTCAGAAGGACAGTTACCGACAAAACTGCAAAGACCTCGCAACGTCGGCAAAAAAATGGTGGCTAATTTTTTTTCACGGAGCGAGCATTTGTCGACGTCAATGCTGGAAATTGTAGGTCAGTCAACTCTGAATGGTATACCACAGTTGCATTACCCAAAGCTTTTAAAGCTGTGCGGGAGAGAAGACCAAACACCGGGCTTCGGGAAATCATGCTGCATCACGATAACGCCTCTTCACATACCTCCCTTAGAACAAAAGCATTTATTGAGGAATTTGGTGTTGAAACTCTAAGTCACCCACCCTACAGCCCTGACTTAGCTCCTTGTGATTTCTTTTGTTCCCAAGAGTCAAAGAAAATAAAAGGCAAGTTTTTTCAAGCGTCGAAGAAGCCGTGGCTGCCTACGAAGAAGCGATTTGACCTGTCAGATCAAGACTGGCAAAAGTGTTTTCAGAGTTGGTTTAGGCGAATGGAACTTTGTATAGAGCATGATGGAGAATATTTTGAAAAGATGTAAAATAAATATTAATAGTATCTAGAATACTTTTTGTATATCTGAAAACTTATTGAGTGACCTACGTATTGAGTCTTCCGACAAATGTCGTATTTACACATATTAATCCTGACATACAGACCAATGACGTCCTTAAATGTATCTTTAACTAGCGACCCGCCTTGGCTTCACCTGGGTGTTCCTTTTATTTGTTCCTGAGTGTTAATGTGGGCTTTTTAAGAACTTAGATAATCTTATGTCTAGTCTAGTTGTAGTCTTATGTAATCAATTTTTCGTTTTGTCATAAATTATTTTCGGCATCCTGGCATTGCTCTCTATCTGTTCGTGAAGTTTCTTTTAATTACAGTAAAAGGTAGTTATTTCGGTATTATAGACAGATATTACAATTATATGTAGATTATAACAGATGTGTTCATTAATATGTTGTTAAGTTAGTGTCCTTTTAGCATATAATTGCTTTATGAATTTGGTGGAGATGGTTTAAACTGAGTGACTTGCATATCTTATATAGTTATATTAAATGATACGTAAAGAAATACACCGTGCTTCCTTAAAGTTCATAATATAATTTATAAGCTTGTAAGTTGTACTCCTAAGAGTGTAGTTTCAACAAGGATTTTGTAAATGGACCTACTGGGAGTTAACGGAATGCTCGAGAAATAAAGATACATAATTTATGCGAGGCCTATGCAGATTTAAGGGAAGATCTGAAGATGATTATTGTTTAGGAACATTAGAAATTTGGTTTTAAAGACAGGTTTGTTATACAAATAGACAGTATTTTTTAGTTTTATGTTCTAATCAAGGCTTTGTACACAAGTTGAAGAGTTAATTAAGGGAAATTCTAGGGAAATGTCATAGCTTGCGATAGATACAATCTAGTCAAAAGAGGCGTCCTACCAATTTGTAAAATTATAAAGGTATATTGAAACCTTATCAATTGGTTTCCTATATCATCATAAATAAAACTAATATAAAAAGCCGACGTTCTTTAGCTTTGAACAAAAATGTGACAGAAAAATCATAGAGGTGATTCCCGGTTCCTCGGTGCCATTTGAAAAATTCATAAAAACCATTCAATATTGGCTCTGCGACGTCTCTGAAGCTTTTTTACATTTTAGTAATCAAAGCTCGTGTCAAACGGCAAAAACATCCCCGATGAGTCGCCGGGAGATAAATGGCCGCGTTAGTACAGAGCAGCCGGTCTTTGAGATAAAACAGTCAAAGGCGAAGCAGAAGGCTATTGTATCAATGGAACTTAAAATATATCATTTAAACTTTTCCATCTGTTTCCGTTTCAGTGCTGCTTTAGTAAACGTTCTTTTGATCTTGTGATAAGGAAAATAATTGAATGTTTTAAAATAAATTTTGATCATGTTTTGCTTTGAATTGATTTGCAATTTACAAAGTAGTAGGGCTCCTTTTCTCCCTCGGAGTTCTTGTGGGTAGATACCACCCTTTTTCTCCTTTATGCCATGCCCGTATTCGCGGTACTAAATATAGTTTTACTTTCTCTAGCTTACGCTTGTATGAAGCTTCCATTCTCTCGTTCACTCTGGTATTACGACGTTCTTTTATGTTTCGCTAACTGCTTCAGGTTCCATCGTTAAAACTTTGTACCGGTGCCTCGTAATGACCTTCCGAATAGTGAAGAGAAACTTCTTAAAGGGTTTTCAGAATAATTTGGATACTGCCGTCCGCTCCCGGATTAGTTTAACTTTGAACATGTTTATGAATTCGTTTGGTAAGTTTAAAGAGCGAAACGTTTAGTTTTGCAGTTTAGTTTAAAAACAGTTTTAATATTATGAGACTAAAAGCAAATTAATGACAAAAATACTAAGCACGTTTTAAGAAAATTAAATTTTGTACTTTTTGAATAATATAATAATTTAGATTTATCGTAAAATAATTAGTTTTATTGATAAAAATCTAAAGTTATAAATATTAATAATTTAAGACATTAAGTTTATTTTACTTTAGTATTATCTGCATATTTAATTCTAATTATATAAGAGCTTATGTATAAGAGCAGATTTGTTTTTTTGCATAGAGTATGCATAGAAAGTATTACTTATACTTCTGATATGCAATTTTGTCTGCACTGCTCATACCAGCAGCGAAGTACCCTGTCTCAGTTCCATACGTCATCGCATGAGGATTTTATTATTGAATATTTATGAGGTTCTTAATCTCTAAACCGTTTTACTTTTGATATGATTTGAATGATCACGCAAATAAGTATTGGTAGAATTATAGTTCTATCAAAATTTTAATAATTTCTTATATTTAAGGGAATATTAAACATAGAACAATTTTTTTCGTTTTCTAGCGTTTTGAATGGATGCGGCAAAAATTAATAAGTTAAAATAAAACATGATGAAATTTATCAAATTAGTTTTATTACATGTAACTGATATTTTAATTTTAGTCTGAAATAAAATTTACGACATTTAAATGAAATACTCGTACTATAGCAGCTAAAACCCAATTATTTGAGAATTCTTTAGAAATGAAATAAGGTTGGAAAGGGGAAGGAGGGACCATTTTTAGGTCCATTTTGTAGACTCTCTAGCAAAATATATTGCTTTTGTCGCTCAATGATATTGAAACCGATAAGCAATTTTTCTCGTGAACATGATTACATTTCTCGTTCATTTTCGCATTAGTTTATTTGACCCTATTACCACCTCAATTAACTGATTCGTTGGGTTAAGTTTATTAATTTAGTTGTTAGTGTGGATATTTTCATATGGCTTACATTATATGAAAATACTCTAATAATAGTCTTGTCCATAATTTTCTGTGGTTTTGAGCTTTTCTTACGGCTAGGAGTTTATTAAGCATTAGTCCGGTGAAGGACGCTCTCACAGATTAACAGTGAAAGTTGCAACATAGTGCTGCTGTGTTTCATATGGTTATGGTAGAGAGCCGAAGACATTTTTACTGGTGACGACGTATTCCATTTCAATACTCGGGAGTAACAACACATTTGCATTTTTATGTAAAATATAAAGGATGATAGATGTAGGTATCTATTGGTCACATCATCCACGTATTATCAGGTGAACTGTATTTTCACTTGTCACTCTACATGCACGGGCTAGCACAAAGCTAATTTTTTCAGAATTTTAATTTAAAGGTAGTTAGGAAGAATGATTAGCAGAATACGAAAATTATCAGTATGATAAAAATTATTGATAAGGTACCAATGATAAAAGAACGTTTAAAAATGGACCATCATTATTAACTTGAAACTCTGTATGTATACAAATAATATTGTCAATTATAGCCTTTCAAATGACCGCGGAACGTAGGGGGAGTACCCTCCTACTTGCTATAGTTGTCACGTTTGTCAAGCAAGTTGGCAACTGCAGTTTGTTATTTTTATTCAGTTGCTCTCAGGAAAATGCTTTCCGTTCGGTTCATTTTCCCTCTGTCGCCTCTTACGACACCCTCAAGATGATATGTGTAGTAGATATTCTTACCCAGTTACTACACGGTAAAATATTGCGCAGTTGAAAATAATGAAAAATATTGGAGTAATTTTTCGCTGTCAGCGAAATTCACTTAACACACATCGAGTTTAAGAACTACCCTCCTCGCGCTCATTAATGTGCCACTTTCCAACTCCCGGCTTATCTGAAGTGGCGCGGCCCTGGCATACTGCCTCGTTTATACTAAAGACCTTAAAATACATACGAGTATGTACACTAGAGCGGAACTTGTTATTTTCTCTACGAATACGTGCACCTCAAGGAAAACGCGGCAAAGGTTAGGGAATTATGAGCGTTTAAGGTCACATGTTTTTAGCTCAATTTTGTCACGGAATATTTTATAAAATGAAACATTATTAGTTTTAGTTGTTTAATTGGTTTTCTTTTAATTATAGTTAGTTGAAAAAAACAATATTTTTATTTTAAGGGTCTACTTTTAGTGGGTGCCGAAAGGAGGGAATTCTTTCTTTTTTGATTCCGCAAGTAAGAGACGAGGTTAAATTATTTTTTTGTCTCCTTATTTAGATCACTTGTATCATCTACTAAGGTTTTAGTGCTGTAATCGGCGGCAGAGGGAAATGAAACAGGAGATGGCAGCAGCATCTTCTTGTACCAACTGAAATAATAAAAAAAACTGCGGTTGCCAACCCGCCTGCCAAGTATGGAAACTATGGCAAATATCTACGGTGAGGCTAGCTACTGCTCACAGCTATCTATGTGGAGGCCTATGTTCAGCAATGGACTTTTGATAAATAAATGAATATGCTCGACTACGACGACTATAGAGATCTGGGAAGGAAGTTGATGGATTCAGGTGGTTTAGGGCCGTCCTTAGTGGCATTACTTGGGTGACACCCATTATCAGCAGTGGACTTGTGAAGGACTATAATAATGACGACGATAGTGATATGCGCAACTCGTAAAGGTATAGGCAATATTTCAATTTCTTGGGATTATAATTGGGAATGCTTGAATTAAGATCTCTCAATGACAACAAGTAATTATCGTTAAATCCATAAATGTCTACAAATTTAAGCTTAAGGCAGTATCATAACTTATTGAGCGTATACCAAAACAAAGATGAATGAACTTCATAAAGGGATGGGATGTTAAAATTTAAGTTTATAATTTTGTATTCAAAACAACCTTATTATCATTAGGTTGTTGAAAATGAGTTAACTGGAGACCTAAAACTTATGACTTCAAACACAAAGGATACGTTTTATTATATGAAATTATACCAGACAGAGAGCAGTCTGGAGAGATATTTTAGCAATTAAGCTATTAAAGCGCTACTTGTTCGCTAATTAAATATTTACCAACAAAATGGCCAATGTGATTAAGATTACGTTCATTAAAGAGATACCTTGGAAAAGCCGTGAGTTGTATGGTCTAAGTGACACTATAAGAACGAAAAAAGGGAATAATAAATTTGCTTTAACAAGATACACAAAATAGGTAAGGACTTTAAACAAGAGTATAACTAAAAATAATGATTATTAAATCTGTAATAATAGTAAATTATAACAGTTCAATAAAGGTTTATACCAATAGTATTTTGTAAAAAGGAAAACCGCGTAAAGTTTGGAATTATAAAACATTTGAATGAGTTGACAAATATTTCATTTAAATAAGTTAACAGCTTATGTAGAGGCCCCTACTTATTTTTAGGAGGGTTTTGTAGCAAAAAAGAGTTCTCCGTAATGCAAGACTTCAATTTAAGACAAAGCAAAATATAAACTATGTTGGTTACAGTAGTCAATTGTTGTTATAAAATTCCACAATAAGTTTTCAGACTATGTTTTACGTGTTTCTACAATTTGTGTTTTGTTAAAATTGGCCAAGCGCCAAGTTATATTCTTTATCTTGGATTTCATTTGCAATGTTGTTTCACATTCATACGCTATACTGAATGTAATACGCAAACACGGCGCCGGCTCCGTGGCGCAGTGGCTTAGCTAAGCGCTGAGGGCCGCCGGATCGAATCCCGTACGTAAAAAATATTTTTATGGCCTACTTAAGTTGTCTGTCTGGATGTTTGTCCTTGTGAAAGGTTATATATGTAAATTGCTTCCACGATACAGGAGAAAATCCTAGTGCAGTGGTTATGTTTATAAAGAAAGAAAAAAGAAAAGAGACTAACTATTTTTATATCTTAGGTTTTAAAATTAGAAGTTGTAATGAAAATCTGTCACAATGATAAATTATTATTAATTTTTATATTGACCCAGTTTTCAAAATGGGGTCACGTTTTAAATTATGAAAATCACTTCCAGGTTTAATTTTGATGTGAAGACGATATTCACGAGTATGCATAAATTCCTTTAAAAGCTCTATAACGTATAGGACCGTCGCTTGTCACCTATTTATTATACCAACGACCTTTTTTCCAAGCTTATCTCAAGGACACTTCTGCTGCCTTCCTGCTTCCGAGTTTATCTTTGCTTGAAGTGGTTGCTACTTTGTTACTTTTTAAGTTCGCGAACAGAGTTGGTATTCTCAACATTTTCAGTTTGTACAAAGATTTAGCAGCAGCTTGCGGGAATTATTTATCTTCGGAACGTGAAAATGCATAAATTTATGAAAAGCAGTCAGAGTGAAGATAGTAAAAATGTTTGCATAAGATTTGTTAGGTGAATTCTTACAAAATACGTGGACAGAAATAAGTTAAGAATTTTTTTCTATTGTTTTGTATTTCCTTGTGTTCATTCCATCAATTGGCGAAACGTTAGTTGACACTAATGATAAATCATTCATCATCATAATCATTACATCCCTTCACAAGTCCACTGCTGAACATAAGCCTACCCCAAGGAATGCCACAAAGCACGGTCACCACCTGCATCCATCGACTTCCTGCATGTCTTACCAGGTCGTCACTCTATATAGTACGGATTAGTAAGCTGAAGTGGCAATAGGCCGGCCATATAGCTCGAAGAACAGACAACCGATGGGGAAGGAAGGTTCTCGAGTGGCAGCCTTGTGCCGGTAGACGAAGTGTATGGCGTCCCCTCACTAGATAAAACATTATATTAAAATAATTTTACAATAACGAAAGTAAACATCAGTAATTAGCTATTAACAAACGCTAAGGACTTATAAAGTTGTAAATTCATCAATAATGATTCCTTTTCAATAAAAACAGTAAACAGATTATTGTAATATATTTTTTTATTTGCGCGTTTTTTTTGAGTTTTTTTTGCGTTTGAAAATTTTAACAATAGTGATGCAGTATTTGTTTCTAACGTAATTACACTACCAGCGTTTTTAAGTTATTCATTTATTAATTCAATGTTTTTAGTTCATCGAACTAATGTAGTTCATTTGTAGTTCATTTTTCAAGATATCATTTTTTTCACGCAATTTTGACATAGAACTTCTAACTTTTAGTACTTAGTACTCTTTTTTAAAAGGCGGCAACGCATCTGCAATTCCTTGTGTTGCAGTTGTTCATGGGCGGCGGTAGTCACTTGCATAGGTATAAAAACTACTCTTATATAAAAAAACTTAGTTGTTCAGATCTGCTGTAATATACGGCTATTATCATCAGTTGTATTTGTCAAAACTTTTTTTTCAAACAAAAAATTTGAAGGATTAACGAACATACAGTCTACCTAATGGTATTTGGTGGTTCCTTCAGTCCATGGACACCCGCAACCAAATCCAAATAAAGAAGGCCACATCTGAGAGCTAAAATGCGATTACAGACTGTAATTATTCTGGCCTTCACCCTTCAGACCGGATTACAGCAGAGCACGTACTGCTGTTTGGCGGCAGAAATAGGTGAGAGAGTGGTACGTACTCAGAGTGACTCCTAGGCAGGAAAGGCCAAGGTAGCAAGGTAGTCTTTTAAGTGGTTTTGGAATTGAAAATGCTTATTTTTCGAAATATACAACTATAGTATGAAGCGAAGCAGTTCAGAGGTTGCTGCTTGTAATGTAGGCTGTAGGTATGATTCCCGCACGGAGCATGTATTTAAGTTTTTCAGGGTTTACAGTGTTTTTCTTTGTATATTTCTATATATTTAAAACGCTTCCACGAAACAGATATTCTTAGTGTGGGCCATTTACAGAAACATTTGCAAACATATTTTAGCCGATTTCAAAAAGGAGGAGTCTTGCAATTCGTCTGTATGTTTTTTTCCGTCTGTATGTGTCAGTGGTGAACCGATTTTGATGCTTGCCTTTCTAATAAATAGGCTATGTTTCAGGGTTGCCCTCATATAAATTTGGAAAAAATATTCGACCCCATAAGGATGGCAAAATAGGGGATGTAATTCCTGAGTTCACATAAAGTAAAAAAATAAAAGTAAAAGCTAACTGCAAAGAACTAAAACGAAAAAATAATTTGTTAAAATATTTTTCTTAAAAAGGCTCCGTTTTTTAGTTTTTTTTAAAATTTTAATTTAATTTTTCTATACATTATTTTTAGCGCCGGTTTCATAATAAGGCTTTTAATTTTAATTAAAAGTAATTTTTCATTATATTAAATACTGCGGCACCTTCTACAAAAGTCGTTTTGCCAATAATATAGTCATATTTCACTGAAATTATAAAAACAAGTAGATATTTATAAAGAGGGAATTCACGAGCAAAATATGACAAGAACTTGATATAATATATGAAGTATCTTTACTTTACTGTTTCTTCTCTACTCAGAGGAATTTCATTATGAACGGGCTGTAGATGTTTGACAAGCGAAGTTTTAATTAATTACTTGGTGTAAGAAAGATTATTAATGTTGTTTTTTATCTCAGTTTAATATAATATATAGTTTAGTTCAGTCTTTTACCAGTTATGCTAGAGGTTTATATTTGTTTTATTTCTCCGCGGCCTGATTAAAATAAGTGTAATAATCAGCGTGTGAATTACGACAATTGAAGGCAATTCTATTGTTATTGCACCCACAGGCAATGGGGTCATTTACACAAATGGAGCCTTAAGTTTTGTGGCATCTTCACGCTCACTGTTTCTAAGTGAAGCACGTTTACTAACATTACGTATTAAATCAATAAAAGATAAAAGTATAATAATGTTTCTCTAATCCTGAGATATAAAAATAGCTTTGAGGAGGATATTTTTTACATGACCCTGCACATCATTATCATCATTACAGCCCTTCACAAGTCCACTGCTAAACATAGGCTTTCCCCAAGGAATGCCAAAAAGCACGGTCCTGAGCCACCTGCATCCATCAACTTCCTGCATGTCTTACCAGATCGTCACTCCATCTAGTGGGGGGACGCCCTACACTTCGTCCGCCGGTACGAGGCCGCCACTCGAGAACTTTTTTTCCCCATCGGTTGTCGGTTCTTCGAGCTATGTATATGGCCGGCCCATTGCCACTTCAGCTTACTAATCCGTTGGACTATGTCACACCCTGCACAGTATGACCCTGCACAGTTTTTATTAATTAATATAATATGTATATTCTTAATTTTCAAATGTACTTCTATTAACAGTATTTACTAACATTATTTGCTCTTATTTCACTCGCTGCATCGTATAGCTTGATCCGTTTCTAACTAAGGTACAATATACTCGTAGTAGACGCCTCCGTTCCTGGCGTGAGAGATGCTTATCTCGCCCTAGTGCCTACGTTAGCTGATGTGCATTATTTAAATTAGTTGTTGTTGAGATTTAACTTGGCGTGGTTAAAGTCCATTAAGCCTGTTTTGGACATTTAAGTTCGTGGAATATCTTTTAGGTGTCATTCACCTAAGATGTTTCGCAACACAAATTCTGACACGTAAAATAAGTTTGTATGTTTTATTTTATAGATTAAATGATTCACGATTCATTGATTTAACGACTTTTATAACCTCTATTGGATGAAATGGGTACCTTTGAGACACATCTCCTTCTTTATAACGTGTATAAGAAAAATATCCACACAATATGAAATGCAGGGTGTTTAGTGCCATGTTTTGTGAGGGATAAGTTCATATGTGATGGGCTGTAATGATGATAGCGGTAATGAATTTGAATTATCATAAAGTTTATTTTAGTTTTTAGTTCCATAAACATGATTCCCTTCATTTCATGTAAATTTTTAAACTTTTGATCATTCTATATAACATTTAAGTGCTATATATACCAGATATTTCAATTATCTTAACAGGAAATATTTTAATTGCCGTTGTTTTAACAAAGTCATCAAAAGAAATGCTTCCGCGTCAGAATCAGTCGTGATTTTGTCCAAGTGAAACATCATTAAAAGTTTGATAGCGCTCCAAAAGTGCGTGTGGCATGCCACAGTTGCGTAAAATTTTATATTTATACATATAAATAACATTGAAGTGTCCGTCTGTAATATCGAGATAGCTGCCTTTTATCGAGCTCAGGGGGTTATTGCAAGCTATTGAGACTTGACTAACCATTTGTAAAAATTTTGTCTATCTTTCTGTCTGTCCGGGCTACTCTTGCTGAATCGATTGCGATGAAACTTCACGAACGGATAGAAAGCAATGTCAGGAGTGATCTAGCCTATTGTTTATTAACTACCTTAAAGTATTCTCTTTGTGAAATCGAAAAATTGATAAAATAAATAGTCATTGATGATTATTTTACAAAATTTAAATGACGTTACATTAATAGATATCACCCAGGCGAAGCCGGGACGGCTCGCTGATATTAAATAAATTAAAAGTGAAAAAAAAAACGACAAAACTGCAGCTAAGAGTAATCAAAACCAGATTTGAATTTCACTTCAGAAGAGGCAAATTTTAATCGCTTTAAATTCGCGACGGATGTTTAAGTTACCGCTTGCCTCGCTGCTGAAAAATTAAACCCAAAACAATGCCCGCGGGAACGGTAAATATTTAAATAGCTTAAGGCTATTAATTTTTCATTCTGCACTTACAAAGTTATTTTGCCAGATTCCTTTTTAAATTTGCTTGCTTAATTCTTTCTACAAAGTCTGGGTTATAAAATGTCTTGAATATTTATTCTTATTAGCCGCTTTGAAGACTTAGGTCTTCGTAGGCTTCGTAGACAAGTTATAAAAAGCGTAGCTAATGGATATTTACCATTAACGTCACTGCCTATCGAAAATCCACTGCTGAACATCATATTCGCCATAGTTGCAACGCTTGACAGGCGGGTTGGTAACAGCTGTTTTTATTTTTAGTTGTTATTAGGAAGACGCTGCTGCCCATATCCTAATTTGTTTCTCTCTGTCGACTCTTACGACATCCACGGAACGACGTGGGGTAGTGGATATTCTTACATCGCCACTACATGGCGTGACCACTACATGGTCACGGTCACGGTCTACTATGGTTATTTAATTTTGTGTAGATTTAAATAATGATGGAACACTGCAGAAGTCTCTTCACATCATATAACCCTCTCAATAATGTGAAAACGCCTGAACCCAGCTGTGGGACGGCTATAGCCTGTTACATAATGTTAATTCGTGTTACTGTATCTTACATATTTAAAATGTTATATTATCACAATAGTGGAAAATACGAGACGTAGAATGAAATTAGCATATGTCAACTCAATATGCGTAGGCAACCGAGCGAGTGGTATTTGCGGAAGGGGGGGGATGTTCTGAAGAATGGCGGCGGCTTGTCAGGGCAATGAATGAGCAATTCCCGTCGCAAAATTATTTTTGATATCGAAACATAAATATCGAATAAAATAAAAACATAATATTCGGCAGACGTCACGAAGCTACAACACGTGATGGGACAACTACCACCAACTTTCTTACGTGAAATTCCATGGAGCTCAAACTCGTTGATGATGACTATGCGCAAATTTCTTGGTGGTAAATCGTGCAATAAATGACAGTGAGATTCTTAGTCGAATAGCTTTTCAATACTTTATAGTCAGTTTATTCTAACTTTACGAACTCTGACTATTATACGTATGCGTTGCGTACCTCCATCGATTCTGAATTTCATATTTTGGATTCCAGCTTTTTCGCTCCTGAGGAAAATGTAGATCCGTTTGTCTCAATGAAAAATTCCACGACATTTGTTCGTGCTTTGCTGTCTTTAATGACATTTAGAGAATCCTGTAGGATGGGAAGTAACATGATGGTATATAAAACACACGCAAACGAGGATTAAAGTTGTCATTTATTATAAATATGAATATAGATACTAAGTAATTTAAATCAAATGTAAAACCTTGGACTAATAAACCAATCAGTTTTTGTTTATCTAATGTATAAATTAGAACATTTTATAACAAGCTTCAATATTTAAAAAACTAAAGAAGTATGTACCAGCAACGACAATATTTAATCTTATGTAAATATTATTAATATTCCTTTCCTATTCCTTGATATTTAACATAACATATGAACATTACTTCTTACAAATAAAAAAATTGAGGTGTTTTTATATTGAAAATAAGTAAAAACGCGATAAAATCCGTAAAATTAGTTTCATTCGAATTGAAAATATTGCAACTAAATTGATGTTTGACTTTATAATAAATAAGCTCCTTCATTAATAACAACTAAAAAGAGTTTGAGGTTCATAAAATATATGGTTTAATAAAAATATTGAAAGTAGTTCAAATATCAATTCATCAATTAATCAATAACATCTATTACCTACGATTAATCGATATCAAATTAAAGCACTTCAGGCCTCTGCTCAAAACTTCGTGCAACAGGAACTTATGCAGGATGAAAATTAATTGAAGGTGCAGGCAATATGGCAGTTAATAAAAAGGCACTCGTATTTTTCTCGCAATTCACACTTCGTGTCAGAGCGGAACCTTCTTACAGATCGCTAATATGCTGGTTTTCTTTTAGCATAGTTTTTCTTAACCATGTTTTATCTTGCTTTTAGTTGAGATCTTAAGTTCATTTAAAATCTGCCTTTGGCAATGTAAGTAACTTTATATTCTGAATTTTCTTTTCATTAGTTTCGTATTTCAACACCTTTTATTAATTTATCTAAGTACATATTTCTATCTGAACAATATTTGTATTAGTATTTGTTAAATTCAAATTAAATACTTAACATATATATTTTTATATATTGCAAGAAAAATAATTTATATAACTTTATAGTATTAAGGTTTTTATTGGACCATAAAAATAGTTGAACGAAGCAATCTATATGTGCTTAACACAATGTGCTCGTAGAAAGAGTTACTACAAATAGAAGTTGTCTCATGTCCGCTACTCACGATGTACTACGCTACTAGTAAAATGACAAGGAAAGTTCCAAATAAGTTTATATAAATTTGTTCGAAATTTCCAAAAATCAAAGCAGTCGCTTAGCGCAAAGCGTTGATGTGTTTATTTATTCATTTAAAACTTCACATATACAGCTGCGAACCAATCAACTAAGTGCTTTAAATGCTAGACCTAGTGTTTTATAGCCTACAGCGTGCTTAAAGAACGTTAAATCTACTCTAAGTGACCGTACTTAATACGGAAAATCACAAATCTCGTACGGACGATATAGTATTACTTCTGACAACACGAGGTTGACAAATAATCACACAGTCCACATGATGGTAAGTGGTACTGATTCCAATAGATTTTCATGGTAGAGCCACGCTGCAGCTAGATTATGGTTGTAGCACCGGGGACATCACAGAATGCCAGCGTATAATAGCGGCTTAATGCTGCTGTGTTTCGTATAGTGAGTGTAGAGAACCATAGACCCTTTTACTGGAAACGAGGCAATCCATCGTAGTCCTCAGGGGTGACAACGCATCTGCATTTTGATCCTTAATTGAAGATAAATGTAGATGTCTACGGGTCACAACATCCATTTACCATCAGGTGGATTGTGTGATCGTTTGTCACACCCATTCTATTAAAAAAAATTCAACATCTATCTTCGGTTACGAACAAAAATGTAGATGTGTATGTTACCCCTGAGGCCTAAGATAGAATACCTCGTTACTAGTAAATTAGGTCTCCGGTTATCTACACTCATATCCATACGAAACACAGCAACTTGCCCGTACCTAGCATAGCCATTAACCATGATATAGCTGCAGTGTGAATGTCGCTCTACGACACTTAAACACCGCGTGACCTCGCTTTAACTATAAATGTACGTATTGACTCAAATATATAGATGACGTGTAACAATATCGTATGCAAAGTCAATCGACTTTGCATAAGGTATTATTACACGTCAAAACTTCCATTGAGTAAATTAATAAATGTGAAATTGTCCCATAACACTGAGATTTATTCACCTCTCTCTTTAGCGCTATCGTAAAGCTCGTGGTTGAATAAAACAGTGAGGCTATTAGCTGTCACTCTCGGTCGTATTAAACGACTGTTTTTACGTTCGCCCTGCTCCAGACTGCCACTTGTATATCACTCTCGGCACTGTCGACGTAAATCACTTATAATTGTGCACAGTCCGGCATTCGGCTGATGGTTTATTATGTGTGATGGTTTCCATTTGCGGTATTTGTTTCAGCGGTTGTTGTTGTGATGTATAAAATTTGTTTATAGCTTTATTGTTATAAATAATAGAGTTTTTTTAAACATGTATTCGAGCAAATACCGTTATTTCTTCTTGTTTATGGAAATAAATATACATCATAGAATAGCAGCGCGAAATAGCAGCTTAATGCTGCTGTGTTTTGTATGGTGAGTGTAGAGTGTAAATCACCTTTTCGGCGCAGGCGTCCGTCTGGGTAGATACCTTCTTCTTACCTATTTCTGCTGACAAATAGCAGTGCTTGCACTGCTGTGTTCCGTTTTGAATGGTAGGTATAGGTATAGAGGTAGATATATACAGACTATGAGGTATTCCATCTTAGTCCTAAGAGGTAACAATATATCTTTTTGTGTTGTGTCGGTCAAAAATCAGCTATTGGGCTCTTTTGTTAAGAAATTCTTAGTAACAGCCCGAAGTCAGGAAGATGTCGGTGTTTCACTCCATCTCAGAAAGCACGTAAAGCCGTTGATCATGCGTCTGATTTTTCTCTGGTCGTGTCTAATTGCCGTCCCATCGGACTATGAGAATGAGGGAATATAGTTAGTGCTGATGAGCTTGCGTACACACTCGAGCACTAAATCATGTTCAAGGCAGATGGCTAGTCTCCGTTGAGACTTATCGCCGTGACCGGAATTTCGTCTGGACTACATTATTTATATAATATAGCCTTCAGCCGCATTGTTACAATGCTGTGGTATCATTTCAAGAAGATGCTTGTTGATATTAAATTGAAAATTTAAAAAAGTAAACATTTTAAATTAATTTTAACAATATTACTATTAAGTTTCCCAAAAATAGAAACTTTAATATTTTTAGATTTTGCAAAACTGTTTACAATTACTGTTAGTTTGAACGCTTTTAGTGAAAGAACGTTCGTGGAAACTTCGAATACTTTGCTTAATGCTATTAATTTTCCTCTTTGAAGTAAATTTGCTCTTTGAAATAAGTTTCCTGCTTTTAAATATTTACATTGAATTAAAATGCAAGATTAAAAATTCTGCATTTGTGTTTTAGTTAGTAATCGGATAATTGAAGCTGTGGTGGTACACGTTTTTTATTTGAATTTTTATTGGTTAGTTAAAAAATAACAAAAATAGTATAAGCCAATTTTAAAAGTTTAAAAATAATAAAATATTTTCACATAATGCTAAGTCTTAGTGCAAAGAAGAATTAAGATCGATTTTCAGAATGTGATATTATTTTGTTATTTTGTTCTTGTAATTATTTACCTTTTAGAGTGGACCTTAGTTCACTCTAAAAGGTAAATAATTACAAGGTACGTCACAATCTCAAAGTCGTATAAATAGTTACATTAAGTTAGTATACGTGGTAGAGCTACGCTGCAGCTATATTATGTTTGTAGCACGAATGGGTCGGCTCGACGGGAAACGACCACGCTCACGGAATACCAGAGTAAAATAGCAGCTCAATGCTGCTGTTTCGTATGGTGAGTTTAGAAATCCGAATACCCATTTTACTGGAAACGAGGTATTCTTTTTTAGTCCTCAGGGGTGGCAACGCATCTGCATTTTGGTTTTTAATCGAGGATAGATGTAGGTGTCTATAGGCCACAGTATCCACTTACCATCAGGTGGACTGTGTATACGTCTGTCATCATTATTCATTAAAAAAATTAAAACGTCAACCCCTATCGTGCCACCATAGAAAAAAAGGTCATCAAAATTGGTTCGCAATGACGAAAATATCGCGTTACACACATAAAAAAAACTGTTTTGTATGTTGTTATTTAGACAGGGTCACACTCAAATGAATTTTGCTTAAAAATTTATGATATGAATTAGATTATATTCTGAAATAGGATATAAGATTATTTTTCTGAGATTGGATGAAATTTTTTGACAATGAAGCTAAGTTAAGCCCCTGTTTTGTCTTGCGGCTTTCTTATCTGTTTACATAAAAACTGATAGTAGTAATTGAATAAATTTAATATTATTGGTAGAGTTTTAAAAACATTGCTGGAATTCTATTAGCGAATGACGGTGAGAATTCCAACCTCATCAAGAGAAGTCACGTACCTCGGAAACTATTGGACAGATAATGAATATTGAGTCCTTTATATCGTTCGATTTGAAAAGTTCTTAGATTCCACACTTCGAGATTCCAATATCAAACTTTATTTGATTCGAATATCTCTTTGAAAATTGGATTTTTATGAAGCGTGTAATTCATAATTCTTTTTGAGGTCAGGCTCAATAGTTGGCAATAAAATAGTTTACTTTTGAATTTGTTTTTTTTTAATGTTAGTAAAATAGTCCTTTTCTAAAATGATTTACTTTTTATACAACGTTGGAAAATACGTCTATTGATCTTAGCCAAAAACCGTGCAGTGGTAGCGTAAGAATATTCACAACATCATAATATGACGTTGGTTGGTTAAGTTGTCATCAGCGGGAGCGGGAATTATCCCGTGAGATAGACAGCAGCATTTTCCTAATCACAATTCAAAATAATAACTGTTACCAACACGCACGTCTATAATAACTGTTACCAACACGCATGTCTGCAAAGTGTGACAACTATGGCCTTAAAGTATTACCAACCCTTAAATTATTATTATTTAAGAGTAATACCACTTTGTATACAGTTTTAATTAATTTGATGTAAAGGTATAAAAATAAGAATGTATTTAAATATTATTGTAACCTCGGTTTGCAGTATTATATAATATTACATACACAAAGTGAAACATAATTATAGCCGCCCACAGCTTTGCTAAAAGACGAAGTCCCGCGTCCTCTGTTATTCGATCTTTCCCGGGAGAGGCTGATGTATTCATGTTCCTAAATGAGAAATTCCTTAAGTTAGTTCGTGCCACCCCGCCAACATAGGGATGTGAACGAACGGTTTATGACTAAATATCTGAAATAAAACAAATTTTATGAATTTTATCACCAAGGTAAATCATAGATTCTGTGACGCATTTTATGCCTCGGGAATTCGAAATAAAGTAAAATTAAACGTGGACCGATTCGTAAAGTTTCATTTTTCATTATTTAGTATTCGGGTCAATATTATACAAATCATTATGCAGGGAAAACTTTTTAATCGTTAAATATTAGTTAAAAGTCTTGTAACTTATTTGTGTACGAGTATGTAAACACTTAATAACAAGGCCTGTAGAGTATTATCTTTTTTTTTATAGGATAGGGTGACAAACGAGCACACAGTCCACCTGATGGTAAGTGGTTGCTGTGACCCATAGACATCTACATCTATCTTCAATAAAGAATCAAAATGCAGATGCGTTGTCACCCGTGAGGACAAAGATGGAATGCCTCTTTTCCAGTAAAAAGGGTCTCCGGTTCTCTACACACACCATACGAAGCACATCAGTGTTAAGTTGCTATTTTACGCTGCTATTCTGTGAGAGCGTGGTCCTTCCCCGGTCGAGCCGACCCATTCGTACTACAACTATACTACTAATATAGCTGCAGCATGGCTCTACCACGTAAAAATCTCTCTCTATCTACGATCTATCTCTCTTAATACGAGTATATGTAAGGTATAGTGTTATTTATATTCATTTTATATTAAATATAAGTTGTAAAAACACACTCGTACTTCACATGGGTAAACATCCAAAACCAAAACAATTATTTGTAGGCTATTCAAACAGTTGTTCCATTCGGGATCGAAACCAGTGTACCCAGCAGCTTTGGAGCCAAAAGCTTAGTCACTGCGCTATTGAGGCGTTAAATTCATTATTATTCCTGTAATCGATAACTTTACACATTGATACACAATCACACTTACACATACATATATATATATATACACACATTATTATAGAATATAAGTGCCTACCTACCATACTATTATCCAGTTTTGTTATTGACTTACTATGAGGAAGATGCTCCTTCTCCTCTTTCTTATGATACGATAGTATGTGGTAGTGGATTCTCGCCGCCTAAGTCGCCACTGCACGGTAACAAAACAAACCACTTGAAACTAAGACAATAATCGTTACAATTTTTCATTTCATTCAACGAAACTTTTTAAGCAAGCCAAAAACAAAAACAAAGTGAAATTATTTTAATATTTCTTAATAAGTCTTCAGTCTTATTTCATCGATAAAAATAACGAGCATAATATTTCACGGCCCTATTCAAGCATTTATACAAAAAGAGGTTATCTGGGAACCGTGTTAATTCGAGGTTCGAGTAATGTTGAAGCTTATTAAAGAGTCACTTGAATTTTTCCTCTCAGTTCATAATCTGCGAGGCGAACTTGATTTTTCACACCGAAAAATGTAAATATCAATGTTTGCTGCATATTTCCTGAATATTTAAAGGTTTTTTGTATTTTAAAGTTAAAGTAAAATCACAGCTTATATCCGTCCCACCGCTGGGCGTAGGTCTCCTTTAATATCTGAGAAGGTTTTAAAGGGCAAGGAAGTGTCCGCCGCACTGTCGCAATGCGTGTTGGTGGACTTTACGTGTCTTCGAATTTTTCCTTAATAACTCAGATATGTAGGTTTTCCCACATTATTTCTTCACCGCCGAGCTTGGGTGTATCAGTTATTAAAATTGCAAAAAGCAATTCCTTTCGTGTTGGCGTGGATCAAATCCGGGTTGCTCGCGTATTGTAAAATTTAGGGCTAGCGCTTAGCCCCTGAACTACTACGGCTGTTTTTAACCAAATGCTTTAGAGGAGCTCATACGGAGTGTAATGTTTTCTTTGTATGTCCACTTCTATTCATTCAATCATTTATTACAGTTTATAAAAAGTTCACAGTCTGTCAAGTACATTTCAAATATGTATTAATTTGTATGAGAAGAATAAGCTTTTTTGGCTCATCTTCAGTTGATCACTAATTTGGTCAATAAACTTCCTTCTAGGGTGTCCCTTGTCAACTCTGCTACTCATTTGTGCAGCATAAATTTGCTTTGTCACTCTTTTTCTACTTCATTTTATCTACGCGTCGAAACCATCAAAGCATTCCTTTCTCAATCCTAATCACAACATCTTGCAAACTACACTTTTCTCTTATCACACAATTTTTAGCCCTATCATTCAGAGTGAACCCATGAAACCATTAATTCTACTTTCATGCTCCTTCTGTCACACCTAACTTTCATTACCATACATCAAGGTAGGGACTAAGATTGACACAGCATTGTGAATTGCCATTCGAGCCTTCTGGGACACATTCGAACTTCCCACAATAAAGTGAAGAGCCTCATTTACTCTGCATCATAGTTCTGCCACGAATAAAAGAGTATGATACCATCAAAACGTTCAAATGCAACAGGTACTCTGTGTATTGCATCAAATCATTAAAATTTGCCAACGAGAGTAAAAAACCGCGTTCGTGAGACTTCAAAGCACTTGCTTTCAAACCTTTTTTCTTTGAGAGTTTTTCGTTGCATTTTAAGCTCCAGTTACTTTGAAAAGTTTATGTATAGTAATATTGCTCAGTTTCAGATCGCAGTTAGTTTATTTGTATTTAATATTCATAATGTAATTTACTTCTGAAAAGGCGATCAAAATGTTGCGTGGTCTTCTGACCTACTTTTAAGCACATTTGGAAAGTGCTGGCTTTTAGAACTATCGGAGTGTGAGTCCGCGTTACGCGAGTCAAGAAATGAAGAACATTGTAGAAATTTGAATATTTTAGAAGGACGAGGTTAAGGCGGTTTGCATTCATCAAATTCCTTCTGTGATTTCGGCTTTTCAAGTTAGGTTTGGTGTACGTAAACATAGCTTTGTGACTGATACTTTGCTAAATTATTAAGATTAAAGTAACTAAATTAATATCAATGTGATCTCAATCTAACCATAAAACAAAAGTATTAATTAAATTTGCTCTTCGTTACTTCTCCGATTGTATTGATACCTTTCTCTTTGCCACGAGGGCGTCGACGTCATTGCCGTTTTCACGTGAGCTGTGGGTCCCGTATTTGAATTAATGTACAACGATTTCTTTTGATGTTATGTAACTTTTAGATGCGAATGATGGTAGTTCGCTACGGTAGTCCATAGACACCCATTACTTATCAAAAATCTACTGCTGAACATAAGCCATCTCCATCGGTTGCCTCTATCTTCTGTTTCATTTCCCTCTGTTGCCTCTAACGATACCCTCGGTACAATAAGGGGTAGTGGATTCTCTTGCGCCACCACTACACGCCGCTTTTAAAGCTTTACTTTACATCAAATTCCTTAATTTCTTTTTTAACACTTTTTTTTTAAGTAACTTTAAAAACTTTCTATTCTTCTTCTTTTTTCGATGTTAGCTTAGTAATAACAGAGCTAACTTTTAAATTTAACAATTCTAAGAAATTAGAGCAATGCAAAGAGATTTAAATAGGTATACTAACTACTTAAATGTCTTTGGAGCAATTTTACTGGCTAGTACCAGCGGCTATTCAAAAATAACACTTCAAACTTCGCATTAAATGGCTTTATCAACTTGTTAATATTATTCCAAAATTCTCATCCAATATTAATTAGTTCAGTCAAATTCGATTATATTGGTAGATGAAATCTTTTCATAAGCAAATGTTTTAAGTTAAATGGCGCCCTAGGCTCAACTCGATATGGCGGCCATATTGTTTTATAAGTGGATTATAGTATAAAAAAATATAGCTACTCTTGAAACATCTTTTAATCATTAAAAACAGGCGAATTTAAAATGTGTTTTTATCGCAGTCAGGCTTTTTTTTTTATAGAATAAGGGTTACAAACGAGCATACCACCAGATAGTAAGTTAGTAGTTTCAATATCCCTCCGACGCCTCTTACGACACCTATGGAGAGAAATGGGTTAGATCTCTTACGCGGCACTACACAGCACTAAATGGTGCCAGAGCCATTAGCATTAGGATCGAATGACTCGTTTTCAGTAAAAAGGGTCTCCAGTTCTCGTTACTTATCATACGAAGCTCAGCAGTACATTTCTGCTGTTTCATGCTCCTTTACGAGCGTGGTCCCTCCCCTGTCGAGTCGACCCATACGTGCTGGTTCCTTAGTCACGATGTCGCAGTGGAAACAACGTGCGTTCGCAATCAAGCTTATTTTAAAGCAAACGATTCCTGTGCTATTGCTCGTCGAAGATTTTGTTCGCGGTACAATATCCGACGGTTACGTGATGCGCCAAGCGAAAATTTGATTCGATTGTGGGTGCGGAGGTTCGAAAAACATTCAGCAAATAATCCGCGGCCGGGATCCAGCAGAACGTCGAGGACTGATGACAACATCGAACTTGTCGCAAACAGTTTACGCGATAACCCGCGACGTCCGTGCGTAAAAGCGTGCTCTGGACTCCCAAAACGATTGTCACGATATTGAAAAGGACAAACTTCACCCTTGAAATTCAAATTGTGCAAGCGCTGCCTAATGATTACAATTGGCAAAAGTTTCTGGACAAATGTTGCAGCGATTTCGACAGTGAACACAATCTGAGCGATGATATTTCATTTAAATGGAAGTGTAAATAAACAGAACCTGGTATTGGTCACTAAAGGACAGAACCCGCGATTGAAACATCAACAGCCACTTCACAGTCCCAAAGTGACGGTTTGGTGCATTGTCAAGCAGAGGAATAATCGGACTATTTTGAAATCGTCGGGACAAGCCATTACTGTAACCAGCGTTTCTTATCGGCGAATGCTTAACGATTTTCCTGCATATTAGAGAACATCCTGCCTACAGTTCACAACATGGTTTAGCAAGATGGCGCCACGCCTCACACTGCTAGAAGACCATAGCGCTTCTTCGTGATTTGTTCCTAACAAATTGATAAGCCGTTTTGCTGACATCACCCAGGTCGCCGGATCTTACCCCATGGACTTTTTGACTCAAAAATAAAGTTTATTTCAAACCATCTCAGCATTAAAAGAAAATATCGTTCGCGATTAATGGCATCTCCCTTCAGCGAGTGGCGCGTACTGAAGCCAGATTCAAGAGTGTATGATGGTCAACATTTAGACGAAATAATTTTAAGAAATAAAACCACTTCCTTCTTTGTTATAGTCATTGAAATAAAAAATATTTTGCAGTTTTTATTATTTAATTTTGAAATCTAATTCTGCCACCGGACACGGTATATTTGAGAACAAACAAAATGGAAACAAAGTCAAGCATTTTGCAAAGGGTTCAGATTTATCATTCTTGTTGTCAAACTAAATCTGTTCTGATGTTATATGATAGCTGCGGATATATTTCAATATCGGTCAAATATCCCGTTCTTCGGCGGTCCGATCCAATAGCCCGACATCGTTGAAAGCAATCGTCAGATATCTTATTCCGACAGGCGTGGGCCAGCGAGGCCCGAGACAAATGGACGCCTTCATGCAACGGGACCGCTTGTCTTGTGAATTGTGATCCTGCGATGATCGTAATGTGAAATATTACGGTTTAATATACGACTACCTACATAGCTATACTATAATATCTTTATAACAATATTTTTATGTTTTACGATAGAAAAGTTATTTAATTGGTATCGATTACATTTTTGTATTCAAATTATCAATTATGTAATTACGTCTGATTTTTTTAAAGATGACGAAGCGAAAGACTATTTGAAACTGCTGGCTAGAGATTTAAATAGGTTTTCATGTTAACATTAATATTTTTTTGATGATTTCAGTAATCAATGAGATGGTATGGTAAAACCACGGTACCATGTAGAGTGAGTGAAGCAGATATGGATCGGTTCTACTAGAAAAGGACCACGCTCACAAAGAATACCAATATAATAATAATATAATAATAATAATCTTTATTGATAATTGTACAGTGAATATGAAAATAAAATAGCAGTATGATGCTGTTGTGTTTACTGGTAATGAGGCATGTCATCTTAGTGCTCAGGGGTGACAACGTGCCACAGCATCCACTTACTACGACTGTGCGCTTATTTTCTACCGACTTCAAACAGGAGGAGGTACTCAATTCGACTGTATGTTTTTTTTATGTGTGTTACCTCATAACTTCTTTCAGGGTGAACTGATTTCGATGATTCTTGTTTTATTTGAAAGCTGGTGCTTCACATGTGGTCCCATATAATGTTGAGTTATTCTTAATAATTTATATTGAAGTCGGTTGTACAAATTTTTTAATTTTTAATTATCTGCCAAGAAGTTTGTCTAGGTAGATACCTCCTCCTTTTTTTTATCAAGATCTGTCTAATAGTTTTTGAATTATATCTTATTAATTTATATTGAAGTTGGTTGTACAAAATTTTTAAGTTTAAATTATGTCACAATTACATCTATAAAAATGTGGCGTGGGACAATCACAAATTCCTTATTTATTTTTATTGATAAGACAATTTGTGTTGTTTCAGCTACCAGCATTTTATAAGTAAAAATAAAAGCACTTTATAAGTAAAAGTAAGTATTAATATTTGCAGGCAAATAACTGACAGTAAAAAACCTGGCCACTTACAAAGCGTAGCCATTTAACAGCTGCGAAGCGGACTCACTTAAAAAATACTACGTCTCATTACAATGGTGTAAGCACGTAATGCCTTACCTTGATCTACCGGTATTTTTGCCTAATGAAGCATACGCCAGCTGCTATTGATAAAAACTGCGTGGGAAGGTCTCGCAGTGCAGATTTCTAGACGGGAACAAGTTAGGACCGGTTAAGGTTTATCAGCTCTTGTGGAGTTTAAATCAATATACATACTGACGTTATTTATTAACTTTGTATTACGTAGAGTGAGCAATTGCACTTATTCTTTTTAGTAGGAACTTTCTAGTGGGTGTACAGTTGAGACGGCTGCTTAATTGCTGTTATTTTTTTTATTTGAGCCATTAAAAAGAAAGCAAAAGGATTGTGCTGTTGCCTTGATAACTTAGTAAATCAGCACTTAAAACGGCAATCAATAAATCGACAATATGGTTTTTGCTGGCGGGTATCAAACGCGGTTTGCTCATGTTTTTCAATTTAAGGTGAGAGTTTATCCCCTGAGTTACAAAACTCATTTATTTTTACATATTATATAGTAAAAATATGATTATAATAAACAAAATTAGTTAACATATGAAAAAAGACGTTGATGTTAACTGTTAATTGACTAAAGATTAGTCATGTCATTTAACTTTTCCGGACTAAGGTGTCAAAAATATTCTTCTTCATTCTAAAAGGCCGCAAACTTTTCTACAATTCTTCTGGTGTTAGATAAAAAGCTATAAAAGAGTCGATATTTCACTTTGGATAATGTAGTACTTTTTGATTTAATAATAATAAAAATATATAAAAGAGTTTATTCCATACTCTAGTCAGTTGATATACGTTCTAGACATTTCATTGGAAGCGTGCGTGGGAAGCTGCCGTATAACGTCTTGGAAATGACAAGGTGGTTGCGTGGTTTACTTATAGACCCAAGAAGCGATGTCATCTTTAAATTGCCTTTTAATCTTGTTTCTAACTTAGAAATTAATGATTTACTATAAATTAACTGAAACTAGAGAATAGAACAATTTTGCAAGCAATATAATACGTACATATTTTTAACGAAGCGGTTGTGATTGACTAGATATATATATATGTATCTTATATAAATACTGTATATTATACATATTGTCCGTAGTAGTTATCTCATACGTAGTCTTTCTCGTGGTATAGTTATGCTATATTATGGTTGTAACGCTAATGGTGCAGCTCCATAATACCAGCATAAAATATCAACTTAATGCTTCGTTTGGTGAGTGTAGAGAACCGGAAACTCTTTTTACTGGAAACTGTGATAATAAGAAATTTTCAGCTGCCAACCCGCCTTCCAAGCGTGGCAACTATGGCAAGTATCGGGCAATCTATGGAAGTGGCCTATATTCAGCTGTAGACTTTTAATAAGCTGGAATGATGATGATGAATGATATATTTGTTTAAACTGAACGCTAACAGACGGCTAAGCTATAGACAGATATTTATTTGTAATGTATATAATGTATTTAAAGTAAGATAACGAAAAACGATACGAACGTAGATATAAAAAATAAGAAAAGTGTAACTACTTTCAAGTACGAAATTGAGGTACCTAAATATACAGTTTGAGTTGGAGTCTGCCATTAAACTTCTGCAGTGTACCATTTTTAATTTTTAAGCACACTCATTTTGGGGTTAGTTGGGGTAGTTAAGGGATCAAATAGCATTGCTAGTATAATATTTGTTTAAAATGTGCCAAAGAATGCACAGGAACAATTAAACGTAGTGCATTTGCAACCTAGTGCTGCTTTAATGTTGTTCACGAATGGAAAGCAAAAAGAGTAAAAATTTTGTTCGCGCCGGCGGCGATAACATTCTCCACGGTCTCGCGCTCGTCTGAGTGGAGAGATCGCCTAACGAGTGTTTATTTTTTTTGTAATTCGGAATTGCAATATTAATTTTTCTGCCTTTTTCCTCGCAGTTAATTAATGACCAGTATTTATTTAATATAAGATTCTCTAACCTTTGATGCCGCTCCGTGCAACTAGCCTTTACAAGGGTCACTGCACTTGGAGTTACCTATCATCTAGCAAAGTGTACTGGATTATTATTCGTATTTTTACATATAAATATAAAACTTATAGAATAAAAATAAAAATAAATATGCATTTCATGATAGGTGTTGGATGTTGGCACGGCCATTAGAATTGTAACCAAATTGAGATAAAGCTTGATTTTATTTTCTTTGCTGATTTTCATGCTTGCAGCGATTTAAACAGCCTTTTACGACGCCCTATCTGCTAAATTATTATAAAACATCTACTTTTTATAATTATTCTCACAGAGCATGAAACTACGCAGCGTAGCGTAGCTCTATAGTCATCCCATTTAATAATTTTCTCCTGATCGGTTTTGACGGAGAAAATTCTAGAGCTGTGATGGAAGTTATTATTACACAGAAAAGCTGATAGTGTCACTGATGTACAGATATCGGCATAGGTTGCGAGCACAGACCGACAGTAGTGTAGGCAAGTTTGCGCATATATATTCCACAATTAATGTATTGTAAGAAAATGACACGTGAATATCCAATAGATGCTGACTTGACTGATGGATAAAATACGTGATGGAAGTATATCGTCCACGCCTTGGCCTTTGTATTTTAAAAAAGAGACCTGTAAATCGACTAGTAAGCAGAGCAGATCAAGTTTGTGCTCACGGCTTGTGTCCACTATCTGTATCTGCTAATTTCAAGAGTGCACTCGACCTAACCTTCCAATACCTACCAGAGGTATGCTATAATGCAGTGCCAGTGACAACACTCACACACCATTTCTAGGACAGTTCCTTTTCCCATTTCTGCTGCAAGCACCATTGCTGTATTCCGGTTTGAAGGGTATGGAGCCAGTACATTACCAGCTGTAAGGCATAACATACTCGTGTGTATTCGCATCTTTAGTTTTTTAATTTGAAATTGATTGCTAGTATCCGTAAGCTGCAAAAGCCACTTACCATTAGATAGACTGTAAGTTAATTTATCACTTCATTTTAAAAAAAAATCTGTTCTCTGTATTCGCAATATTCTGAGACCAATTTATTTGACTTATAAAAAGGAATCGTTTGACGATAAATTTTGGCGTCATCAAGTATGCACGGATTGATAGCCAACGGGACTTAACAACAATAAAGTACTTTTCAAATACTTTTCAAAATTGAATTGCGTGGGCGTCAAAATAACGTATAACTTTTATATGGGTTATGTCACGCATGGCTTGCGTTCATTTTATACTTTGAACAGTGAGGTATAGAATATAATTTCCTGTAACAATCAATGCGATGTGTGGCTACTGCAGCCCACTTTTGTTATTGTAGTTTTTTTTAAACGTTAAACCCAATAGGATTTTCTCCCGTATCGTGGAGGCGTTTTACATACATAAATTGCGCATGGACAAATATACAATGCTTACAATACTTGTTCAGTTTGCGAGATTCGAACTCCCAACCCGCAGCGCTGCACCCAAATGCTTCGTCGCTGTCATCAAGTCCTGACATCTGTCATCAGTCAAGACACACAGTCCACCTGATGGTAAGTGGATAGTTTTGTTATCAACTCGCAATACAGCCTTGTGTTGCTATTTTACGCAGCTACGCTGTGTGAGCGTGGCCTTTTTCCGGTAAAGCCCACCCATTCGTGCTGCAGTTAATTGTAATAGTAATAGGACACGTCGATGTAAGAATATCCTCTACGCCATATCATCCCGCAGGTGTAGCAAGAGGCAACAGTGGAAAGCTGAAAGAGGCGATTGGGAGCGTGATCTTCCTGATTACAGCTTAATAAATATTAAAAACTGCTGTTTCCAACCACCTGTTGGCAAGTGGCTACAGCAGTTCATGGACACTTGTCGATTTTGTACAAAGAAGACTACAGAACGGTTGTACCTCTTAAGAGTGAGACTGTTTTTAAGTCTGTATTTATACTGGCACGCTATGCCCTTTAGATTGGATACAGCAATCTTGAACTGCTATTTGGCTGCAGAAACAGATAAGAGGGTGGTGGTACTCAGACGGACTTCTAGGCAGAAAGGGAGTCCTATCACATAGAAGACCTATATTCAGCAGTGGACTTTGATTGACTATAATGAATGAAGGAATTAGTGACAAACGTTATCTATAATCAATATTTCGTTTTCTTATTCAACATCCCGTAATCACTTAGAATAGATTTGTTGTTATCCCTACGGTTGGTCAAACATCTTGCACTTTTAACACCCTCCCGGTTTGAATATTCTACAATTTTGTGTATTCTAGTAGTGGCGGTGTAAGAATATCCACTACCCCATATTTTCCCGTGGGTGTTGTAAGAGGCGACAGGGGGAAATTGAAACAGGTGATCGACAGCAGCATGTTCCTGATAACAGCTCAAAATGATAAAAAACTGCGGTTGACAACCCGCTCGCCAAGCGTGTCAACTATCACAAAATCAATCAAAGGGCAGAGGCCTATATTCAGCATTGGACTTTTATAGGTTGTCTTAATGGATGGATGGTAATGGTATATTCGAGTCGGTTATGCTTCTACCCTTCCTTCATTATTCATCATTCATCATCATTAAAGTCCTTCACAAGTCCACTGCTGAACATAGGCCTCCCCCAAGGAATGCCACAAAGCACGGTCCTGAGCCACCTGCATCCATCGACTTCCTGCATGTCTTACCAGTTCGTCACTCCATCTAGTGGGAGGTCGCCCTACACTTCGCCTACCGGTACGAGGCTGCCACTCGAGAACCTTTTTTCCCCATCGGTTGTCGGTTCTTCGAGCTATATGGCCGGCCCATTGCCACTTCAGCTTACTAATCCCTTGGGCTATGTCGGTTACTCTGGTTCTACTGCGGATATCCTCATTTCTAAGTTTATTACGCAGAGAAACCCCGAGCATCGCCCTCTCCATAGCTCGCTGAGCAACCTTGAGCGTCCTCATATGGCCAGCAGTGAAAGGACCACGTCTCAGCTCCATAAGTCATCACTGGCAACACGCACTGGTTGTAAAATCTAGTTTTCAGGTTTTGAGGTAAACCTGACGAGAAGATGTGTCGTAATTTCGCGAACGCTGCCCAGCCGAGTTGAATCCGTCGATTAACCTCTCGGTCTAAGTTGGACTTACCTAGTCGGACTATTTGTCCCAGGTAAACATACTCGTCAACAACTTCGAGCTTAGTGCTCCCAACAACTACCGGCATAGGTGTGACATGGACATTAAACATGATTTTTGTTTTGTCCATGTTCATCTTGAGACCTATCCGTTGGGAGACACTATTGAGGTCATTGAGCATAGTGCTTAGGTCCTCCAGCGATTCTGCCAAAAGGACTATATCGTCGGCAAATCGAAGGTGAGTGATGTACTCGCCATTGATGTTAATACCGTATCCTTTCCAGTCCAGTAGCTTGAAAACGTCTTCCAATGCAGCGGTGAAGAGTTTCGGGGATATAATGTCACCCTGTCTTACACCTCTCTGCAGTTGGATAGGTTTCATACTCTGATTCTGTACTCGGATAGCCATCGTAACCCTACTGTACAAACACTTCAGCACTTCGATATACCGACAGTCAACTTGGCACCGCTGAAGGGACTGTAGCACCGCCCAAATTTCGACGGAATCAAAGGCTTTGTCATAGTCCACATACGCAAGGCAAAGTGGCAGATTGTACTCTTCTGTCTTGTGTATAATTTGCCGAAGGGTGTGTATGTGGTCTATGGTACTAAAGCCTCTTCGGAAACCGGCTTGTTCGGGAGGCTGGAAGTCTTCGAGTCTGCGTGCGATACGATTCGTAATGACTCTCGAAAACAGCACGTAGACGCGGCTCAGAAGGAAATCAGTCTGTAGTTCTTCAAGAGACCGTTGTCGCCTTTCTTGAAGAACAAAACTACTGCACTTCTGCTCCACGCTTCCGGAGTAGTGCCACCATGGAGGACGGAATTAAAGAGCTTCTGAAGGACCTCAAGTACCGGTTTTCCACCCGCTTTCAGAAGCTCCGCTGTAATTCCATCCTCACCTGGGGCCTTGCCGTTTTTAAGGTGCTGGAGAGCCATTCTAATCTCGCTCAGACTGACGTCCGGGATATCATCGGAATAGTGTCGGATAAGACTCGCTCTTGGATCGTTACTCACACTTGCGTGTGGCTCCAACGATGACGTGTACAGCTGCCCATAGAACCTCTCAATCTCACTCAAAATCTCAGTTGTCCCGGAAACGATGCTGCCACATTTAGTCTTCAGCTTTGACAGTTGGCTCTTTCTGGCAGACAGATCTCTGGCAAGGACTTTGGAGCCTTGGTTCCGCTCGATCGCTTCTTCAATACAAGCTGTATTGTAGTTGTCCCTTGCTGTATTGTAAGTCCCGCCGCATGAATTTGGAGATCTGTCTGTTCAGTTGCCTGTATGAAGACTGCAGCTTCATTTCCCGTCTAACAGCCATGATATTAAGAGTGTGATCGGAGAGTTTTTGTGTTCTTCTGCGGCGGCTCTTGCAGAATTTAGCTCCGACCTCATAGACAGTTTCCACGAGCTTATCATTCATATCGTCCACTTGATTGCAGTCTTCTAGGCACTGAAAACGGTTTTGTAACTCGAGCTGAAAGGTTTCGGGACTTTGGATTAAAGCACGAGGGGAACGGAGCGTTGACTTCATTAGACGAGACCTCTCCAACTTAACGTTTAGGTTCAGTGTGCCTCTAACCATTCGGTGACTGACACATCACTGAACAGTTGTCGTCTGGTCGTCATAATGAAGTCAATCTCATTTTTTGTCGAACCGTCGGGGCTCGACCAGGTCCACTTCCTGTGGGGCCGCTTCTGGAAGAAAGAGTTCATCATAAAGAGTCCCTCTTTCTCCATGAAGTCGGCCAGCTGCTGGCCTTCATTATTACGCGTTGTGTTTTCGAGTTACACCGATCTTCGTCAAGTAATTGGGTTGCATCAAAACGTACTCATCCGAATTTGAAAAGCAATCCAATTACTCAGGACCAAATGCGGTATTGTGTGTGCCCCATTTATTCGAAAGTAGTGGGTATAAGCTCCCGTACGGTCACGTACAACTTAAATTCATTTCAAATATACCATTACTAAAGCTATTGAATCGTACGTCCTTGTCGAAACGCGAAGTTCTATTTTATTACAGTTTGGAGCACTAAAGAAGGAAGGCTTCTAAAAAATAAAATATAAATATTTTCCCCATTCGCTTTTACGATCAATTTCCAGGCGTAGGTTGATTCTTCTGTTGTTTGTTTCAAAGGTTTCTTTTTATTACCTTTTCCATTCCAAATACTTGAAGTATTTAAGGTCAACCGCAGGGCATTTCTTCATAAGCCCGTAAAAGTCGACAGCTAGTCATGGTCATCATTCATTTTAGAGAGAATTTACCTTATGCGCGATTCCTTTATTCAAGAAACGTTTCGTTCTCAGTAACGATCCGTTTTGTTACATACAGCAACTTAGAATGACTTAAAATGAAAAATCTTTAAACGGTTCATAAATAGTTGAATTGGTATTATGTTTTAAAACAAGTGGTACAATTAAAAATTTTGTACAACCGACTTCAATATAAATTATTAAGGATAACTCAAAAACTACTGATCAAACCTTGATCAAATTTATAAGGGATCATATAAAAAGCACCAGCTTTCAAATAAAAAAATAATCATCGAAATCGGTTCACCGAGAAAAAAGTTATGAGGTAACACAAAAAAAAAACATAAACAGTCAGTAAACAATCGAATTGAGTACCTCCTCCTTTTTGAAGTCGGTTGAAAAAGGTGTTTTTACTTTTTATGCACGAATCGTAAAAGAAAACGAATCATTTTTATATATAGGAACCCAGCATCAGTCGTCACGTTTGGCTCACTATCCATAGTGGATCCAAGCGTCTGCCAAAGTCTGGAACTTTTCGCACCTATGATCTCGCTATTTTACGTTTAGCGTAAAGAGTTATAACATCATCTCTTGGAAACCATGAAATCGAAATTGATGATTTTCTTAGAAGTTGATGATCTATTCTTACAAACCCGTCACACGCTATAATATTTTTTTAAAATAATAAACAAATATAAAAATTCACGGCTTCGTGGCGCAGTGGCTTAGCATTGACTTGCGACCCTGAGGCCCGCAGGTTTGAGTGCCGCATGGAACAACTATTTGTCATACAAATAATTATGATGAATAAGAATAATTGTTCTGGGTCTAGATATTTGTCCTTGTGCAATTTATGTGTGTGAACTGTATGCAGTAATGTTTATAAAAACAATAATACAATTTTTCTGTGCTACATTTTATCGTAGCAAAGCTGAATATTATGGATGGGTCATCGATTTTAATAGAGCTTTAGTATAATACCTGCAGTTTTTCCGAGCAGCAAATTGGTTGCTGACCTCGCGTAAAATTGCTCTGCTTCATACTACGTGTTATAATCCTTGTGAAATATGAGAATTGGCTTTTTGCTTGTCATTCAAATATAGAGTTAATAATCATAGCAATAAAGTCTTAAATAATGTGTTTCAGTTAATTAAATTGAGTTATATACATTTCACTTTTTAAAATCCCCGTAAGAGTATAAAATTTTTAACTAACTTACTTATTTCTAATAAAATTATGTCCTTTCTTTTCGTTGAAGTGAAAATTATTAAAATCACCCCACACGTTACTCGTTCACTCATTTAAAAAACTGAATCTTTCATCTTTATTCGGACGAATCCATATACATACTTAATATTGTTTTATTACAACTTACAAGTTGTCACGTTCTAGTCACTAGAGGATGGCCATGACGTGACAACTAGAGTCTAGTGGATACAAACCTGGGTTGAATTTTTTTCTACGTTATGTTTCCAAAGGTTAGGTTAGATAAATCGATAGCGATTAATTATTAAAAAGTTAAAAAGGGATGACTTCAATATTAAATTTATTAACTATACAACATATTTATACATTCATAAATATTAAATATTAATTACCATAGTAAGTAAACTAAAACTAAAAATTTAAAATATCATACAGTCCTGCTCCGCGCAGTTTCCTCGATGAATGGCTATACTTAGCTATACTATACATATCTTTTGTTAAAAGTTTGAAGCATACCTTATATATTATCTAAATACTACGATTTGCAGGCGGATGGTGATAGCAGTACCAGAAATGCATCCTTGAAGTTGCTCCCCGTCACCAGTCTGTTTAATTTATACCTTGCATGAGAATGTTTTAGCACCATTTATCTGAGGCTCTGAAACCTGTGTGGAATTTCTCATTGTCGCCTTTTAACACCCACAGATCTATGTGGGATGATGGATACTCTAATGTTGCTATCGCACGTTATTGAATAAAAACTATATTTGTATGCGATCAACGGCCGATTTTCCAATCTTCATTTTAAGTTATTCGTAGGATAAAATACAACATGAACAAATTAAAAACGAATAACATAGTTTAATTGTTACACTTCTATGTGCAGTCATCTAATAAGTCACTCATAAATTTGTCCAGCCCTGTCTGTATTTTTTGCATGAACAACTACTAGAATGCCTTATCAAAATTCATATGAATTCTTAAAACGCTCAAAAATGTAAAATATAACGTATTATAAATGTATATCACAAAAATATGATTTTTTTTACAGGAAAGTAAAACAATCATGCAAAGAATACCACATAGGCTTTAATTATTTTTAAACTTCTTATAAAATGCATCTACGCTAACAGTTACGGATCGTTCACAGATTCACAATAGTAATGGGTATTGATTTAACAAATTAGATTAATGAACTGTAAAAAGTTTGTCAAAGTATCGTAACATTTTAGAACTAAAAGAAAAATAAATAAATATTTCCTTTTTAAGAATCAACTGGTTGACGATTCTATTACGTAACAAGTTTACAAGGCAACCAAACGAAACTCGAACATTTATTTTAACAAACAAACGGAATGAAACTCCACAACGATCATTCAAAAGTTCTTTGTAGTTAATGCAAGGAGCACTGTTAACGATTCAACTCCATCACTAGGTAATGAAATGATACGCAAACAGTTATTTAAAGAAGGAAACGTTATAAAACTTTGCCACGACAATAATCTTTAAGATACCTTGCAGTTAATTAACACAAAAAAGTTTTTTACGAAGCGAAAATCATTAAAAATCACCCACAAACCCACATTCATTTTCGTTCGGAAATTTAAACCTACACATATTATGATGAAGAGAAAGAATAAGATAATAATTATATTATTATGTTGTAACTCATAAAGATGTCCTCCAGACCGAATTTTACGTCACGGCAGCCAGTCTCAACGGAGACTAGCTATCTGCGCAGGATAGGATTACAGTGCATGAGTGAGTGCTCAAGCATAGGTGCACTCTCTATAGTCTATACCCTCACTCTCATTGTCCGATAAGACGGCAATCCTACACGACTGGAGAGGGATCAGGCACAGGATCAACGGCTTAACATGATTTTCGAGGCGCGGTGAACTCCGTCAACTTCCTGTCTTCGCGCTTACGACCACCAGACCCACGAGGAAGATAAAAGTCTGTTGTAATTTATAACTTACGTTTACCACGTCACGTCGTGATTACACACATGGGTTGAATTGTTTTAACGTTATTTTGCTATGGTTAAAGTATTTAGAAAAGTAATAATTTCAATACTAATAAAAATGTTTGTTAATTACAAATAAAAAGTCAAAGGTATTTCAGCTGACATAAACGCTGTGTAAGGTTTCATTGCAATTATTATACCTTAATTGAAAAGATATTGACTTTATATCCCGTAGGCTATATTGGCCTGTGGTTAAAGCTGCGCTAATGAAGTTTGTTTGTAACAAGTTGCTTGACAAACTGCTAGCAACAGTTTCAACAAAATGTTTGTTTTAACTTATCTGTTACATATAGAACATGGCGTGCATGTCTAACGTCAACATTAAATTTAATTAAACTTTTAGTTGGCATACTTCACGTGTAATTTTGTAACTTATTTCACGAAACAAGAATTCCCTTTTGTTTCGCGTTAATAATACATATTATGTATATTATAATATAATTAATCTGCTAACATTTGCTAAATTAACTCGTACACATTTGATGAGATAAAAGCTGGCCATATAACTATATGTTTTTGTTTTTTATTATCGAAGTAAGTGTGACAAACAAGAACACCATACGGAACACTGGATGAACTTTACTGGTAACGATGCATTCCATCTTAGTCTTAGGGGTGGTAACGCATCTGCATAATGATTCTTAATCAAGAATAGATGTCTATAGGCCACAGCATCTTCTTACCAACAGGTGGACTGTGTGCTCGTTTGTCATCCTTATTCTACAAAAAAACAGCAGCCTTATGGTGGTATTTTACGCGAGTGTGGTGCGTTCCCGGCCGAGCCGACTTGTTCGTGTTTTAGCTTTAACTCGCCGGAGTAGGGTGGCTTCGTCACACAAAACTTTTAACATTCGTCGAAATCAATATTTTATATGATTTATTAAAAAAAATATTAAAAATACTAAATATCATGACCATCACATGTTTGCCCCCGTTTTTCTACAGGGGACTGTAGAAAAAACATAGGAACGCTGGCAATCATTGTAATACTGTCAATGATTAATATATCATTAGCTGATTTTTGTTATCTTAAAGACTGTTAAGCCGCAAAATTATATGTTGATCAACGAAATGATATTAAAAAAGGATAGATCTCTGGCAACAAAGCAAAAATATTCTTTATTTAGATTAAGTTTATCATCACAATCTATTAGCTTAAAAAAGCCAGTAAATGGCTTAAAAAATTTGGTACTTTTTTTAATAAGGGTTATTCAATTTTACTATTTTATTTTTGTTAACATTAATTACTAACGTCTTTAATGTTCAAAAGAGATTAGTAATCAGATTAAATGTGGCGTAAATTTCAAGCAACATCAGCAGTGAATTGATTTCTCCGAGAAGTCATTCGCGTAATTACTTGTCAAAGGATCAGGTACTTTAATGAGATATGAGATCCATTATTGAAAACACGAGCCGGGACTTTGAAACGCTAAATATAATTTTAATTAATTTCTCTCATCGGGGATATTCCACAAAAACGTTTGGAAATTGATAACTTCGTGTATTTGTGAGACTTAATGAGTGTAAATATTTTTAAATTTGAATGTCATTTAATCATCATCATCATCATTACAGCCTATCAAACTCCACTGCAGAACATAGGCCTTCCCAACGATTACATCATTTCGGGTCAATCGGGTTGGTAACCGCAGTTTTTATTATTATTTTGAGTTGATGTCAGGATGATGTTGCTGTCGATTCCTTGTTTTATTTCCCTTTGTCGCGTCTTATGTCAGCCACAGGTATGTTATGGTTTAGTCGATTATCTTACGAATTTGCGGTAAAATTGCATTTTATTATAATAATTGTCGATGGATGCAGGTGGCTCAGGATGGATGGTGGTTTGTGGCATTCTCTTGGGACTTGTGAAGGGCTGTAATGATGATGTTGACGATGTTGAATTAGTTAATTAAAATTTATAAAATTATTAAAGGTTAATTAAAGGTGGTTTATTGATCAATTTTTTCATTAATAAAATATTTATTGCTGTAAATTTAATAGCAAAAAGCTCTGTGTATAAAACTTTTTATTTAATTATTATACAAAATTAATTTTGATTTACAGGCAAATAGCCTTCAAGAAACTTTATTATATTTATTGATAAATTAATTATCAATGCCCTTGATGTCTTTTGTTTACGATATTTTAATAAATCGATGGTAGTTAGCAAAGGGCACGTTATTTAAATGTTCACGACCGGCTGCTCACTCACTCGAGCGGTGGTGACCTCCCTCCCTGGAGGTTGCGTTACGATCGATGTGACATTAAATTATGATCATAGTATGTCAAACATAAATATAGACTACCTTATATTGACAGCCAATATTCATTTAGCTTTTACAATGTGAACTTACGATTGGTCTGTTTATATTTGATACGCGTTGCTGTGGCTCTAAAAGTTAACAAAAAGTATATGAAACACCCGCGTATTCAAATGTAACATAGTAACAAAATTTTTACACAATCGTTGAAGAATTTTTAGAGATTTAAAATTTTGAATAAACGAACATTTATAAATCCTCCCTACAAAGAGTGAGGTCCAGCAGTGGACTTTTACATGATTATATATTTTATGCTCATGTAATACAGTCTATGTAACGAATTAAAATTAATTTATAAGCCTTACCATTCAAAATATTAACCTCCTTATAGATTCAGTCGCAGTCTGTACACAATGGAACAAGAGTGGGATGCTTATAGGCTGTTAAAGAATTTATGTGACCTATATTTTTAGTTTTAGTTTATAGGATCGATCCCAAGAGAAGTTGTAATAAGTTTCAGACCTTGCTCCGCTGTTTCGTAAACCTACGTTAACTTACAAAGACTAAAGTAATTAGCTTCATAATAACTTGGAAACGGCCCCAGGCGGCATATCGTTAGAGAAAAGAAAATGGAGTATTCATGTCAAGGTAAACGGGAAAGTAAAAACATAGTTATAGACCTTAATATTAAGAAAAGTACTAAAATGTTGTAATTATACATACTGAGGTTATTAATAGCATTTTTATAAAAAAATAGAATATGTTTTTATTATCTAGGAGATAGGACAACTAGATTAGGATAACTTTTTTAGTGGGAGTCCGCCTGGGTAGGCCAAATAGCAGCGTATGGTGTGTGTAGAGAACCGGAGACCCTTTTTACTGGAAACGAGGTTTTCTATCGTAGTCCTCAGGGGTGACAATGCATCTGCATTTTGATTCTTAATCGAAGATAAATGTAGATGTCTATGGGCCACAGCATCCACTTACCATCAGGTGGAGTGAGTGCTCGTTAGTCACCTCCTTTCTACATAATAAAAGAATAGTTAAAAAATAATTTAAATTATTTTTTCATTCTCTCATATCAAACAATTTTCTTTTACCTTATGTATAGATTTCGCTTAGCAAAATTAAGACAAAGCGTTTTACTTTCAAGACAGCGTTCGTATTTGACCTTACTGATGACGCAAGTAGGCAGGGTACCCAGGAACGTAAACATGCTTAACGCTCAATAAAATCAATATCAACTCCCAAGGATAAAGTCAATTTTCCTTCTTTAAACATACTCACTGCCGCACAATGTAAAACATATTTTCCGCTGCTGTAATTAGGTACATAACGAAACAATTTATATTTGATCAAGTTGATAACAGCCAGAGCGTATTGGGTATGAAATATCCACTCAGTACCACTGGAATAAAGTTCTTTATCGAATGAAGCAACACTTTATATTGGCTCGCTGTTCGGGCCCGTAAAATAATGTTGCTAGTGCGTTGTTCTAGAATGTAAATTTTAGTTTGCGCCTGAAGCCTGTTTCGTGTTACGTAGACTCGTAAATAAGGTTGAATCGATGTCGTTTGAATATGTTAATGTTTTTTTATCGCATCTGCTGGGGATAAGTCAGGATTTGTGTAGCGCCGTTAGAACAATATTGATTCTGTTTTAAAAATTCGTAAAATTCGTTATTTAAAAAAGATTGAATAGCTTTCTCCTATTCATTATTCATTCATTCAGACTATCAAAGTCTACTTCTCTCCATAGATTGCCATAAAAGGCGAGTTAGCTACGTAGCTAAAAAAATACTAACAATGCTATTAACATTACTAATATTCCTTTTAACCACTCCTGGTAAGCTTAAAATGATTGTGTTAGGAGTTGTTCACGACAGTAGTTGAATGGCGGATTCGAATCCACGACCCTTAGAGTTCTCGGTCCGCGCCCTGCCATTAGGCTAATGTCGCTTCAAAACATTTTTAATTTTCTAGTTGTTCTTAGGAAAACGCTGCTGCCCATTCTAGTTCTCCTTCTTCATCCTAGTTTGTTTCTCTCTGTATCCTGTTACGACACCCAATGGGACGGTTTGGGGTAGTGGATACTCTTACACCGCCACGACACGGTGTGTGTGTATGTACACATTTTCTGCTCTGACTTCTTTCTCTTATATATTGGGACTACACTATATAACGAACTATATGTAAGTTTGGACTAAGTTTGCACCAGTCTACCGGTACTCTCTTTAGTTCCCAAGATAAATATGAGTAACGTAAATATGAGTCTGAGAGATGACTACATATTTGTGCCATTTGCTGTAGAGACTATCGGTACGTGGGGTTCAGGTGCAGTGAAGTTCCTAAAGGAACTTTATCCGCGACTGGCCGTTGCTGCTGGTGATAAGAGGCTGGTTCATTTCTCGCTCAAAGGCTAAGTATAGCCATTCAGCGAGGAATCGCAGCCAGCGTTCTTGGCACGATACCACGGGGAGTAGGACTGTATGATAATTAAGTAATTTTTTTTTAATTATAGTTTTTTTAATATTGTATATAATAACATAAATTCAATAAAGTGTAAAGCAGGCCTGCTATCACTCCCTCCTCAGTATTTTTGAAGGATATAGAGATCCAGTATATGGCATTCCACCTTAGTCCTCTGAAATGACAACTCATATAGCTTTCTTTATTTAAAGTTTTAACTTTAAGTAAAGTTTAGGACAATGAAAAAAGAAAACCATTTAGTCCCGCATAACGAAACTAAGCAATAAAAATATTAATGCCTTATGAAGAAAAAGCTATATCTCCGAGGATTCTGGACATAAATTCTCTTCTAACAAAGAAAGGTTTTTCGTGATAAATGAAACCCATTTTATTTACGTGACGGAACTGAAAAAAACATCTGTAAATTTCTTTCCATTCTAGAATGCTTAGGAAATTTTAATGTTGAATTTAATAATTTAAAAACTTCGCAATTATAAAAGTATAAGTTAAGAAAAGTTGGGAAACAAAATTAAATAAACTTGGAAACTTATTTAATATTCTAATAAATAGCCTCAAAAATTTTACATTCGTTTACTTTTTGAATTTCAATTAATATTTCACAATAGAATGAATAAGTTGGTGAGATGGAATGACTATACTTGGATCTTAGCATTCTTAATATATTATGTTTTTCGGAAAATAATTATAAAACAAACTGTATTATTTAAAGAAAAATGATTTTTCTACTACCTACGATTTTTTTAAATTTACGGTAAAACCTCCCTAACTCGGTTAATTTTGTACGGAGGAAAAAAAATTATAAAACCTTGTTTATGTAAAATTTTAAGCTCTACACATTTTTATTAGAACTATTTTATATAATTTTTACCGTTTTCAAGTAATTCGCGAAAAAACACTTTTGACAATTTTTTCAACCTTTGCTGGGGTTGCAGACACGAAAACCTTTACACATTGTTTTTGTATCATTAAAACTACATTATATCAAAAATGCAAAGTTGAGTGCCAAAATTTTGATTTCAGACCTTATTTGACTGGGCTAGATAAAGGTGGATCTGGATTCTCTTACATCGCTACTACACGGTATTAGTTATTTTACCCTGGTTATTATTAAATACTTAGTATATTAATTGTTTAGCACTAGCACAATAACTGACTTCTATTACATTATATTTTATTATAAATTTAAATTAGAAAGGCTTTTAAAATACTGAGGAGTAATTCAAATCTCGCTTTAAGAGATCGTTGTTGTTTGCTATTCTTAACCCAAATATCTTAAGAACTAATAAAGGGAGATTCGAAACAAATACCTCAACAATACATCTTAAACCGTAATCTTCGTGCCCTTATCATTTAACAAATGTTAGGGCCCTTCTCACAATTTTAGACAAGAAGTCTTGCTGAAGTTATGTGCTTCATTACTAAACGCTTTTGTAAGTGTATTTGTTATGCCTAACTTTGAGATCACAAAGGAGATTAGATTTAAATAATTACATTGTTAAATCTCGTTTTTACAGTATGAAATAATTCAAACTATTAAAATAGTTTGCAATAGGGACTTATTAATTAAATGTATTTTAAAGTTGATATTTAAAATTATAAATGGCTTTAACTAATTTATAATTTACTATTTTATACACCTAGCCGAATTGATCACTTTGACGTCAGTTTTCGTATGGTGAGTGTAGAGAACCGGAGATAATTTTCACTGGATACGAGGCATTCCATCTTAGTCCTCTGGTTGTGCCAACGCATCTGCATTTTGATCCTTAATCGAGGCTAGATGTAGATGTCTATGAGCCACAGTATCCACTTACCATGAGGTGGACTGTGTGCTCGTTTGTCACCCTTATTCTATATTTTTTTATATCTAGAACTTTTTCGGACGGACAATTTAAAATTGCAATTATACGCGTGCTTAGTCGCTAATTTTTATTTGATTTTTAATTATTATATAAAATATAAATTGTAATGTAAAATGTATTGAATATATTTAATCGTATTTTTAAGTTTTTTTATTCAGACTTATTTCTTATTTATATTTGAAAAATAATTTCTAAGATGTAATAATGTTCTCTAATATAAATGTATAATAGAGATTTATATTTAGTTTTAGGAAAATTTTATATGCTTGTATTAGTTATTTTGTCGTCGAACTTTCCAATAACGATTCTAGCACCATCTGTGTATTCATTTATATAACATTATGTCCGCGCGGTGGTGCCTCTGCATTTCGGCCGCGTTATAAACTCATTTGTAAACCGTTCGTTCTCTTTTAAATTTTCAGAAAGCGAATATTTTGCAGTGTGACTCCTTTTGAAAAGGAATAAGATGGAATACATTTAGCGAAATTGTCTGCACAGTTTGCTTGCCGGGAATGTTTTCTATAGACGAAAATAGGCTTTGTGATTGATGTATCAATGTTTGACAATACAATCGATTCTGACTAAGTGACTAAGTAGCTGGTTGCTTCCTTTTTCTGATTCTAATGATTTCTGTTATTAATGATTTATTGATGGTATTTTAATTTTATATATATATATTTGTGACTAGTATATTTGTGACTATTATATTATTGATAATCAATGTTATTTAGACTATCCATCATCAATATTAGCTGGTGTTCTTGATCCTTAAAATTCTCCTTGATTTCCGCCATTTCCATACTTGAAAATGTGTCTTATGATGGCAGAATTTGAGAATCTATTACTCAATCTTTTCTATATATATGTTATCGTAAAATTTGAATAAAGAAATGCCACAAAAGTTTTCACGTCGAAGAAAAGAAAGAGATCTTGAGGTATTATATAAGAATATTTTGATAATTGCTAAACGTAATTATGGCTATAAAAACAAATTTAAGAAAGTAATTAATAAGAGTTATTAATGAAATATAAGTAGCATCATTAATTTTGAATTTTCTTTACAGGTAAGCCCATTTTATGGAATCTTCAAGGATGCGGTGGTAATTAATTAAAAACAAGAAAGTATAAAGATATCAGGTTTGAAAAAAACATTTCTTTTGTTGCTTGATAAAGTTTTTTACTTATATCTCCGCTTTTATTCAATTAACAAAAGACTTCTCTCTTTCATTAGGAGATTAGACCTTTTATAATGTTTTAGGATGACAGCTATGTTGCTCTTGTAAATTGGTTAGTAGTTGATGAAAAATTGTAAAAAATAAAGTAGCAGCGTATCGAAGTTCCACTGCCTCCTTTCATTACTGAGAGGATTTTTGGTCAGTGTGGCAAAAGTCCACTGCTGGAAATGTCTCTCCCGATGTAGGGAGGGTTTGTCTTAGTCGACACGTCAGTTGGCAACAGCAGTTTTATATTTTTAGTCATTATTAGGGAGTCGCTGCTGCCCATCTCCTGGTTTGTTTCCTTCTCTCGCCTATTACGACACCCACGGGTTGATATTGGACAGTGGATATTCTTACACCGCTACTTGTGCCTATCTAATAATTATTTCTATTAAACCTCATAATATATGATGCTATTGTGATTCTGCCTAACAACTATCAACTTTCCATTGTGTGATTATTTTTAGGTTTGATGATTTTTAGTTTGACTACGGACTTTTATTTGGCAAAATTCTGACACACCTCTCGCTCTTTTCATATCCATATATTTATACATATATGCTCGTCGGTTACTCTAATTTGGCCCGTTTTCGATACATCGCCAATTTGGTCGATAAACTTCCGACTCTGACACTCACTTCTGCAGCATAAATTTGCTTTGTTACTTTTTTCTCAATTCTTTGAGTATTAGTTTTTTAGTTATAGAGAAACTACTGAATCGTATTTTTAAATGACTGTCATTTATTGGATGTTAAAGAAGTAATTAAACATTACATGAACCTAATTATGAGTTGATAACATCATTTGTACTCGAGTTATGCAAGGTGAAAAAAAATACTAACAACGTATTGTTAAAAATTGGATTTCTAAAAAATAGGACCCTTTACAGCAATATTCTAATGGGAAAATAATACGTCGATAGAACGAATCTAATACTCCACTCAATAATACGCAAAAAATGTGTAATCTCTGCTGTATTTTTCTGTAATACACGGACAGCCTAGAGCGCCTTCCGAAAAATTCATTCGCTCGCATTCCCAAGGAGGTTTATTAAAGGAGATTAGAGAGCAAACGCCAGTAAAATGGCGGTAGCGAACAATACTCGGACTCTCAAGCGTGGCGTTAAGAATGTACGAACGTATTCAGTTTTTTATGTGTTGTTATGGGAATGTTATACCCTTCGAGGCATCCGAATTGGTCCCTTGGAAATATCGCAGCGAGTCCGTTGGAGAAAAATTGTGTTGTACTTAATAGCTTCATATAGCAAGGCATAACTAAATGATAGTAAATTATATATCCACTGTATTATCCAAATATGTTACTACACCGATACTTTGTATTAAATTTCCATGTTTAAAATAAATACAATGTAATAAAGGAATTTTCCGAAAAATCCACTTTCCATCACACTTCACAATTCTGTTCAAAATCCCTTCATGTCTGTACCTACCCATCAAAGTAAAAATTCAACGCGTGCACCTATGCACATCAGTAATTCAATAATTCATGAAGCACCTATTCATCGAGTTTTTACCAATAGTTAAGCAGAAAAAAAATAGTTAAGAAGTTGCATTAATTTTTTTTTGCCATAAATTTATATATAAATGAAAAAATAATTCATTTAAAGTATATTTAAATATAATTTTTATTAAAAATTCAATTTTTTAGTAATTATTAAAAAATAAAATTGTAAAATTTTTGAATGAAAAAAAAAACTACTTGTGATTAGTTATTATTTAATCAACTAAAAAACTACATTTACTGTACTATTTTTTACATATTTTTTTGGTGTACCGGATTACAAATATATGGGATTTTATTGTAATACTGTTGTATTAATAATACGAAATATAACACCTTTTAAAAATACTAGGCGATATTATGCCTAAAGTATCGTCTGAGCTATTTAAATTGAATGGGTTGATGGAAAGTGATAATGTGTATTACGCCTATTGATTTTGCTTTGTAGATGGACTGTGGTTTTATTGTTTACTTTCTAATAGTTGTGCTTAAAATATTTAAAATCCAATATTCATATCTACCCCACGCAAATTATAATCTCTTTAGATGAAAATACTGTAATATTCGTGTACGTTACACTATAAAAGGCAAAGCTTAAGTCACACTAACAGCGATGGGATACATTAAATGTTGAGTGAGAGCGGGGTGAACGTCCCAATAGGATTATTAAGCCATTAGCAATGAAATAGGAGGCCATCCCCCTTATCGCTGTACTACAGAGACGAAACGAGCAAAACAAATCGTTTGCGTTACAACCAGCTCTGAATTAACTTGTATCTATCAGCGTTCTAATTCTAAACAATATACGTAAATTTCAAGGTTAAACGAAAAGGAATCGTCTTCTTTTGTAACAAGGCTTATAAAAAATTATTGCAATGCAGAATTACTCATTTTACCTGTACGCAGTTATTTAGTTAACCGAGTCCACTAAACAAGGAGGTTTTATATTCGAAACGTATTTTAATTCCTTGATACTTTATAATCTATTTTTTTTTCACCGCTACCGTACCGATTTCTGTAGTTACTATTGTTTAACGTTAAAGTCGGTTTGTACTTTTTAGTAAAAGTTTAATTATTTTACCCTTTTGATTGGTTTAAGGATAATACCACGAGTTCAAGGAAACACATAGAATATCAACTTAAGAGTTAAATTAAACTTTGTCCTCCATTTTTCCATCCTTAAGGATTTTTTAAAATTATATATGAGACCACCCATGAAGTATAAAATCTAATACATAAAAATGAATTTTTGCTTGTTCGTATTTTATGCGCTGCCATACCGATCATTAGATTGCGGTAAAACTTTGTTAACATTGCTTGCACTTACGCGAAGGCATATTACAATTAACTTTCAGTAGGCGGCGCGCGTATCGTACTGATAAATTAATTTGAAAGTCACATATTATTCAATTTTCAATAAATGTATTATTCCTAAGTAAACAATATAAGTCTTCAAAATTTTTAACGATATTTCCACAATTTTTTTTTCTGCGGCATCAACGCGCGGGGTACCAGCTAGTATTTAATAAAAAAAGAACTATTAAAATCGGTTCAACTGTTTCCGAGAAATCGGTGAACATACATAAAAAAACATACGCGTCGAATATAGGTTACAAATATAGAATATAAGTATAAATTGGTTAACAAACAGTATGATATCAAGTTTGCTATTTATTTGTGTCAATTGAGTGACGTAAAAATTACTCGTTCCCCAATTAGTTAGAAAAATTTCAACGAATTTAAAACGCTTCACTCCGATGTTGAAAAGCTTAAGTGTCATTATGAAGGTATTTACACTGATAATTGGCGGTTTATCGATATTGTACGGTGGATTGAAGATAAATAAGTCTCGGTTAGTAATTTCTAGAATAGCAATATTCTCTATAGAAAACTAATATTTGAATTTTTTAATATAACAAAGAGAATGAGACTTAACGAGAATAGTATATACGTTTTTTTTTTTAAATATGATAGGGTGACAAATGAGCACACAGTCCACCTGATGGTAAGTGGTCGCTGTGACCCATAGACATCTACATTTATCCTTGATTACGAATAAAATGCAGATGCGTTGTCACCCGTGAGGACTAAGATAGAATGCCTCGTTTCCAGTAAAAAGAGTCTCCGGTTCTCTACACTCACCTTACGAAACACAGCAGTGTTAAGCTGCTATTTTACGCTGGTATTCTGCGAGAGCGTGGTCCTTCCCCGGTCGAGCCGACCCATTCGTGCTACAACTATACTACTAATATAGCTGCAGCATGGCTCTACCACGTAAATAAATAATATGAAATCATTAGTGCATGCAGGGATTATGTTTGCTAGTGTGCTATAAAACTTTTATGCGAGTGCTTTTCCCCTGAAGAACTTACTCTAAGTATCTACTCTTGAGAGCTTCCGACAATATTGTTTTTTTCCTATAACTATATATATACTTTTAAATAACTTATTTATTTCATACCGAGAGCCGTGGTAGCTCAGATGGTTAGCGCTCGCTGTAAATTTCACAGTACGCGAGCAATCCGGGTTCGATCCCCGCTGGCACCAATGAAATTGTTAATTGCAATTTAAGTGCTGATTTACCACGTGCTCGGCGGTGAAGGAAAACATCGTGAGGAAACCTGCATGTCTGAGAAATAAGAAAAAAAATTCGAAGACATGTGAAGTTCGCCAACACGCATTAGGGCAGCGCGGCGGACAATTCCTTGCCCTAAAACCCTCTCAGAAATGAGGGGAGGCCTGTGCCCAGCAGTGGGACGTATATAGGCTGTAACTTTTGGCGGCGCGCGTATCCTACTGACAAATTTATTTGAAAGTTACATATTATTCAATTTAAATGAATGTATTATCATTCCTAAGTAAACAATATAAGTCTTCAAAATTTTAAACGATATTTCCACAATTATTTTTTCTACGGCAGCAACGCGCGGGTACCAGCTAGTATTTAATAAAAAGAACTATTAAAATCGGTTCAACTGTTTCGAGAAATCGGTTCAACTGTTTCCGAGAAATCGGTGAACATACATAAATAACATACGCGTCGAATATAGGTTATAAATATAGAATATAAGTATAAATCGGTTAACAAACAGTATGATATCGAGTTTGCTATTTATTTGTGTCAATTGACTGACGTAAAAATTACTCGTTTGCCAATTAGTTTGAAAATTTCAACGAATTTAAAACGCTTCACTCCGATGTTGAAAAGCTTAAGTGTCATTATTAAGGTATTTACACTGATAATTGGCGGTTTATCGATAGTGTACGGTGGATTGAATATAAATAAGTCTCGGTTAGTAATTTCTAGAATAGCAATATTCTATATAGAAAACTAATATTTCAATTTTATAATAAAACAAAGAGAATGAGACTTAACGAGACTAGTATATACGTATATAAATAATATGAAATCATTAGTGCATGAAGGGATTATGTTTGCTAGTGTACTATAAAACTTTTATGCGAGTGCTTTTCCCCTGAAGAAGTTATGCGAGTGCTTTTCCCCTGAAGAAGTTACTCTAAGTATCTACTCTTGAGAGCTTCCGACAATATTGTTTTTTTTCTATAACTATATATATACTTTTAAATAGCTTATTTATTTCATACCGAGAGCCGTGGTAGCTCAGATGGTTAGCGCTCGCTGTAAATTTCACAGTACGCGAGCAATCCGGGTTCGATCCCCGCTGGCACCAATGAAATTGTTAATTGCAATTTAAGTGCTGATTTACCACGTGCTCGGCGGTGAAGGAAAACATCGTGAGGAAACCTGCATGTCTGAGAAATAAGAAAAAAAATTCGAAGACATGTGAAGTTCGCCAACACGCATTAGGGCAGCGCGGCGGACAATTCCTTGCCCTAAAACCCTCTCAGAAATGAGGGGAGGCCTGTGCCCAGCAGTGGGACGTATATAGGCTGTAACTTTTGGCGGCGCGCGTATCCTACTGACAAATTTATTTGAAAGTTACATATTATTCAATTTAAATGAATGTATTATCATTCCTAAGTAAACAATATAAGTCTTCAAAATTTTAAACGATATTTCCACAATTATTTTTTCTACGGCAGCAACGCGCGGGGTACCAGCTAGTATTTAATAAAAAAAGAACTATTAAAATCGGTTCAACTGTTTCCGAGAAATCGGTGAACATACATAAATAACATACGCGTCGAATATAGGTTATAAATATAGAATATACGGTTAACAAACAGTATGATATCGAGTTTGCTATTTATTTGTGTCAATTGACTGACGTAAAATTACTCGTTTCCCAATTAGTTAGAAAATTTCAACGACTTTAAAACGCTTCACCCGATGTTGAAAAGCTTAAGTGTCATTATGAAGGTATTTACACTGATAATTGGCGGTTTATCGATATTGTACGGTGGATTGAAGATAAATAAGTCTCGGTTAGTAATTTCTAGAATAGCAATATTCTCTATAGAAAACTAATATTTGAATTTTTTAATATAACAAAGAGAATGAGACTTAACGAGACTAGTATATACGTATATAAATAATATGAAATCATTAGTGCATGAAGGGATTATGTTTGCTAGTGTACTATAAAACTTTTATGCGAGTGCTTTTCCCCTGAAGAAGTTACTCTAAGTATCTACTCTTGAGAGCTTCCGACAATATTGTTTTTTTTCTATAACTATATATATACTTTTAAATAACTTATTTATTTCATTTCAAGTTAGTCCTCAGGGGTGACAACGTATCTGCATTTTAATTTTTTACCGAGGAAAGATTTAGTTGTCCATGGGTTACAGCACCCATTTACCATCAAGTATACTGTGTGCTCGTTAGTCACCTTTACTTCTATAAAAATAAATAAAAGAAATAGATGTGATGGTACAACGCCATTAATGGGCCATCAAAATTTTCTTCCATTTTCCACCATTACCCTGGATAGAAATATGCTGATTGTACTTATTTTCGAATCAATTTCACTCGGCTTTTATGAACGGAGTAAAATTTTTACGGTTTCGTCTTATAAAATCCGAAGTACCGCTTTCTGTCATTGGTCGAATTGATTGTAAATTACTATCTATTGGTTTCTTAAAGCAACACATTTATTTGATCGAATCTGTGTTCCTAACGTTTATTCCTGTCGGGTAATTTTGATGGAATTAAAAAGGTTGTAAGCAAATTTTAAAATACAAGAGAGAGACATTTGAAGTAAAAACGAAGTCGGTTAGTATAATGAAAAGTATATATATTTACTTCGCAGCTACTAAGTTGGATTATTTTTTACGAAAAAATTACTTTATTGTACGAAGATTTCGAAGCTTTTAATTTTTAATTTAGAGTATCATTTGTTTTAAACACTTAATGTATTATAGAATAGAATAGAATATTTTTATTCAATATTGATTTTGATTGATTGACAAGTAATTCTTATTGAAAGTCATTTTTACTTTTACCACTGGTTCGGGAAAAACTTCTGTCCTGGGAAGAACCAGCAAGAAACCCAGCGGGAACATAATATTCTTCAAAAATAACAAGCAAAAAAGACGATTAGGGCGTCCTATTCTCAGAGTGTTAGGCTACGCTCTCTCGAGTCCTGGATTCAGATCTCAGTCGGGTGTAACGTTTGTGCAAACACACAAAATATTAGATTTCTTGATTAGTTGTGTTGTGCTTGGTCACTGGCTTATTATAAAATATTTAAAAAAAAATGAAATAAATACTAGGTACCTGAAAATTAAGTAACTGATGTAGGCATTTTTGAAAATGTGTCAGCGGATTACTTAGAAGATTTATCGATGTTCAGCACCCTAGGCAAATGTGGTGTTGAGGGCAAGTAGCACGATAACAATGTATTCCAGATCGAATTTCGGTCACGGCGGCCAGTCTCAACGGAGGCTAGCCACCTGCGCAGTACAGAATTATAGTGCACGAGATATGTGCGTCAACACGTAGTAGTCTCTATTCCCCCACTCTAATCTGGAGAAAAGATACGACGTTTACGTGCTCTCCGAGGCATGAGGGTGATCCATCGCCCACTTCCAGACTCCACGCTGCTACTGAGAATTTTTTGAATAAAAATTCAATAATTGATCCTACCAATGAAACCGTTACTTACAATTTTAAACGCTGATTTACCACGTGCTCAGCAGTGAAGGAAAATATCGTGAGGAAACCTGCATGCCTGAGTAATGAGAATATTTTGAAGAAGACGAAAGACGAAGAGGCGGACAAAATTCTTGAAAATAGTCTAAGAAAAAATAAAAAAGAAGAGTGAATCGCATTGGAACGTATATAGGCAGTAATTTTATTTTACTTGACCATGTAGTGGCGGTGTAAGAAAATCCACTACTTCATATCGTCACTTGGGTGTCGTAAGAGGCGACAGAGAGAAACAAACCAGGAGATGGACAGCATCTTCCTAATAAAAAATAAAAAACTGCGGTTGCCAACCCGCTTACCAAGCGTAGCAACTATGACAAATATCACATATGGGGCAATTTATGGTGAGCCTAATGTTCAGCAGTGGACTTTTAATAGGCTGTAAAGGTAACGGCTTACTTTACTACATCTGTTCTATCCTCTTACCATTTACCATACGAAACAGCATTATGCAGTTATTTAACTCGTAGAATTGTAAAAGCTTGGCCTTTCGAGCCGACCTATCGTGTCGCAACCATATTATGGTTATGACACGAATAGGTCGGTTCGAAAGACTGATATATATGGTACCTGTGAATGGCTCTACCACGTTAAACGTGAAGAACCCCTAAAACGAAATGGTTTGAATGTCTACTGGAACTACACAAGAGATTGCATCAATATTACCACCATTTTTGTCAAATCTTGTAATACATTCAGTTGTGTAGTCGAACAACAAACCACAATTTGGCAACAAAAGCACGAAAGTTATATTTTTATAATTTTTTGACACACTTTGTTATTATATTATTATTATTATTCGTCGTGGCTTTGTCAGAGAATCCACTACCTCATATCATCCAGTGGAAATTGGAAGAGACACCACAAAGGAAATTAAACACGAGATCCTCGAGATTGCTGATAACAATAAATATTGAGTGCAATATATATATATATATGAGGCAATCCTATTTTCAGTGGATTGAAGTGGATTTTGATAGGGTGTAATTAATAAATGATTAAATGAAATTTTGTATTCTTTAATTCACGCTTGACAAATTTCAAACAAGTTTTACCGAAGAAAATGTTTTTGCTTACTTACAAACCTTTTTATTGTTCAAGTCTAAATTGAAGAAGACGTATAACTCAATAGGTAGTTACAGATGGCGGATCCTACGCGATTCCATATATAATTTTTTGGGAAACCTCTTTTTTATTACAAAAAAGGATCTTATTTTCTTCTTTATTTTTATTATCAAATAGCTGTATATCTATTTACCTTGTGATGAATTGTTAGCTTGTTTGTCAATTTATACAGTTTATAGACGTCTGAGAAATTAAAAAAAAAAGTATGTGTGTACTTATGTACGCACGTAGGAAGTTATGCTTCTTTAGCGTAACAAAACAATAGTAACTAAAAATAACTACAATAAATATAGTTATTAGTTCCCACGAAAACTTGAGAGATAGTTACCCACTGAAGTTGTCGCTTTGAGGTGTCAGTGTGCGCGCACATCGTAACAACCTCATGGTGTCGTTTTTAGGTGTCGGTGTGCGCGCGCATCGAAAAAAATTCACTCTCATCATTTTTCCCAAACGCCCCAAAAGAAGTTTAACTACAAAAAATAATTTCACGTTTGTATAGCTCTTCAAGGTGTGAAACGTAGTACGGTAGAATACAAAATCACCCCTATCCTAATAATATAAGAGCGAGATTTGTTCATGCTTATATCAAGATAAGTATGCTACCACAGGCAACCGTACTCAACGGGCCGGTGCTACCCCTGGGAGCTATTACTCTTTCGCGGGGACCCTTCCGATATACCTCCGGGTACAATGAGAAGTGGGAGTAAATGAATACAAACATTCTTCCAAGTTAAGGGCCATGATAATTGAGTAATTATATTGCATGATATCTTGTCCATTTTAAAATAAACTAAAATTCAAATATACATTAATTTCTTATAAAGTTTTTATGAGTTAAGTGTTTGCTAACTTTCATAGTACGATAGCATCCGGGCTCGATCACCGCCGCCACCAATAAAAATTTTACTTGAAATCTCAGACCAACATAGTAAGAAATACGGAGCGCTGCGTATATTCCAAGTGATGCAAAAACCAATCCAACACTATGTTCAACTTATTGTTAGAACACGTACTCACGTACACAAATGTATCTAAAATCGTTTGCAACCTTTCGAAGCTTTTGGTTTGCCATATCTTAAAAGACTTGCCTATACACACAGACTGCTGGCATTTAGGTTTTAGAGAGTAAAACTCGCATACTCCTCTTTACATTATTTTTTCATCATAGGTACTCGTAAACGTCCACGGCCGGAAATGGACCTCACCCGTTGTAGAGAAGCCTTAATCCTTAATAATAGTATTGACGATCGCAGTTCCAGACGTCTTGCACCTTTGACTCTGCTGCCCGTCGCATGTCTGGTTATTTTTTTATAGGATAAGGGTGACAAATGAGCTCACAGTCCACCTAATGTTAAGTGGATTCTGTGGCCCATGGACATCTTCATACGACGGCTCCGTCGCGCAGTGACTTAGCAATGTGTTGCGGCGCTAAGGGTCCTAAAGGTCGCTAATCTCACACGAAACAAGTATTTATATGGCCTGCAAATAATTGTTCTGGATCTGGATGTTTGTCCTTGTGCAATGTATGTTTGTAAACTGCCCCACGATACAGGAGAAAATCCTAGTGTGGGGTAACGTTTAAAAAAAGAAAAGAAATCAACATCTATCCTCGATTAAGAATCAAAATCCGTCTGATATAAACGATAAGGTTACTCGTATACCGTCTTCTATCGGATGCCATGAGATCTTTCTGGCGTTTCCCATAGTCGTCTTATACTACACCTTGGGGCGAAACGGGGTGATGGATTCTCTAACGCCACCTTCAGGCCTTTCACAATTAAAAAATATAATTTGCTCTGTACTGTGTTTATTGGATTATTCGTAAGCTCCCTTTGTTTGGAAAACTCGATAGTGTCTGGAGGCTAGACGTTATTATATAAAGAAGTAGGTATGTAGGTGTATGAGACCTCTCCAGGTAAACTCGGCGCTAACAAAAGTTGTAAGGTATTTATCGTACCGTAAACTAAACAAGGAGCGCTCTACCTACGTCTCAGTTATTTGCCCGTGATATTTCCATATCACGGGCAAATAACTGAGACGTAGGTAGAGAGTTTTTACTAATTCCCTTTCTTGTTTGTCTGTCTGTCTGTCGTTACGGGTGGAATCTTGCAACTCAAATATCGAGCACTTCCCGATGAGCTAGAGACTTGAAATTTTGAACATAGCTCAGAAAAAACGTGCTATATTAAATTTTTTGTAGTACTAAATAAAAAAAATCACTTGTTTTAATTTGAATATCTTTTGTTTAGAATTTAGGTCTGTGATTTGCCTTTGGCAATTCATAATGCTGTGTTAGTCCCTACTTTAATGTATGGTAGTGAAAGTTGGATCTGGCAGAAGAAGCATGAGAGTAGAATAAATACTGTAGAAATGCGGTCATTAAGGAGTATGCTAGGGCTGAATCTGAATGATAGGGTGAGAAATAGTGTGATAAGAAAAAAGTGTGGTTTGCAAGATGAAGTTGTGACCAGGATTAAGAAAGGAATGCTTCGGTGGTTTGGTCATGTAGAAAGAATGAACGAGGAAAGAGTGACAAAGCAAATTTATGTTGCAGAAGTGAACGGTAGAGTTGGGAAGGACGCCCTAGACGAAGGTTTATCGACCAAATTGGCGTTATATTGAAAAAAGGTCAGATTAGGAGTACCCTTAACCGACGAGCGTGTATGCGTAGATATATGGATGTAAAGGAGGCGAGAGAGGTGTGCCAGGATCGTGCCAAATGGAAGTCCGTAGTCTCTACCTACCCCTCTGGGTGACAGGCGTGAGTGTTTATGTATGTATGTATGTATGATTTGCCTTACTTTGTTAAGCCGGTATCTACATAATATTATATTAAATTTCCATTCGGAGATGTGTTTTTTTATTAAATATCGGAAACAGTTATAAAGATAGATCAAAATTCTTAAATTTAAAAACTGTGATGAGTTTCAAAGCTATAACATTGCATGAAATTGTAAGAAAAAAATCACCCTATGACTAACATATAAATTATTACATGTGTAAACCCAACAGAATACTTAATGGCATAAATGGGGGTTGGAATAACGCAACTCGATGATGACTCATACGTTCACCCCATGTGAGTCATAAAGAAAATACGATCCCTAGAATAGTACGTTTTAAACAATAACTAGATACATGTTTTTTTTTAATTTGAACATCTACATTCTTCACATGGCATAGGGAAGTTACAACTTCCTTGTCCCCTTGAATGTTTGTGTAGTGGTAAAAGTATTTTTAAAAATTACTTTCATTAAGAATTATTTATAATCAATATTGAATAAAAAATATTCTATTCTATTATATTCTATTTGAAATGTACATTTCACATCATGTTTCAAGCAGGAAAGAAAAATAAAAAATTAATTTTATAACTCGCTAAATTCTATTTTAAAAATGATAACACTTTCTAGAATCTAGAGTTTCTGACTATTTAAGTCCTGGATTGGAGTACCAACCGGAACTATATGTATTTGTAAATGTCCCCGACGTGACTGAGCCTTAATTGCCTCCAATCGTATCACATATATCGCTATCGGGTAAGGATAGATCAGGATGAATGAGATTGTTTGTAAGCGCGTACATTTATGGTGTTACATTATTTTCTAAATAGGTGCATCTTATATAGTTCCGTCAACCACTCCAATTAAGTTTTTAAGTGATTGTTTTTAAATTTAGTTTATAATAGTAGTTAAATAGCGGATTTGAACCAACGACCTTTTAATTTCGTAGGTCGAAACTTTTTAACCATAAGGCTACTATCGCTTCAATTATAAGATTTCTTTCGAAATTATGTAAAGTTATATTCTCGATTTCCTTGTTAAAAAACTTCTTTTATTATAAAAGCAATATTAAAGAAATCTACTCTGTTCGCAAATTGTGTATATACAATCTAATTTTAGCTTTCCAAGAGACACCCCTAGTTGTAATCTAATAAAGCCGATGGAAACCAGGACAAAAAGAATTACCATGGTGAACATGGATGTTGTATATTTTTATTACATCTTGTTTGCGCCGCATCTATATTATTACATTTACTTTACATCACTCACGTTAATGTGCAAGATTTTATGACTAGAAAATAATGTACCGTGAAAATTGACGTCATACTTTATTAGGAGTTTAGTACGTTATAAGATGCTGAATAGCTTAGTTATTTTTTATGTGAAGTGCTATAAAGACGGGAAATGAAATAAATTGATGGTGATGCTTGACTTGGTGGTTATCGTACTGTACATTTATTTTGTGGTTTTTAGGTTAACGTCCCAGTTGAACTCTATACGTAAGATGATCACAAATTAAAATTGACATTTTGCTGAATTTCATGTGCCTTTGAAACAACATCTTATCTGTCGTTTGAAATTGTTAGGATAAGTATCACTTTGGAGTCTTGTTCTGGTTTTCTTTGATTTTATCACATTAAAAAGTGAGTGTTATTTTCTACCGACTTCAAAAGGAGGAGGTACTCAATTCGACTGTATGTTTTTTTTATGTGTGTTACCTCATAACTTTTTTCTGGGTGAACCGATTTCGATGATTCCTTTTTTATTTGAAAGCTGGTGCTTCACATGTGGTCCCATATAAATTTGATCAATAGTTTTTGAGTTATTCTTAATAATTTACATTGAAGTCGGTTGTACAAAATTTTAAATTTTAAATTATTGTTACCTCACCTTGAAAAAAAATAATAGAATAGTAAATAAAGGCTATCTAACCGAGAATATTTTTTTTTTGTGTTTACATATTATTAACAATGAATATGATATAATAATAATCTTTCGCCAAGGACAATAACTAAATTCTCCATAGATAATAATTAATTTTTCTCACTTTCAAAATACACGCTATCCACACACAGTGTAATGACATATTGTTGTACCTACGTGATATTAATCCGCATTGCGTGAACTGGAATAAATCCAAAAGCAAATCCGATCAAACTGTAGACAATTACGAATGGCGGGCAAACAGAAAGTTAGGTAGTTATTCAGGCTTGACTGGAACAGTTCTATTGTTCGTGAGGGCCTTTGTCAGCGACACCCCTAGGGATGTCAATTTGCGAATTTCGTAAAATGACTGGGCGTTACTGATGACCTTGCTATCTCAGTTTAACTTTGAATTTTATTAATTCTTATAAATATTCTTATAAATATTCTCACAAAGTCTAATTTTAAGTGAATATATAATTAATGAACTTAATTTTACAGTAAACTATGTAACAATGCTTAAAAAAGCGAAGAGAAAAGATAGGAAATTAACTTTTTATCAAAAGAATAATCGTTTTAGGAGTATTAATTACAGAACCTTAGAATTTACGATTTAATTTCAAAGCATAAATGTTCTTTAAGATGTATTATGGTGTCGATTACGTCATTGCGGAGAAATGTGCCGTATTGGTAGACGAGTTCACGATTTGTACAAGCTGTATGGAAATACCAAGATGGCGCTAATCGGGAGTGGTATAATAATATTACATACCACTTTTGAGGAGAAATTTATGAAAATAATATATTGAATTTTTCTTGTATTTATTTCTATCATAAATAAGTACTAAAAATTGAAATAGCTTCGCTCTACACACACAAAAACCAAGTTTTTGATTAAAAACACGTTCCACAGTTCTCATCAACTCGAAAAACCGACACATCGCAAACAGCGCTGAAATATCCCGGCGCAATAATGTATGAATCTCCCAGTTCAAATTAACATGATTTTAATCAACGCATGATAATTGGAGGATGGAATTTAATCAGAATATGCAGAATAAACATGTTTTTCATAAACTGCGCATCACCACAATGTTTGTACGCTCACGTCCGTATACAGGGCCCTGGGATACTGTTGCTTACATAATCAATATCATACTTATTTGGGTCTCTTGAGACCGTCCTTTTAGCTAATGAAACTTAAGCTTTCATCTTATTCTCGACAAATGCTATTCAGAATTATGTAGGTATACATGGAATGGAAAAACCTAGGAGATATTTACGAAACATATAATATCAATGATTTTATAAGACAACTATTCTATTGTAATATTTTAGTTAATTGCCCTATTAAAAAAAATATATAATTAATAAGCGTAAATAAACAATTAAGACATTTTTCCGAAAGTTTATTTTAAACTGTTATTTTAAATCATATTTATTGTAATTCTTTTTTTTAAGCTACAGTTATCTTTCCCATAGATATCATTTTATGGGACGAAACTCGCAAAGTACTTATGACATTTAAGGTTATTATTTATATTTGTCAACATTTTGTATACAAGTTTATTTCTAGTGGTTTGACTGAAATTTCCAAAATGTGGGGTTTCAGTGTAGCACACTAGACTGCTTATAGATGTACCCTTGTTGCGCCATGTCGTTTGGGATGGTAAGAAAGTGGCACATATAAATGTATTATTAATTATTTTTCGATATATTGTGATAGATAATATACCTACTTACCTAGTTCTTAGTAATACTAACAAAATATGAGTCTTAGTTACTTGATAAAATGAATTATTTTCCTTCATTAATTCTATCCACTGGAAAGTTAGGTTGGACCTTCATCCGGATGGATGAACTATCTACATACATAATTAAGTTTATATGGAACCCTCAGGGTACGAGTCCTTTTCGCACTTGCCCTGGTTTTTTGAATATGAATCACAAGATATTAACATATTTATTTCTTAAGGTAACACTTAATTTAAAAGGGTAATAAATACGTCTTACGCAACTCCTTTAAACTAAACAAAATCGAGCACCAAGTTTTATTTAAGTGTTATAGTATTATTGTATCATATATTATCAATTAAACATAATTATTCTTAAAAATTCTACTTTCGTAAATTTATGGCATAAAGTCTAACAATATATTTATAGCAACTTCTTTTTTATCCATGTAACATAATGTACTTCTAAATTCAAATAAACCTTATTTCTGTTGTCAGCCTGCACTGCGGATTAACGCTAATACGGAGTACAACACTGTTTCATTATTTCTCATGCAACCCTTTTCCCGCCATCCATTCTGTGAAAAATAAAGAAAAGTGGAACGCGTATTTTTGTCTCTTATTTTTTTTTCATTTTCCACAACACAACGACAAAGGAACGAACGTTGCAACATTGGCTTTCCTACTAATGAAAAGTTTTTGGTTGCACCCTCCGTTGTCGCCCAATCTGATAATGAACTAGAACACTGAACTGAAGGTTTATTTGTTGGAAATGTTGCAAAGTTATTTTTTTTGTAGGCCGATATTTTAAAGAAGTAATAAAGAACAGTTCTTTGTGGTAACAACGTAAATAATATATTAAAGTTGTTGAAAGAATTTGATTAGCTTCAGTGGGTTTATTTATAAATTTGTTAGTTTATTTTAAACGTAGTAATATGCCACACTGTAACTGTAGGAAAGACCACGCTCTAACAGCATACCAAGCAGCATAGTGATCTTTGTTTTATATGTTGAGTGTAAAGAACTGGCGCCGCATTTTACTGGTTTCCTTTAAATCCGCAGGGGTGACCACGCATTTTGATTCTTAATTGAGGACATACGTAGAGATCAATGGGCCACATCATCCACTTACCATCAGATGGACTGTGCGCCTGTTTGTCTGCCTTCATTCCATCATAAAAATAAGATAAAAATACTACTACAGCTACTACTAATGACGTTCGTGACCTATAGTGAGGGGTTCCCTGAATACCTGACGATCACGCAGCAGAATAAATACAAAATCTTGCGTTTACAGTTTTTGGTGTGACTGATGGTTATTTAACTTGTCTCTAAGGTTTGAGCGTAACCTATCTCCAGTTTAATATTATACTTTACATCGGTGTGTGAAGGTTATGCTTAGTTTAACTAAGTTTACTCGGTGGTAGGGCTCCTTTTCTACCTAGGAGTCCGTTTAGGTGTTTATTACCCTCTTACATATTTCTGCTGTCAAATAGCAGTGCTTGCATTGCTGTAATCCGGCCTGAAGAGTATAAAAAGGCAGTATAATAACAGGCATTATTTTTACGTGGTAGAGCCATGCTGCAGTTATATTAATTGTATAGATGTAGCACGAATGGGTCGGCTCGACCGGGGAAAGGCCACGCTCTCAGAGAATACCAGCATAAAATAGCAGCTAAACGCTGCTGTGTTTCGTATGGTGAGTGTAGAGAACCGGAGACCCATTTTACTGGAAACGAGGCATTCCATCTCAGTCCTCAGGGGTGACAATGTATTTGCATTTTGATTCTTAATTGAAGATAAATGTTGATGTCTATGGGCCAAAGCGTCCGCTTACCATCAGGTGGACTGTGTGCTCGTTTGTTACCCTTATTCTATAAAAAAGGCAGTTATGTATTCTGTCTTGGTCTCCAAAGATGACAACGCATCTGTAGCCATTTTGTTTGAAGTTGGTTGCTGGTGTCCATAGGCTGCAGTAGCAAGGTGGATTGTTAGTTCCTCTGACACTTCTATTTTATAAAAAAAAACTACGAGGATCTCTTATATTAGTGTGTGAACTTGTGATTCTATAATATCTCCTACAACAACAATATCTTTCGATTGTTTAGGATTTTCGTGACTTTGTTAAACACCGGCAAAAGAGAAGACGGTATAGCAATACAAACAGACCCAAAAAAAATTGTTTTTAACAAATGTTTGCTCTGGATGGGTTTCAAAACAGACCTAGATGCCAGTTCCTCTGACCACTAGAGCACACGGTCGTCATTGGTGACGATGACGATGATGACAAATGATTAATTAGCGTATTTTTCATTAGCACTCAACTTCAACTAACGCTGTCACGCTTAATATAAATAATTGTTTATATTTGCGTGTTATCTTTATAGAATTACTGAAATATTCACACTTTCAACTCGTAGTTCATATATCACCGTCATATATATCAGACATGAAAATGTCGTTTTATTATGAGAGACAGTCATGCCAGTGCAGAGTATGTAAATTTATGTATTTCATAATAAAAGGAGCGAACTCGTATACATTAGAGTATGAGTAGCTGCTCGACACAGCTGAGGTCGTATAAACCTTATAATAATGTAATAATGTAATCATATAAAATAAAAATGCATTTTCTGTAATCTATTAATTAATAGACGGATCTGTTATTGGTCAAAAGTCCACCCAAAAACGCTAAACTCAACACAGACTGGTGATATGTAGACGCATCATCAGTGTGAGGGTATCAGTTTAGTGCTTAAAGGCTACACTCCACGACTACAAGGTACTTCTTACAGTGGACTTAAAGAGGCGGATAATATTTCGTATTCGATTTTCGTAAAATCATGTCGAATGTAATGTAGTCATTATATTCGACGAACGATCTTGCGACTTACTAGGTGGACTCCTTTAACTTTTTTCTTTATGCGATGGTAAGTAAATTTTGTATTGGATACCTACCGTTGCAGCCTATCAAAAGTCCCCTGCTGGTTATTTTAATTTCATTTAATTTTACATCAACACTTACCACCAGGTGGGATTGTGGTCAAGCACTGGCTTATAATAAGTAAAAAAAAATTGCCATAGTTGCCACGCTTGGCAGGCGGGCAACTGTAGTCTTTTTAATTTTATCTGATGCCCATATCCTCGGTTGTTTCCCTCTGTCGTCTCTTACGACACCCACGGGACGATATGGGGTACTGGATATTTTTACATCGCCACTACTCGGTAGATTACTTTTGATATTCAAAACCAATTAAATTGGTTGGTGTTACACATAAAATTGCAAAAATAAACTATTTCTAGAAAAAAATTATAATCCCTGATATATGAGGAACTAGACGCGTACTAATCCTTTGTTTGCCAGTTTTTTTCCCGACGTAGCTCTGTTCCAATTTCGCGATAGGGTACGTATGTTTCTTTGTACCGATTCATACTTGGAATACTTTGTCATTCCTTTATGTCAGTTCCAATCAACTTGTGTTTATTTTAGGTTTCCTGTTCATTTCTACCGCCTTTGAGTAGCAATGTGTTCCAGATACTTTAAAAATTGTGGACTATTTTTTTTTGTTTGTCTCTATACAATTTGGATGGTTCTGTAGGAATCCAGTCCTATTTGGTATTAAAGGATTTAAAATCGAGACAGAAAGAAATAAGCTACCTAATGAAACCTTGAAAATTGACACAGAGTTTCCTTTTTTTATTTGAATTTAAATCTATTTATATATAGTTTGCTTTTGTAACTTTCTGTTTTATTATGGTGTAATTTTGAAATTATTATTATTTTAAAAAATGAGAAAAATAAAAGGAAATAGGTTGGGAAGGTTAATGAGGCCGACGCGGCCTTTGGTCATTATGACCTACATATACTTAATAAATATTAATAAATATTTTAATATCTTCACTGAGGACCTGGACGTGACGTGGGTATGATAAATATTTTTTTTTGTATTGTTTTATCCTCTAGGTAACTCTGCCTTTAAAAACTTTGTTTCTGCCGAGAATATAATTAGTTTTACAGTATTCACATATCTTAATTACTTATCTTGTGTTCTTAATTTGGTAGCGTATTCATGAATATATTGTATAGTACATGGAACTTAATGAAAATTATATAAAGTTATAGGGAAATAAGAACAATTTTAATATTTTTAAAGAGGAATACATATATCTTTTAATAAGTAACAGTTAGTTGCGTTGCTATTTATAACTAAGACGAAATATAACTGCAGCACGAATAAATCGGGTGACCGGGAAATGACCACAATCGTACATAACATCAGCTTTAATTAGCGGTATTGTGTTGTGTTTTTTTACTGGTAATGAGGCATCTCATCTCAATACTAAAGGGTGAAAACGCATCTACATTTTGATTCTTAATTGATGATATATGTAAATATCTAAGGGCCACGGCATTCATATTAGAAGCATTCACACAGTGCGCTCGTTTGCTTACTTAAAAATATAAAATATTGAATTAAACTACTTTTACGGATTATATCGCGTTTAATTAACTTATTTTATTAATTCCCGACGTTTCGGGTGCTTTACAGCACCCATGGTCACGGGGGACTGAGGTGATTGACGTCCCAATGTCAAAGTTAATCCGGAGTACCTTCAGCTTTTTTAATTATTAATTTTGGTCCGATCTACGCAGAATGAACTAACTGTGTCTTGAAGTCTTGCAGCGGTATGCTTGGGTTTAGTTTTAATTTTATTAATTACAGGATCCCAAGCAGGTGGTAGTACCCAGCCTCCCTCTCTATTGAAATTAGGATGTTTTTTAATTTCAATAGCCTCACGTATCATCCTTGGCAGGAATCGATGTTCTTTCGCGAGAATCTGTGGTTTATCAAATCTAATGTAATGGCGGGGGCCGTCTAGAATATGATCACAAACTGCAGACTTCCCGGAATGAAAATTAAGAGATAGTTACTTAATTTTCATTTCCCGTCCATGATTTAAGTTGTTATTGTCTTTCCTCAGTTGTTGCGACCTGATAATTTATTACAATTGCTACAGTTAGCCTTGTATCATACAAAATTACTATCGGCCGAAATAATTTTAATTAATGAGCGCCTCAGCTATTTGTCATGGTAACTCAAAGAGCCGTAGTGGCTCAGGGCTGAGCGCTTGCCGTAAATTTCCGCCAGAACCAGTGACTATATTTATTGCAGTTTTAGGTGCCGATCAGAAGAAACTTGTATTGATTGGGACATAAAATATTTCAAGTTATATTTTATAACACATGTCGTGTTATGTTAAAAAGCACCGAAGTAGCATGGCGGACTAATAGCTCCATAATCCTGTCAGATGATCAAACAGCCCAGAAAAGCTGGGCCTTGTTTCTGTTGCTACTTATGTTAATTCTAAAATGTATTTTATTTTTTACAACCTTTAAGATTTTCTTTCGATATTTCAATGAGTGCAGTATGCGCAAATAACTATTTCATCTATATAGGCTTTGTTCTAAGTAAAATAAAGCTTTTAAGATACGACCTGGATATAGTGTGAATAAACTGAATAACCTGAATATGAAGAACCTGACACATTTCATTGTAATTAACAAATACAATCGCACAGCAGTGAACTTTTATGGGCCGAAAAGAAAAAATTAAAACCAAATTTATACGTCTTGAATATATTATCGTTTTTATTAAAAAGATCCTCCAAACATAATATTGTTCTTATTAGCTCGAAGATAAAAAGCGAAACAAGCAGTCTTTCCTGGAATGTAATGCCACTTACACTATTTCCTGTATTCCGAGCTTCGCAACAAAAGAAATTTAGAGAGCGCACAAAACCTCTCCGCGGAACTTGAGTTCTGCATAAGCTACTCCAGAGATGTGCTCTTATTCAAGATAAAAGTTCCTCCTACATCTTAGACTGTCTACATTTGCATAGATCCTGCTATGAGCGTAATTTAAATATCCTGTTTGCGTGTTTCAAGGAATTTATAATTGGGTGCGTGAAGTGTAATACCTGGATTTTAGTTTTGCGGTTCTTAGTGAAGTCTTCAGTGTTTTAAAAAGTTTTTTTTTAACTTTCATTTCATGTGATGGCATTGGTTATAGTGATTTGAGGCATTAACATCGTTCAGGTTATGTATATCTGCTTTGAAGCAGGTCAGTAGAAGTTGTATACCAAAATAACCTGATTAGACTTAAAAATAATATATATATATATATATATATATATATATATATATATATATATATATATATATATATATATATATATATATATATATAAACTTTTTTCTTTTCTTTAAACTTTAATTTATCATACAGTCTTTCTGACTGAACAACATTAGGATGTTATTTTATATTAATTCCATAAATGTAAAAATAATAATGACAAATTCAATTTTTAGATTTATTATATATATATAATAAATCTAAAAATTGAATTTGTCATTATTATCATTACGATATGGGCAATTTTAACATATACACATTACACATTTTCAATATAAATTTTACATACAATAATATATTATTCAATAAAATATTTTTATGTGTTTCGTATATAAATCAAGCAATATATAAAGAAGCTTTGCCAAATTGAGATTTTGGCAAAGCTTCTTATGGGGGAAACGGGGAAACTATGTCTAGCAGTAGGTTTTTATGAGATGATGATAAATTAATATATTTGATTTTAAATATTCATTCTAAGTAGCTTGAATTATATTAGGTCCTTACATATGAAATTGGCGTTTTGTACGGGAGGAATATAAAGTCAATTTTTTTTGTAAAATATATTTAATTAATCAAAATATGCACCGTTGTTATCTATGCACTTTTGCCATCTAATAGGTAGCTCATTGATCCCTTTACTAAAAAAACCATGGGGCGAGAATCAATAAACTCTTTGAAGGCGGTTTGCGGACTGCCGCATCGGAGTTGAATTTTTCCCCTTGTAAGAAGTTGTCAAAATTCCGGAAAAAATGATAATTTGTTGGAGCAAGGTCCGGGGAGTACGGTGGATGTCGCAGACATTCCAATTGTAGCTCATCTAACTTAGTGGTTGTTTGTTGTGCAGTGTGTGGTCTTGCGTTGTCGTGAAGCAGCAGTGGCCTAGAGCGATTGACCAATCTCGGTTGTTTATCAGCTAGTTCTTCCTTCATGGTTTGCAGTTGCTGACAATAGATATCTACCGTAATCGTTTGGCCAGATTTTAGAAAGCTGTAGTGAACGACATCGGCGCTAGTCCACCAAACACTCACAAGTAACTTTTTCTGAGTCAATTTTCGTTTAGGGCAGGATTTGGCTGGGTCTCCAGGGTTCAGCCATTGCGACGAGCGCTTTCGATTCGATTTAAAATTCCTTCATTATTGTGTCGGTTGAGCAAAGTAACACAGCAGTCGACGAGTGTTTGCAAGTTCGATTCACTCAATTCATGAGGTACCCATTGTTCAAGTTTTTTTAACTTTCCCGATTTGCTTCAAGCAGATTAATACGGTTTTATCACTTACCCCGAAGCCTGCAGCTATCTCTGAAGTGCTTTGTGATGGATCCGCTTCCACAATAGCCTTTAAATCTTCATTTTCCACTTTGATCCCCGGCCGTCCACGGGGTTGGTTCTGAAGGTCGAAATTTCCAGAAAGAAAACGTTGAAACCAAAAGCGTAACGTGCTTTCTTTTGCGACACCAGCGCCGTACACATCATTAATCCTTCGATCTGTTTCTGCAGCACTGGTGCCACGGTAGAACTCGTACTCGTAAATATACCGATATTTCATGTTTTCCACTGTGCGGTAATAAGCGACGCCAAAGAATAAAATAATAAGGAAAAAACAAATGAATGACTGTTTTCAAAACTCAAATGTACCAGCTAAATGAATTTATAAATTTGAATTTGGAATTCTTAACCAAAGAGGAGATATTTCAGATCAAAGTGGTCAGTATGACAAAACGCTAATTTCATATGTAAGGACCTAATATTAAAAATACTTTTTTCAGTTGTATTAAATGTTCCATTAAAAAAAAAGTATATGTGAATATTTGGTTATATTTTGACTTCTTTCAAATCTTATCAAAATTTACTTGTCACGTGCACTAAAAGTATATTTCCATTGAAAATTTCGCATTGTAGCCGTTTCGACGTGAAATATGTATTCATTTTCTATACAGCATTGTTAGAAACGGAGGACACGTTGGGATACAGCGTTATATTTCGATAGGAAATCGAATACACGAAAATGCTGAAAGATATTTTTATCAAAAACATAATATCTTGTCTAAGGGAATTGAATTTATTGTAAAGTTTTCAAGTTTTCTATGACTTAACATCAGGTGGGATCTTAGTCTAATGTAGGCTTGTTAAATATTGATAAATCGAAATAATGAAGTTATGCTTTTTGTAATTAACTTTTCACTGCGTATACTTTAAAAGTATTTAAATAAATTAATAGCTTTCTTTGATTTATTTAATATTTAATATTGAATGCCATAAATACATGCTACAGTGTTATTATTGTATTTATCTTAGTCCTTTAGTGAATAAGATCACTTTCAGTCAATGATATCTTAATAACTCTATACCTCGCGTAGCTCTGTAACCCTTGTTGCTGCGTAGCTCTGCTACGTAGCTAATTGTCTGAGCGATTCAAGCTATAATAGTTCGAGATCTCAGTGCGTGATTACTGCGCCCATCTGTTTTTTAATGGAAACACATTTTTTTTTTAAATAAATTATTGTTATTAGAAGAATACATTTTTGCCAGGCTGTTTATAAAAATATTATGAATGCAGCCATTTGTCTTGACAGGGGACGAACTACTATATCACAGAATACCATCGTAAACAAGTGATAAAATTAAATATTTTGTACAACCGACTTCAATATAAATAAAATGAGAATATCATCAATGTAGTCCAAGTCAATTAAATATGCATTATTAAGGATAATTTAAAATCAGAGTCAAGGTCAGATCTTGATCAAATGGGACCACATGAGGAGCACAAGCTTTCAAATAAAAAAAAGAGTCATCAAAATCGGTTCACCTAGAAAAAAGTTCTGAGGTAACACACATAAAAAAAAGTGTCCGAATCTCGGAAAGCACGTAAAGCCGTTGGTCCTGCGCCTGATCTCTCTCCGGTCGTGACGGTTTACCGTCCCATCGGACTATGAGAGTGAGGGAATAGAGAGTGCACCTGTGCTTGCGCATACATTTGGGCACTATAATCCTGTCCTGCGCCGTTGGCTAGTCTCCATTGAGGCTGGCCACCGTAACCGAAATTCGGTCTAGAAGACATTATTATTATTAGTCGATCTTTATAAGTAAATCAAAATATTGTAAATTCACTTCTTTAAAAAGGCTAAAAATCATTATTTTTCACGTTGCTTTCTATTTCTTTCAGTGTCATTAACAGAAGAGTTATTTCTAATAAGTTGAACAAGGAACCATTTCCGTGTTAAGTATCAATATACGTTTGGCCATTGAATTTTTTACGGAATATTTTATGCCAAAATAGTGCGTAATATATACAAAGAAGGAATATGTGTAATTTACAATATGTATATCCATGAGCAAATAAACCGAATTCGTAGCTAAATGGGATAGCCTTGTGTTTGCCATCCATTTCGTCAAAAGCGTGCGTAGAATCCGAAGATTTAAAGCGATGCGATGTTACGATAGATATTCCTTTTTAGAGATAGAGCCTAATTTTGTTTCATTTTATTTTATTGGAGGGAAAAGCCTACATTTTAAGCAATCCAATTTTCTATTTCTTTAAGATAAAGATGTAAGGTGCATTCTAATAACATAATTAGTCTAGACCTTTAACTAATAAAAACAGTGAATCAAATGAACCACGTTGGGCATTCGCGAAGTAAGTTACAAATAATTATTATTATTCATTAATCCAAACGATTATAAAACAAATCATGGAATTAATCAATAAAAATATATGTAAAAATGACAGCCCTTAAAGTATAGTCTCCCAGTTCACACCAACTATTGGCCAGATCTCAGAAAGTACTTGTTTTAAAAAGAAAAATAAAAATCTTTTCGCCGACGAATTGGTTACAAAAGTCCTTTGTTAGGGATCTTCGTCGTGTAAATATTGTAGGGGCATCACGAGATCCTAAACCCTTGTCTCGCAAACAGCGGCCTCAGTTACAAATTTATGTTTATTCAAATTCTCGGAGAACGCGTGCATGCTTATATTATCTCCTTAAGGTTTTCTTTTTCATGCATAGTTGATCTTAAATTGTTTAATATTGCTGGATCCAAGAGAAATTATTTTTGAAAGCAAATTTTAATAAAAGTAATGTACATACTATTTCATAAAAGGTTCTAGAGAATAATAATAAAACAAAAACTCTGAATCTTCTTCAATTTAGCTTAACTCTTAAATGTCAGCTATTAAAATTCTGTTCGTTCACCCGTCCATGTTAAGTTATGCGAATTATAATTGTTTTTAAAATTATTTTTTAATTTAAGAAAGTATTAATATTGTTCTTCTTGGTATCTTAATAGCTAAGCATAACTTTTTTTATAACAAAAATATCAAGTGTATAAGAAACTGAATAAAGTAGACATATTATTTCAGTACTTAGTCAGTATTGTTTCTTAAAATAGAAGTTCAAATTTTGTCATAAAAACGAATACACCAATGTTTTAGGATTAAAATGGCAACATCCTCAAGAATCAACATTTATTTAAAAAATCTTTATTGCACTGAAAATGTACAATTGGCGGACTTAATGCCTTGAGGCATTCTCTACCAGTCAACCACGAGTTAAGCAGAGAAACTTAAGCAGGTGCCATAAAAACTTGAAAATATATACGTGAATGTAAATATAAACATATAGATACCATACTTGTAAATACAAAAATAAATATATATAACTACAAATAACTACACCTGATACATAACATACATAATTATTAAATGATACATAATACATACATTTTAAGCATACTTACAAACATATTATACAAAAACAACTTAAATAATTTATAATAAACTTAAGCAGAAACATTTAAATAAGAAAGTTAGTTGCTGAAAGAAGAAAGGTAGTGATCAGTCACCATTCTTTTAAAGGCTGCAACAGAAGTCGGTTTCCTGATATGAGGAGGTAATTTATTCCATAGCCTTATGGCCTCAGCGGCGAAAGACTGAGACATAAATTTGGTACGGCGAGGAAAACCCTGGAGGATCGCAGGTTACGATCGTGAGAAGAACCCAAATACTGAAACTTGCATTTCAGGTATTGGGGAGTGCATGGATCATATAGGATTGAAAATAGCGTGCGAAGAATTCTGATGCATCTACGCTGATGGATAGGGAGCCATTTAAGCTTAGAACGATATAAGGATACATGATCGTATTTACGAAGGCCAAAAATAAAACGGATGCAATTATTTAACAAACGATCCAATTTGCACAGAAGTACTTGACTCACATCAGGGTAACAAACATCAGCATAATCAATGACCGGTAAAACAAGTGTTCGCACCAACATAGCCTTAGTCTCGGTTGGAAGGAAATTCTTGAAACGATAAAGGCCACGCAGGGTGATTGTCACTCTCCGGCTTATTTCATCTACCTGAGATTGCCAACTTAAATTAGCATCAATCATTAACCCAAGGTCTTTAACTACATGTCTAAGAGGAATATTTGTGCTATTGTAAACAATAGGCTCCAGTGAATTGAAATCTAATTTAGCTAGACGACGAGAGCTACCGAAAATTATGGCTTGACATTTTAGCAGGATTGATAGCAATTCCATAACTTGTGCACCAGTCACAGATGGCCTGAAGACCTAGATTTAAAATAGGAGCATTTGAAATTTACAGTTATGAGATTTATAAAAATAGATAATAACATTCGTGAATATTCTTACAAAAAATCTATTTTTTATTTCTCAATTTGTAGTCTTAGTACCCAATATTGTGATCATTCATTTTTCTACCGACTTCAAAAAGGAGAAGGTACTCAATTCGACTGTATGTTTTTTTTATGTGTGTTACCTCATAACTTTTTCTGAGTGAACCGATTTCGATGATTCTTTTTTTATTTGAAAACTGGTGCTTCTCATGTGGCTCCATACCCAACAAGTTGATCAAGGTCTGACAAATAGTTTTTGAGTTATTCTTAATAATTTATATTGAAGTCGGTTGTATAAAATTTTTAATTTTAAATTTGTTTAGTCTCCCATGCTTGATTGGATTTATATTATTTAATATTTTTTCTGAAAAGCCTTTGCGTGGAGGCCTCCTTCGGGAATCGGTCGAGTCTCTCTCAGAAAAGCAGCGTAAATAGCAGCTTAATACTGCTGTGTTTTGTATGGCACAGTTGTCATAGCTTTAAAACATATCACACTATAGCATTTATTGTCTTAGAAGTAAGGGTGACAAACGAGTCCACAGTTCCACTCGATGATAAATGGATGCTGTGACCTATAAACACCTACACCTAACTTCGATGAAGAATCAAAATGCCTACAGATTTGTTGTCATCCCTGAGAACTAAGTTTAAATGCCACCTTTAAGGGTCTCCTGCTCTCGACATTCACCATATGAAACACCGCAGCTTCACTAGTATTGCGTAGAGCGAGGTCTTTCGCTGCTTGATCTGTCCCATTAAGCTGAAGCCATAATATGGCTACAGCGTGGCACTATCATATATAAAATCGTCAATTTTTTTATAGGATAAGGTTGACAAGCGAGCACACAGTCCACCTGATGGTAAATGGTTGCTGTGGCCCATAGACATCTACATCTATCCTCGTTTGCGAATAAAATGAAGATGCGTTGTCAGCCGTGAGGACTAAGATGGAATGCCTCTTTTCCAGTAAAAAGGGTCTCCGGTTCTCTACACTCACACATTTAGGCATAAATGCACGTAAAATAGTAAAGTTACAAACTATACACGCCTCCTCTCATTTCTGAGAGGGTTTTAGGCAATAAATGCACGTATCCAGTATTAATTAGTTTCAAAAGCTTCAACAAAGTAATTCCTATCAATTTGCAGGCATAATAGCCTTTGTCCCTAAGAAACTAGGTTGCTATGCATTGTTAATATAGTAGAGGAAGTTGTAATTGGTAGTTTCCATTTCCAAGGCTGTACTATGTAAGTCGCTTATGTGTTATGGGTACTGCGTCGCTGTGAAACTTCGGCTCGTTAGCAGATTGACGGTTAACTGTTTCTAACGAGCAATCTGGAAATAATGGGTCAGATTCGGGTTACGCTACTGCGATAGGGAAATTTTAGGAATATATAATTTTCATTTATTTTCTTATATCTGTTTTTTTCTCTCTAAAAATGTATAAGCACACCCGTTTTAAGTTATTTATTTGTAATTAATAAATATTTATTAATTACAAATAAATAACTTAACAAATGTTGATCCTATTTTCTAGGTAAATAATAATAGAACTACCTTCTAGACCGAATTTCGGTCACGCCAGATATTCTCAACGGAGACTAGTCATTCTGCGCAGAACAGGATTATTTAAGTAGTGCAAGTGTGCTCAAGCACTGATGCACTCTTCATTCTTTCACTCTCATAGTCCGTTGGGACGGCAATTCACCAAACCCGTGGTCACAAGGAGATCAGGCGCAAGACTAACGGCTTTACCTGTTTTCCAAGGAGCTGCTACTGAGAATTTTATTAACAGGAAAGCCCCACATTTTGATCTGACTCGGGACTCGAACCCAACCCAATTGAAGGAACCACGAGAATAGCCGCGCTTACTGCCACTTGAATAACGAGGCAGTCAACTACTGCCTCTAGGAAAACATACACTTTTTTTTTTTACAATATTTTCATACACACATATTACAGGTAACGTAAAGATTTCATCATTTCAAAGAAACCAAATTTAGCTGACAATAATTTACTCAATTGACTTATACAAAGTATGTAATCGTGTTATATACAAAGAGGTGCGTTAAAATGCGTAAATATGAAAAAAATCTATCTACTAAAATCATCATCATTATCATAACAGCCCATCAATATTTCACTGCTGAACTGAATTATCAGAAGAACATGTTGCTAATCGTAATCCATAGTAATTTAAAGCAGCATCATGTACTATATCTTCATGGCCTGTGTCGATAATATTTAATACGCTGATCATTGTGTTCAATTCCCATAGATTAGAGGATATTTGCCATAGATAACAAACTTGGAAGGCAGTATTTTCTTATTTCGAGTTGTTTTTAGGAAGGTGGTGCTGCCCGTCTCCTGTTTCAGCTTTCATCTGTCACCTTTTACGACACCCACGAGATGATGTACTTCCCATATAAACTCGGATAAAAGTTACACCTCTGAAGGTGGGAAAGTAGGGAATGAAGTTTTTATACTAAATATTTAGACGACAGTCTAGTTACCTTGAAGTTGTGAGGAAAACAATATATAATATTTTTTATAAATATGGCTTACAGCCAGGAATCTAGCCAGCTAAAAGCAGTTTGTTTTGTAAATAATGCCATTTATGTTTTTGTCATTAATGTTACCATTAAATTAACCTTTAACGCCCATATACTATTTATATAAACGGCTTAACTTTTGTTACAGATTACAAGTAAATTTTGTTTTTTATAATTAAGTAAACCAGCGTTTCTTCATTTCTAAAAAATAAATCATTACTCAAGAAAACAAGTTTTCATAATTTTGCAAAACGGGCAGTTTCGATCCTAGCTTAAAGTAAGAAGATTTTATAAATTCTTTTAATTTAGATTTTGCATTCACTCAGAACGATTATATGAGTACTTGGAACAAATAAATCTCATTGCTTAGATTATATTCAAACTATCCTATTTTAACACGCCACCTAGTAAACATAATATATACAACAATATTTGCCTAAAATCAATAAACAGAGATTGTAAGCGACCCTTTAACTTCTTGAGATTTGATAAATTAATCACTTGCCAAGCGCCCATAGTTTTAACTACATATTTAGATAAGCTATTCCGTGCCATTTTCATATTTAATGTGTAGCACTTAGTTCCTACGGCTGGAAACTTAGCCAAGTTTGTCAACTTTGAATATGAAAATCAGAAGTGCGAAGTTGCCGGGATCCTGGCAACATTCAAGCCGTTTAAAAGCTTCTTTATCTGTGCTTTCGGTTGAATAAGTTCACTGTTGAAAGTAGAATCTGTATGCTAGTTTTTGCAGATTAAACTAAGTTTATAAAATCTTTTACTAGTACTTAGTACTTTTTAGTCTATACAACAATATTTTTTATACGTTACAATCTTTTTTCCGCGGCTTTGCCCTCATTGAGGTCGTAAATCTACATAATTTTGAAAAATCAGTTAGTGTATTATACCAAGACAACATCTTTAAGTTGAGAGGTAATTGTAGAGTTATGCTCCAGGTCAATCCCATAGGTAGCGTGGATGTTTAGGAGGATAAATAGTAGCCTATGCTTTAGCTCATAAGCTGTTTGTTTGCCATAAAAAATGCCACAAACACACCAGGTCCATAATTAAAAAACAAACTTATTACGCCGTCACAAAATGTTAAAATCTATATATACTATTTTGTAACACTTCGCTTCTGCCTATGAGGCTGCCACTCAAGAAACTTTCTTCCTCATCGTTAGGGCGTCAGGGTATATTCAAATATACAGGGCATATATAATATTTTTATAGAAGAAGGGTGACAAACGAACACGCATTCCTGATGGTAAGAGGTTGATTAAGATTCAAAATTCAGATGCGTCACCCCTGAGGACTAAGATGGAATGCCTCGTATCCAGTAAAAAGGGTCTCCGGTTCTCTATACTTACAGAATTACAAAACAGCAACATTAATCTGTTATTTTACGCTGGTATTCTGTGAGCGTGGTAGTTCCCCGGTCAAGCCGACCCTTTCGAGCTACAACTATGAAATAGCTGAAGCATGTTTTACCACGTATAAAATTAAAACTAACCAAGTATAAAAAATTACGATGATATGGCGTCACCATATTCCTAGATGATGCAGTGATTTACTAAAAATGTAACAAGAAGGCAATATACAATATTATGAATAAAACAATAACGAAATTACAATATCGTAGCGTCAAGCGGATGTGATATAAATAACGCTGCTAAGAATTTTCACGTCATGTACGTAAATGAAAGTCCGGGCCACATATAACCGTAAAATATGGAGTAAAAGCGAGGATTGCTAGAGAAGCGTTACTAGGAGAACTTTTCTTGGAATAAACCTTGCCGCGATTTATGCTTAGCCGTAAAACAGTTTTTGGTTGAATTAGTTATCAAGTTATGAATAACGGTTGAACTTGCTGCGGGCTCGGTTTTATGGTTCTACGTCCGCATAATACTTGATGAGCTTGTAACAAAAGCTCGGCGCAACTTTGCGGTGCTTGTGTACAGCCAAGTTCAAAACTTTTACGAAGATGTCACTGATTAACAGAAAAACGATTCTTTTCTTTCGTGGTAAAATACCGTGTTCCTTTTGTTGGTAACTTTAATTAGAATAGATTTTTTCGTTGTTTTTTGTAAACCCTTTTACGACTTTTACATGTATCGAGACCTTCCATTTTAGCCTTTAAGGGTGAAAATGCATCTGCATTTTGATTCTTATTCGAGGATAGATGTAGATGTCTATGGGCTTCGGCAATCATTTATCATGAGGTGGACTGTGTGCTCGTTTGTTACCCTTTTTCTATATAAAAATAAACAAGCACTGTTTCTTTACTACAATAAAAATGTTTGTTCATACCAACAAACAAATATTAACAGTCAACTCAGTTCACTTAATCCAATAAGGGATAATTTTCACCATAATTGACCACCACTAACCACATAAGCAACTCATTACAAGGGTTGTTACGTTACAAACAAAGGGATATTTCGTCTCTCACGCAATTGCGTAATTTCGCTACGGGAAGTAGTAGTTATGTTGAACGGTAACTAACCGTGTCTAATGTATAAACATTCATTTGGAGAATGTGTTCTAATAAAATGTATACGTTTAAGAGTCACACTGAACTTATACTATGGATGTAGCATGAGTTGGTTGGTCGAAACGATCGGCTCGACCGGTAAAGGACCATACTCTCACAGAATATTAGCAGCTTAAGGCTGCGTTTCCACCAGAGATGTGCGTCCCTCGCAACACATCCCTCGCACACATCCTTCCCTTGTTTTGTACATACAAAAACCTTGCTCCGCTGAGCCGTTTCCACCAGAGCTGTACTGAGCGAGGCTAAGTAAATGAAGTGATTCTATTGGTTCTTAACAAACACATCCTTCGCTACGCATCCTCGCACATCTCTGGTAGAAACGCAGCCTAATGCTGTTGTGTTTCGTATGGTGTGTGCATAGAACCGGAGACCCTTTTTACTGGAAGCGAGGCATTCCACCTTAGTCAAAAAGCATGTAACTCTTAGGATAGATGTAAATCTCTATGAGCCACAACAATTATTTACCATCAGGTGAACTGTGTGCTCGTTTGTCACCCGAATTCTAAGAAAAAAATATGATTTATTACAGTTATAGCCGTCACAAGTCCACTGCTGAACATAGCTCACAGATTGACACAAAGCACGGTCTGGAGCAATCTGTATTCGCATCCTCACGTTTTCGAGTTGACATGCCATTCTCATCATCAGCAAGAGAGGGGGTCCCTATATTTATTGTACTTGATAGTACGAGCCTAGTCTTTTTCGATTTTTCGAGTCTTAATGAGAGAGGCGAAGTAGTGGGGAACAGCTAGTGTATAATAAAATATATAGTGTCAATGGAAAGAAATCCGCGGTCAATAGTTCACCATTCATCGCGGTCATATTCACGTCGCCACCGAAATACAAAGGGCAACGGCTCACGCAAGCTTCCGTGATAAATATAGGTTATATCCTTATCTACATTACGGACTCCTAAGGTAAAATACTACGGCTATTCAAAAGGCGAGTCTTATCATTCCGTGCATATATGCAATATAAAGATAATATCGTATTATAAGATGTTTTTATTACATATACCGAATCACCTTTTTAACCGACTTCAAAAAAGAGGAGGGTCCCATATACATTTGGTTATGTTTTGCCAAAAGATGTTACTTACTTACTAAATAATGTATTTTTTTATTTTTTTCCTTATTTTAAAAACGTTATGACCACACTAGGATTTTCTCCTGTATTGTTTAGGCAGTTTACAAACATAAATTGCATCCAGACCCGGAACAATTATTTGTAAGCCTTACAAATAGGTACTTGTTCCGTGCTGAATTCGAACCCGCGCCGCGGCCCTCAGCGCCGCAACTCAATGCTAAATCTTTGCGCCACGGAGCCGTCAGAATGTTTTTTTTATTAAGTTTACATTAAAACTGACTTTGTAATTTTTAAAACAAAAAAATTGTCATCATCATCATCATTACAGCCCTTCACAAGTCCACTGCTGAACATAGGCCTCCTCCAAGGAATGCCACAAAGCACGGTCCTGAGTCAAATGCATCCATCGACTTCCTGCATGTCTTACCAGGTCGTCACTCCATCTAGTGGGGGGACGCCCTACACTTCGCCTACCGGTACGAGGCTGCCACTCGAGAACCTTTTTTCCCCACCGTTTGTCGTTTCTTCGAGCTATATGGCCGGCCAATTGCCACATCAGCTTACCCATCCGTTGAGTTATGTCGGTCACTCTAGTTCTACTGCGGATATCCTCGTTTCTAAGTTTATCACGCAGAGAAACCCCGAGTATAGCCATCTCCATAGCTCGCTGAGCGAACTTGACCGTCCTCATACGGCCAGCAGTGAAGGTCCACGTCTCAGATCTATAATTCATCACTGGCAACACGCACTGGTTGTACAATCTCGTTTTCAGGTTTTGAGGTATACCTGACGAGAAGATGTGTCGTAATTTCCCGAACGCTGCCCAGCCGAGTTGAATCCGTCGATTGACCTCTCGGTCGAATTTGGACTTACCTAGTCGGACTATTTGTCCCAGGTAAACATACTCGTCAACAACTTCGAGCTTAGTGCTCCCAACAACTACCGGCATAGGTGTGACATGGACATTAAACATGATCTTTGTTTTGTCCATGTTCATCTTAAGACCTATCCGTTGGGAGACACTATTGAGGTCATTGAGCATAGTGCTTAGGTCCTCCAGCGATTCTGCCAAAAGGATTGTATCGTCGGCAAATCGAAGGTGAGTGGTGTACTCGCCATTGATGCTGATACCGTATCCTTTCCAATCCAGTAGCTTGAAAACGTTTCCAATGCAGCGGTGAAGAGTTTCGGGGATATAACGTCACCCTGTCTTACACCTCTCTGCAGTTGGATAGGTTTCGTACTCTGGTTCTGTACTCGGATAGCCATCGTAGCCCTACTGTACAAACACTCAACTTGGCACCGCTGAAGGGACAGTAGCACCGCCAAAAAAAATCAAGAATCAAAGGCAAAAAAAATTGTACTTACAATTATTCCTTGAAAATTGGACCGAATCGCACACACACCCAATTTCTTTTCAACTTCTTTTAAAAATTGTTGTAGAACCATTGAAAATTCAATCTGTGATAACTATTATTCTGCTCAACTTCAATTCTCGGTTATAAAATATAATACAGATAATACGCAATTAAAATAAAAAAAATAGTAGCTAAGTCAACATACGATTGGCAGCCTCGTATTAGTAATTATTGAAGTGTAGAGCAGCCCCAACTAGATGAAGTGACGATCTGGTAAAAATGCAGGAAACCAATTGATAAAGATAGCTCAGTAACGTCCACCAATTATTCTTTGGAGGCGGGGAAGCCATTGTCAACAGTAGACTTGTGAAGGGCTGTAATGATGATGATAATAATTCAATATACGATAACGCATCGAACAAAATTCGTTTGAAGTCGATACCACAAGTTGTTTACTGATGTAGAAACGTATATACACACATGCACACACACTTACAGAAATCCTTTTAAAAACCTCAAAATAGAACTCAATGATACTTAAAAACATGGAGGTGTATTGAAATTCGAGGTTCCGAAAATCGGACGCATTATAGACCAATTACTAACTTCCAAATAGGTAGTCAAATACGTGCCCCTTTCACATATGCGTAGGGGTGCTGACAAAGGGTGCGATCAGTTCATGGCCATTGTGCATATTAACTGACCGCGCCTAACCTCTGAATCACCACATTATAAATAGGCATAAGTATATTATGGTTAAGGGCATAATTTTAACTAAGCGCCAAGAAGGTAAATAAACTTATCATATTATTTTTTAATCATTGCATTGCAACAGCCAAGCATTTTTATCAAACACGGTTACAACTAGGGTAAGAAACGAGTATACAGTCAACCTGATTGTAAGTGGATACTATGGCCCCATAGACTCGTATATCATCGACGATTAACAATATTCGAAATGCACTCGCTTTGTCACCCGTGAAGACAAATCGAATGCGTCGTTACCAGTGAAAAGGGTCTCTCACCACACTAAACACAGCAGCGTAATGTCGCTATTTTCCGCAGGTATTCTGTCAGTTAAAATAAATCTTTCGCAATTAATCACTGAATAAGGGAGCCGATTGGTAATGTTTTTTTTTAAAACGATACCTCCCACACTAGCTTATTCCGTGCGGGATTCGAATACGCCGCCGTCAGCGCTGCAACTCAATGGTAAGTCACTGCGCCACGGAGCCGTCAAAGAAATGTTCATAAGTTTGCTTGAATTACGAGTATGAAAGTGATTTTATTTCCTGTGTATAGCACGCGTCGAACGAGAAGCGTATAGGTTGAGCTCAATAAAGGAAGTGTGCTACTAGTAATAATTCAAAAATAGATACATATTCATCATCGTCATTACAGCCCTGCACTAGAATCACAAGAACCATCCATCGACTTCCTGGATCTCTTACCAGGTCAAAACTTCATCTAATGGGATGCCGTCCTACACTTTATTTTTCGTACCGAATGAGGCTGCTACTCGGGAACCTTTCTTCCCCGTTTGTTTTCGGTTCTTCAAGCTATATGGCCAGCTCATTGCTACTTCAGCTAACTGATCTGTTGAGCACATGTAATATGTAACCGACATAGCCCAACCGAGGCAGACTCATTGCTTCATAACCCTCTTAGAAATGAGAGGAGGCCTGTGCTCAGACGTATATACCCTGTTACTTTACACTACCTAACTTTATTTCAATTCTTATTAAAATAAAACATAAAAGGACAACAACATTTTTACAAATTGTTTCCACAAACTGTGAATTGTTTGTCGAAGCTACGGGAATCAAGCGTTTCCTTTCAAAGCATTTCCAGTTTTCCCAACCGACAGCGGTGAAATAAAAATGCAAACACAATAAACAGGAGCAAACATATAACGTTTTATCCTTTGTTACAGGTGAGTGAGTCAATCGGGAAGGGGTGTCACGCAACTGGGGGTTAGCTACCCCGTTTTAAAAGAGTTGAGGTAACAATCACAGCCATCAAACGAATTAATAATTAATTAATCATTTCTTTTTTTTTGAAAACCTTACTTTGGTTATATCCAACAATTATTTTCAACATTACTAGCATTTTTGCTACTACAGCATTAAGGCAGGAATTTTTAACTAAGTTACTTGGGTCTTACTCAAAATGCAACATTAATGATCTGTTATTTTTAATGCATATCAGACAAGAAAAAAGCTGTAAAAAAGTATTTTTCAAAAGTAATTAATACAAAAGGAGGGTAAGGTCGCCGAAGCTCCACTAAAACGTCTATACAAGTGACACAAGCATTTTTCATTCTGATGGGACATCGATGCAATATCGAGTGGGATGCAATCAATTCATCAGCCTGCAGACGATTGCAGCGTTCAATCATTTTGATAGTGACGCGCCGGGTGACGTGGGAAGGATATTTTGCTGCAGGCATAAAATTATATTGTGGTGTTCGGAATACGCAGACGTTTTTGTGATGCCCTTTTTCTAATCGTTGATATAATGACTCAAGCAGGGCTCTGCTATATTTTTATTAGCCGTCGTAAATACGGAGAAGACTGCTTATTATCCGACTGCCCCAGAAATATTTTTTGAGTGTATGTATATATGTATATACGTATGTATGTACATGAATCGGCAAATTGGCTTCTTGTGACTTTCTTGCCGCTTGTTCACAGAAGGTGTCAACCTTCAGTGGAAACTTGTTGAAGAGATGGCTTTGCCTTTTTGGCTTTAAAAATTCCTTTATAAATGCCAATTATGAATAAAAATATTTTGACTTTGATTTTGGCAGAATTAAATCACTACAGAAACATTGCTGTAGTATTTGCTGAGTGAGTCTTTTCGTTGTTAAATCTTGTTATAATAACACAATTGATCGTTTTAATAATGCTAAGAAAAATATATTTGTAGATACGGATAAATATTTTTCTTTCGACCCTTCCTTTCTTTATTTATTATTGGGAAAAACGTTCTAAGCACCGTAATTACTAACTTCTACATTATTTAGTAATCTTATATAATGAACTTACATTTAGCAAATAATTAATTAAAGAATAAAAAACAAATCCATTTAAAAATAGTTTTTGAAGATAATTGACAATTTATAGGAAAAAAAATTGTCTATGGAAGGGAGCGTACTATACTAGAATAAGATCCTCTTACTGCTTTGCCTGTGGCATACGAGACCGATGGTCATCAGATCACCATAATACCATATTATTGCATTGTCATCGAAGTTACAAGAGTATGCTAAATTCAGCTCATTCGAATGTCAGCTTGTGCTTCATAAATTGATTACAAATATTGAACAGGAAGACACAAAAAAGCAAGTAAATAAAATGCGTTATCTAAGTAATGTATAATCTTCGCCCTAGGGCATAAAGTTGAATTAAAATCTGTCATAACCGAAAACAGCACATTACGACTAAGTTATTATTTGTCCCCAATAGTCGCCTCTTATCATTGTACTTACTAATAATAGTTATAGGCGTGGAAAAAAAATTACTTTTAAATTTTTAAAGAATTATTTTTATTATTGTTTGTTCATTTTTAAATTGTTTTAATCGCTAAATCTTTACTGTAATCACGTGAAATTTAAAGTCAAATAAAAATTTCCGTGGCCCATTTATTTTCAAATGTATCCCGAGCTTCTACGTAGATTTATCTAAATTGCAATTAGGATTTATCTTCAAGTCAAAGAGCGTATGTTTTTTCGAATTTAGCTAGTCTGCTATAAGCTCCATTGCTCGGCGCAGGGTGGGCTACGTGTTTGCGTACTTTATGGCCACTCGTTCGGAAATTGCAAGCAACGTTTTGCTCGATTTTGCACAACACTCGTTTAGCTCCGCTCCGGGCTTGCCCCCACGCTAATTGCTCGCAATCTATTGCGTTTTAATGCGTTCGCCTCAGTTACAAGCTTTATTTTGATTCGGCACTCAAATCGCTTTTTGTGCATTGTTTTTCTGATTGAATACGATCTTCTGGAGAATTTAAATAGGTAGTGCTAATTAATGCTAGTTTCTTAACTTTAACTTCAACATTGACTTCGGAAAATGAGGGAGATCATATTTTAAACCGACTTCAAAAAGGAGGAGGTACTCAATTCGACTGTATGTTTTTTTATGTGTGTTACCTCATAACTTCTTTCTCGGTGAACCGATTTCGATGATTATTTTTTTATTTGAAAGTTGGTGCTTCTTCTATGATTTCATATAAATTTGATCAAGGTCTGAGCAGTAGTTTTTGAGTTATCCTTAATAATTTATATTAAAGTCGGTTGTACATTTTTTTAATTTTACCACTTGTTAACATGATATTCTCGAAGTGGTTTCACATAAATATCAACAGATCCAACCATTATCTATAGGTTGGTGAATATTACTTAAAGAAATGAATATACTTATTATTTGACTTTCTTCTAAAAAATATTTTATTCCTTATAATTATAAAACTTCGTCTCATTATTCTTTATTCTTATTTATTAATATTAAATATATATAAAGAATAAATTAAATGAACAATTGACAAATTGTTTTTGTTTTAAATTTAATTTCGCATACTTTTTATCTAGGTCTAAATTCGCTCGATAAGCAAAATTAACATTGACGTAGTATGTATGTATAATTTTATTATCATAAGAAATCGCACATTTGATGACTTTTTAACCTTGAATATTTTCAGATTAATGTAAAATTCCCTTCAAATCGTAAAATATTATATCATTTATAATATGAATATCTTTTTATTGAGATTGAAAATTATTTATATTATTTTAAACAATTTCCAAACTTAATGGAAACACAATGCTTTGGTAGTAAATTTCTATAACTAACATAGCCCGTACAACATAATACATTCCTTATTCCAAAAAATGTGACTGCGATCTATATTTTTTTAGTCCGATGAGTAATAAAAAATTGGTACTCAAGTCATAACCTATATTAATAATACATCGCATTAAAATAAGTATTTATGTACATAACATGAGCATAATTGGTAGCAGTAGAAAATGTTATAAATCGTTCGTGTAACGAATGGTATTACGGATACAACGATTAGGGACGCAAACTGATTGAGTGTTCAGAAATGGGACTTTATGGCCCGTAAGGTCTGATATTTGTCACTGAAAATGGAATGGTAATAGAAACAAATACGTTACATTTATAGAGAAATATATTATCTATATTTATTAATACTCACATGAACAAGGGTTTGTGTAAATATTGATATGATACACCATTTTTACTGGAAACGAGGCAATCCATCTTAGTGCTCAGGGGTGACAACGCACCTGCATTTTGATTCTTAAGTGAAGATAAATGTAGATGTCTATGGGCCACAGCATCCACTTACCATCAGGTGGTCTGTGTCCTCGTTTGTCACTCTTATTCTATAAAAAAGGGTATTTATTTTATCAATATTATTTGCATAAAATTAATATATTATAATGCTTTCTAGATTTTCTATCCATATATAGCTAAAATCAGATGTATTTGGTTATTTTAAAGTTTAAAAATAAAAGTATAAAAAATTATATCAAGAACGATATGCAAGAACTTGATCTAATGAATTCGTGTTGCGTTGCGTGTCCGTCCCTGCGATTTAATATTATTTGTCTAGACGGTTGGTATTGATCAGGCACGTTCCTTTGAGCGCTGGCGCGGCTGATTCACGCCCGTGCATTGGATAATTAGATTTTCTGACTCATTGCTTTTTTCCTCGCACTTCAGTGATTCATAGAAATGTTTCAATTTAACCCATTTTCACTGCCGGAAATTAGATAGCTTCATCGTGAACCTTCTTTTTTATAAAATGATGCGAATAAAAAGTAGAAAAAATAATGTCTGAAGTTACAACCTAAATACGTCCCACATTTGAGCAAAGACCTCTCATTTTTGAGAAGGTAATGCAGTTATAGTATCCTGAGCTGTCCACCGGCCTGCTACGTGTTGGCGTACGCTCAGAACATGTTTTTGAAATATTTTATTATGCAGTTTTCCTCACTCCTAAGTCCTAACCCCTTCACTGCCGAGAAAGTTTTCGAAATTGCAAATTAACAATTTCAGTGGTGCCGGTAGGAATTAAACTCCGGTTGCTCGCCTAATGTAAAATTTACGGCGAGCACTTATCTTATTCCCTGAGCTACCACTTCTCTTGTGGTCATAACATCATCTATTTAATGTCCACTGCTATTAACTTCTCATTCGGAAGTTGTTGTAATGAGTCCGATGTCTAAGTTTAATTTTCAACGTACCTCCTATATTATTTTAAGCGACTATTATATTAGGCGAAAGTAGCCTAATAGTAGGTTGCAGACCACAAACTCAAAAAGTCGTAGGTTTGAATTTCTCATTGGACTACTGTCGTGAAATGCTCCTAATACTCGTAAAAGCATTATAAGCTTAATTTGAGTTGTTGAGAATGTCAGTAATGTTTTAAAGCATTACTAATTTTAAAAAAAACTCTAGTTTTAAGGTCTATATTATAATGTTCTTTCCATTTTTCACTTCACTGTTTTTAAAAATACGTATTGGATTTATCTGTCTCACGTATAACGTAAAGAAATAACTATTTGTATTTATTTATTTAAAATTCTTTATTGCACACCATACAAACACACACAGAAATTATTTATATAAAAGAAGTATTTAAACCGAAGACATTGCTGACAGCAATGTCTTCAGTTTAAAGAGTGAGGTAAATGATTCTTGATAAGTTTTTAAATACTGGAAGGTATGGTGCGCGTTTTACTGCTAATAGGGATTAATTTCATAAACTTTTTCATAAAATTATATTGTTTCCTAAACGCATAGCATAATGATTAGCAGATAAAGGTTTCATTAAAATCAACAATAAAAAGAACTTACAATTAGTCACAAATACAATTCGAAGATAAGAACCATTTTACAAAAGTATTTTTAGTACTTCATCAGTATCATTATCAAAATCTCTTATAATGTAAGTCAATTATTGTTTTTAACGGTAATTAGGACTGTGCTTTGTAACAGTATCTGTCGGACCGTGCGCTGTATCTTATGATGCTGATGAAACTTAAATCAATGACTACATATTCTCGATAAAAAAAATCTTTTTAATAATTATAAACCATTTCTAAGTGTCCATTTTGTTGAAGACTAATAAAATTATTTACAATCTAATTAATTTTCATTGGCAATCATCTTGTATCGTTATGTCGTGCCCTTTCCATCAAGTGCTTAAGTTCAAATCTAGAACTAGGCTGTCATTAATTGTTAATTCGGGTCAAAGCCGCTGTTTGTCGTTCGATCATAATGGTGATTCAGAGAGAAAAATTTGGTTAGAGGCACAAAAATGGGACGTTTTAATAATATAAGCTTCGATAACTTCGAAGGTTTCTAAGTTAACACATTTAATTCACTGTTAGGGATAGGCCTGTTCAAGATTGCGTCAATAGTTATTCAAACTCACAATCTCAAAATGAATGATGATGATGAAATGATCAAATTGCGAGTCTTCATTTTAAGTTTGTCCTTACTTCTAGTCTGTGGGTTTTTATTTCATTTTGCTTGGATTTTTCGTTATCAGTAAGTCGTCAGAGCTTTATAATAACCAGCAGAGTACAGCTCGTGCAGGTAAGGTTGACTTCTGATAAACTTGGTATATTTTTCTCTTTCACTCATTATATTTTAAGTATTATTATTATATATCACTTCGGATTTATTTTCAAGCGTGGATCTGAACTGTGAAACAATTCAACCAATCCAAATGGTGGCGGCGAATTATCCACAAACTAATCGTGCCATTTCAACTCATGGCTTTTTATAGAATACTAGCTGGTGCCCGGCGCGTTGCAGCCACTGAAGAAATAATTGCGGAAATATCGTTTTAAATTTGGTAGAGTTATGTTGTTTAATTAAGAATGATACACTCGTTGAAATTGAATGATATATAACTTTCAAATAAATTTGTCGGTACGGTACGCGCGCCACCTACTGTAAGTTAATTGTATTATGTCTATAACCTTCGCGCAAGCGCAAGCAATAAGTTGACAAAGTTTTAGCGCAATTCCATGAACGGTATGGCAGCGCATAAAATACGAACAAACAAATATTATTTTTTATATATTAGATAACCATTCCTACTCCATACTCAGACTTGCTATAAGAGGCAACGTCAAAAGTGCAAGACGTTCTAATGTAATAAAAGCTCCAGTCCAGCAATGGACTTTTACAGATATATATTTTTAATTAAAACCACAGTAAGAATTTCTCCTGTATACCAAACAAACAGTAAGAATTAATTACCAAACAGTAAGAATTTCACCGGTATAATGGAGAGGCAGTTTGCATACATAAATTCCATGAGAACAAACATCCAGACTCGGAACAATTTCTTGCGGGATTCGAACTCGCGGCCACAGAGACATCGACTGACAAATAAAGAAGTTTTTTTAAAAATCTTAATTATGTGTTCTATTGTTTTTTTTTTTTGATGATATTAAGGGTAATGAGCCCACAGTTTACCTGATGATGATGCCGTGGCTCAAAGACCTACACTACATCTATCCTGAATTAAGAATCAAAACATTGAAGCGTTGTCAACCCTGAGGACTAAGATGAAATGCCTCGTTATCAGTAAAAAGGGTCTCCGGTTCTCTACACTCAACACATGAAACACAGCAGCTTTAAGCTGATATTATTAACGCTAATCTACCACGTACTTTGATTATGTACCTGTCTTTATAATCAAAGACTTATCGTAATTTTTTATATTTATAAAATGGGCTAATTAACAATATTTTAAGTTACATTAATTTTTTCAGTTTTACTTTAATTCAAAAATTTATAATTAAAAACCCGTAAAACATATTTCTACTTTAAATTTTAATACCTATCAAAAAGCTGTCCAAAAATATTTTGGGCTTTCGCAAAACAAATTCTATCAAACATACTTGGCCTGCGGAGTTTAAATTCAAAACCGCTGTGTAAGTTTGCCCAAGGCGCGTCTAATGCGATCATCGCAACAAATCAAATCAAATCAAATCTGTTTATTTTGTGAACATAGGTTAATTTACAGATCTCGATATGTACATAATAAAATATAAGTTATCTCTATATCCCGCCAGCAGGCATACAAAAGCACGGTCCCGAGCCACCTGCATCCATTGACTTCCTGCATGTCTTACCAGGTCGTCACTCCATCTAGTGGAGGGACGCCCTACACTTCAGCTGCCGGTACGAGGCCGCCACTCGAGAACCTTTCTTCCCCATCGGTTGTCGGTTCTTCGAGCTATATGGCAACATTAATTAATAACATTCATTAATATTTTTTTTGCATCCGGTTACCAGCCACCTTGCGTGATTGTCGCCCCGGAATATGTACGTTTACTGCAATTAATAGTCTCTTGTGACGTGCACATTGCTCCTAACTTGGGCATTAGTTATTATTTTTAGGCTAGGTGGTTGTGCGCCAGTAATCACTTTTGAACTATCTGCTGATTGTTCGGTCTGATAATTAATATAACAGTACAAAACTTGCTTATAAACACACTGGTCTAAATAAATATCAGTTGGCGCATAAAAACCGAAGAAAAGAAACTAAAATATAAAATATTATGTTTATTCATATAATAAAATACAAGTGCAGTAAGAAAGCTTTAATAAGCTTGTGTTTCTTTCTAAAACTTTTCACACAGAGAAAATAATACAGTAAACAAACTCAGCACTCGAACACCCTACGTAGTAGGTCTATTACAGTCAATTTGTTAATGAAACTTTGTGCTCACATTACAAGGGTAACTTACTCCCATGCTAGTGTATAACCTCCCTTTCATCAGCGAGGTTTCCTCGTAATGACTAGAGTGCACATGCCTGGGTTGTTAATTAACGATATAATATATTAAACTACGAGTAGCGCGCACTGTGAATTGAAATACTCAGACCTGAAGTTACTAATTTACCCTGATTTTATCTCAGCATTCACGTCCATTTATTCATGATATAGGTAAATGGGATATCTCTTTTATTATCTTACGTCACTTGTTGCAGAGGACTGAATACTTATAAAGACTCGTAAGATATTACTTATTAATAAAAAAATAGATTGTCAAAATTACTACTACTAACTAAGGTACGTGAGGGTAATATGGTCACCTTAAGCTTTGCCGCCCGATAAAACCAAAACTAAGAGGAGGACAGAGACAAAAACACAAAGTCGTATACTATAACTAATATATTAAGAAAAAAAATAGCAAACAAGCTTTGCCAATAATTAGGAACACTTTGAAAAATCAATTTATAAAAAACTAATTACACTACACAATACTAAAATCGACAAAAATTGTTACTATATTATTATCAACTGTCAAAATAGTGTCGATAAAGCAGTGCCCTTTTGATCCTTTATTATTTGATTGACTGATAAAGAGCTATCGTATCACAGAGCCATCTATACAAACAAGGCTGTAGTTTTTGAGTTTTAAGAAAGTGACCATATTAACCGGATGACCATATTACCCTCACGTACTATAGTATATAGTAGTAGTCCTACCATCTCGTATTACTACTTTTCTGGCTAGGAGGCCGTCTAGGTAGGAGCTTACCTATTTCTAGCGTCAAATAGCAGTGCTTGCACTGCTGCTTATTTTTCTGCTGGGTTTTTTTTTTCATAAAATAAGTTTGACAAACGAGAACACAGTCCATCCAATGGCAAGTGGATGCTGTGATCCATAGACATCTACATTTACCTTTACTTTTATTGAGCACTTTAAATATGCAGGTGTGTATGTACTTAGAGTTTTGGCACTATTATTTAATGTTTGTGTTTCGCATTCCTACTTGCCTGCCGACTTAATGAGAACTTCAGTTGTCCCCATTGTAAAAAACCGTACTGGTGATGTATCAGAGAGATCGAACTACAGACCAATATCCTTGGCAACGACAATAGCCAAGATATTTGACAGTGTACTTAACTCTATTCTAGAAAACCACTGTATGCTACATGATGGCCAACACGGTTTCACGCGTGGTCTATCGACAGAAACAGCAATAATGAGTTTAAAGCATACTGTCAAATATTACACGGACAGGCGCACACCAGTGTACGCCTGTTTCCTAGATCTGAGTAAAGCTTTCGATCTTGTCTCGTACGACATCTTGTAGCGTAAGTTAGAAGGCGTAGGTTTACCTGACGGCTACACCGATTTGCTTAAGTATTGGTATAGTAATGAAATGAACTATGTGAGATGGGCGAATGAGTATTCCGAGCCGTACAGGATGGATTGCCGGGTGAGGCAAGAGGGGCTGACATCGCCGAGGTTCTTCAACCTGTATATGGACGCACTGATTCGAGAGCTCAGCAGCATGCGTGTCGGCTGCCATATCGGCAAGGTGTGTGTGAACAATAACAGTTACGCGGACGATATGGTTCTGCTGGCACCCTCAGTTAGTGCGCTGAGAGCTTTACTCGGTGCTTGTGAAAAATTCGCTGTCTCACATGGTTTACTATACAATACCAAAAAGTCGCAGTTCATGGTATTTAAGGATGGCAGTAAATGTCCCTATAAAGCTCTATAACGAACCACTAGAAAGGGTCTATAGTTTTAAATATCTTGGACATATTTTGACTGACAGCCTTAAAGACGATGAAGACATTGATAGAGAACGTAGGGCACTGTCAGTCAGGGCGAATATGTTGGTGCATAGATTTGGTCGCTGCACTGATGCTGTCAAGATCACGTTTTTCAAAGCACATCGTGCGTCATTTTATTCTTGTAGCCTATGGACCAACTATACCAAAAAGGCCTATAGTGCCCTACGTACTCAAAACAATAATGCATTCAGGGCGCAATATTGCAACAGCGGCTGCCGCGCTATTGTAGCGCGTCTGCGATGTTTGCACTGGCGGGTGTGGATAGCTTTGTTGCAATGATCCGAAAAAAGACCGCATCCTTGCTAAACAGAGTGCGCGGCAGCGGCCACAGTGTGCTGAGTGAGATTGCTGACAGTGTGGACTGTTCACTGATCAGACATATGATCTCCAGGACTATGTCCTGCTTAATAATTAAGTATTAAAAAAAAAGTATAAATTATATTACTAACATAGATGTAAGTTTTTCTCTACTAACAATTTCTATGGATTTCAAGTTGTCCGAAATAAACAATTTTTATTTTATTTTATTTATTTATTTAATGACAATCATAATGCAAATGCGTTGCCACCTCTAAGGATTAAGATGAATGCCTCGTTTCTAGAAAAAAAGAGTCTCCGGTTCTCTGCACTGGCCACACGAAACACAGCAATATTAAGCTGCTATTTTACGCTGATATTCTGTGAGAGCGTGGTCCATCCCCGGCCGAGCTGACCCATTCGTGCTATAACCACAATACAGCTGCAGCATGGCTCTAACAAGTCATGTTTTATAGAGCCTGTATCGTTACAAGATGTGAGGCATTCCATCTTAGTCTTCAAAGGTGGTAACGCATCTGTAGCCTTCGCTCTTTGAAGTTGGCTGAAAGTGTGCATGAACTCCAATAGCTACTTACCATCAGGTGGACTCTAATTTCGTTTGTCATTTAAGCTCTATATAAATAAATAAGTTCCAGATCTTCACTTGATGTGGATTTTTAAACATCATCATTATTATTACAACCCATCACAAGTCTATTGCTGAACATAGGATAGTGATGAATACGATCAAAACAAAAAACAAGCAAAAATTAAAATAATGGTTATGATATTAACTAGTTTTAAAATCTTCTCAAAAATGGGAGTAGGCCTGTGCCCAGTAACAGGACGGATAAAGGCTGTATCTCTATTTTTTTTAAAGCTTTAGCTAAAAAATCTAATGTTTTACATTCTACAAAGAAATATTTTATTAAAACAAATTCTAAAATAAAAATATTTCTGAAAAACTTCAATTAATTATAAGGAACGTTTAATTGAACGTTATTTTCAAGAAACTGTCACCAAGCAAGTACTAGTAATTGTCTGTGGTTTGTTTGCAGTAGTGTTTCCGATGGAGCCATACTTCCTCCGAGGTATTTACTTTATCTCAGAGAGTTTCACAAAGGCCATAAATTGTTAATTTGCAGTTTATATATCTTTGAATTTTACTGATATTTTAATTTGCCACTGCATGCGCATTTAATACTTTTTAATAAATGTATTTTGGGCGTAAACATATTATAAGATATTACGTAAATTATTTTTAGTATACTGGTATGACGGCATAGATATATTGTAATTTGTGAAGCATTTTTGTCTAAGACTGGTGATAAAAAAGTAATTTTTATTGAACAAATTTAACAAATAGAACATGAGAAACAACCAAAATAAAAACTGGCCAGACCGCAAAAGTTTATTTACATTTTTATATTATACAAGTAGACATGTTTGTTTGGGCGGTTCTTTTTCAATCACACAAGAGTGGCAAAACGGATAGTAATCAATAGTTGGCGTAGAGGTAGATTATGTTCTGTAATAGAACATACGTAGGTTTCTTTTTATAACGTTATAAAGTTTGTTAAGCGAATTAATGTAAATACTGAAAAAATATAAAATACATATTTACAAGAGATGAGGCAAGAAAATTGATAGCTTCATTATTACTAAAGTTCCTTAATCAGAGCCCCTTTCAAGTGAATCTACTCGTCTATCAAAGCCTAAACTTGAAGACTACAGTGCGCTATTCTGACTCGCCTTAATTAATGGTAATAGAGATAGTTTTAGAGCGATTTCGAGGCTCGTCGGCAAATCCCAATACCGTACCGAATCTCTAATCCTAGATAGGGTATTAGTTTACGTTTCAGCGACCTCATCTCTGACGTTAGTAGATCGGTTTTCGCGTCACGTAGGATGCGGCGAGTTACTCAACCTCTGCATCCAGCCGTGCGGTGCGGCTTCGTAACTTATGTCAACACCAATCTACACTTTGAGAGCTTGGAGAGCTGTAATAAAGAGAAATCGTGTTATTCGTATTCTAATTTAAATATTTATTACCTCTTTAATGCCATAAATATTTTTGATTGCATTTTCAGTTTTGAATTAAAGAAAAAAATATTCCTGCGTCTATACAAGTCGTTGAAGATTATTGATTGAAGACCATAAAATAGTGATCACGAACACGATGTTTTATTTATCTTCTCTTTACGTCGATATCTTCTTTCATCTGTTTTTGTACAAATAATAACCAACGGACGGTACAACACGAATACCCACCTAAGATCCACTGCTAGAGTCGCCATCTTTTATTTGAGGAAATAAAATACATTATTAGTTAAGTAAGAAAAAAGAGAACTTCCTATGGAAATAAAGAATTATTTATTCTTTCTTTTCCTAATAATTTTATTTACGATAAGTTTCATCAACAAAGATTTATCTTTTCTAAATCGACATTTACCTTTTCGTTTTCTATCATGTAAATAAAATTAAAACGTCCATTGTTTTATTGCACCTATATATATCTATTCTGGACTCCGCACTAATTGTAGCTGTGCTGTCAACATGCCACAAATTATGCCCATGCGCATTTATCAACCCCTGAGCCTTAAGGCGCTACTCCTAGCGAACGACCTTGAGCATTCGGTCCGCCGACTCTCGCTACAATATATCGCGTAAGAAATCTGGAAGACGCCACCTACTGTACAAACGTAGTATTATTTTTTCAACATCAATAAACTATTTTATGGAAATAGACACGGCAGACAATGATAAATGTATTTTCATTTTTTTAATTCGGTATATTAGTTGCATTATATTAGAATTATGTATAGTAGTTCGAAGTTTTCGAACTACTCAGCATATATTATTCGTACATACATTAGCTTCGTAGCTACCATATGGAACTTTGGATACTTCCCAGGCTATTGCTGAGAGATCTCCCATGACACATCTACGGCCAAATTATAATAAGGTCTGCCTTATCTAGAATGGCTTTTAAAAATATATCAACAGAAAAGGAAATAATATTAACTTAGTATTCCGTTACGTTCTGTATCCGTTGAAAATCCTTCGAGACTTCAAACTTAAGAATAACAATGTTAACGTGAAAACTCACGTGCCAATAAAACGAGGGCGTTAGACCGCAATGCAGTAACTCTTGACCTCCAAATATAATTCAGGTGTTTGAGTTCGACCTACATTAAGGACTTGCTAACTAGTCACCGTCCGCTACTTTGTACGTGTCAAATGCAGGAACGCAAATTAAACGCAATTGCGACAGATTTTTATCTATGTAAATAAAATGATAGAGTTTGAATGATAGGTTTTCTAAGTTTTATTTCTTAGACACTTGGCCCTTATCTAAAAAAATATTGCGATGTCTTCATTTATTATAAAGTTATTAAAGTTTAATATTTTTTCGATTTTATAAGCACTAGTGTTCAGTGATGTGTGTAACCAACGCGGACGAAGTCACGGGTATCAGCTAGTATATAATAAGAGTGACAAACGAGCACACAGTCCTGAATCCTGATAGTAAGTGAATACTGTGGCCCATAGACATCTATAGACAAAGCATTTTTGATGTAATTTTCTACGAGGTAGAGCCACGCTGCAGCTATATTATGTTGTAGCACGAATGGGTCGGCTCGACCGGGGTAGGACCATGCTCTCACTGAATACCAGCGTAAAATGGCTTAATGCTGCAGTGTTATTTATGGTGAGTGTAGAGAACTGGAAACGGAAACTGGAAACGGGGCATTCCATCTCAGTCTTCAAGGGTGACAAAGCATCTGCGTTTTGATTTTTAAATGAGGATGAGAAGATGTCCATGGGACACAGCACCCACTTACGATCAAGTGGACTGTGTGCTCGTTTGCCACCCTTATTCTATAAAAAATAATAATATTGAAAGTGCTTAACGGGCAGCAGTTTACCTGGGCGAGGGGCTATAGTAACCCATGGGAACTTGCTACCAACTCTAAAAAAGAAGCTCATGTTTTGTTACTCTTAAGGAGTACGATTGAAATTCCTCACAACCTGTAAATAAAGTGACCCTCTTACTCTTAAAACTTGCACAGCAGTTCATCCAAATGGGTAAGAAGTGGTTCCGACACAGATGCACTCTAGATAGAAAAGGAGCCCTGCCCCTGGCGTAATATACGCTAATATACCCACAAAACAGACCAGGTCTCCTGTCATTTTTGTGAGGGTTGTGATATTTTTTTATTGCAATCACATTTATGATATTTTAATAAAAACGCACACTGCGGATATAAATCAAATGCCAGGTTGCATTAGAATTTAAACAAATATGCTCTAGATATCCGCACTGCAGAGTGCATGCGTATTTACCAATCTTTAAGCCTGCACTCATTAATATAGCTTTTGCGATTGCATGGTAAACGAATGCAATTAAAAAGCTTGAATCTGTATTGTATTAAAAATACAATTTTGATGCTTTAATTTATTCGGTCTACTGTTTTATGTATATTGAGACTAAATTTTTTTGTGAAAAATTTAATGACAAAATTACAGCTATATACACACTGGTGCTGGAAACTTTTTTCCGAGGTTATGAAGCAATCAGAGTCCGCCGCAATGCTCCTTAGTTTTTTTTGTAGAATATATGTGACTAACGAGCACACAGTCCATGTGGTAAGTGGATTCTGTGGCCCATAGACCTCTACATCTATCCTCGATTAAGAATCAAAATGCAGATGCGTTGCCACATCTGAGGACTAAGATGGATTGCCGCGTTTCCAGTAAAAAAGATATCCGGTTCTCGACACTCACCATACGAAACACAGCAGCATGAAGCTGCTATTTTACGCTGGTATTCTGTGAGAGCGTGGTCCTTCCCCGGTCGAACCGACCTATTCGTGCTACAACTATAATATAGCTGCAGCATGGCTCCTTAGTTCTTTAAAGTAACTATACATCGTTAGCGTCCTTTATTCATAGTTGGTTATGGGTGTCCATAGGCTCCAATAGCCACTTGTGGACTTTGAATTCAGATAGACACAAGACAAACGCACAATGCAGGTTATCTGTGAACCTTGATTTTTTTTAAAAATTCCTTCGCCTTCTTCTTCACTAGCCTGTAAAAGTTCACTATTGCAAATGGACCTCTCCCGTTGTAAACAGGATTTGCCTTAATCGCAATGCTTGGCGTAGCCATGGATTGCCGAATTCATTGCCGATTCAGGAATTTTACATCTAACACAATATATTATGGCTATATCGTCATTTATCGGAAGCCAAGAGAAGTTCTGTCATTTCCATAGTAATATACATAAGTAAGAGAAAGTAAGTGTTTTATGTTGGTCTCATGTCATTAAATGTAAAACGATGAAATTTTATAACAAATTTTATAATTTTATAACGAAATATTTGTTATAAAATTTAAAACTGCATCTTCAATTATAAAATTATCACATTCTGATTATTAATGTTTATGAATAGTTTATACAACCTCCATTATCTAATAATGAAACCCTAACGATGCTTTGCTACCAAGTGCGGGAATTAATTTTAATATATTATATCATTAATGTAAATTGAAGTAAAGTAAAAATAATACAGATAGTAATCCAATTTAGCTTTTGTTTGATAGTGTTTTCTCGTACGGTTTTATATTTACACGAAAGCTCTCGAGAACAAAGAAACATCGACGGCTTTATTCGAAATAGAGCTTAGGAAAAATATTTTCCCTCAAAGTACTTATTTCAACATAGACGCAGCCAGGTTATAAATGCGTTCAATTTCAAAGAAACGAAGGCAAATACCCAACAAAAGAGCTATTTAATAATGCGGAGAAATAAAACATTTCAATTTATACGAGTGGCAACACTGATGTAGATAGCCCAGCCTCGCATTCATCAGGCAACTCGGTAGTCGCCCGTGCGTTTTCCCGCTCAGAAATTGGCAATTTCCGCTGTCCACTGCCAGCCCGGATCCGATTTGCCTTTATATACATACATAATTTGTTTTACGCGCTTTTATCGATATTTTCAGTTAGAGCCGATAATTCATTTATAGAATAAATTGCCTTTTAAAAAGAAATTAGGGATAGCACATTTTTATTAAAATTGTTGCTCCAATTTCATTTTAAAAAGGATGATGATGATATTTATGGCATTTGCTGTAGAAACTATCAGTTCGGGGGGTCAACTTACGTTGAAGTTTCATAAAGAACTGAATCCGAGGCTGGTAGTCGATGTAGAAAGTAAGTGGGCTGGTTCTTTTCTCGCCCAAAGGCTAAGCACAGCCAGGAATGAGGACATGCAACCAGCGTTCTCGCCACTATACCACGGAAAGTAGGATTGTATGATTTTTAAATATTGCATATTATTATGTAGTGTATATTATTATGTCGTGTAGTGTAGTTATTATGTAGTAGCCGTGGTAGCTCAGGGGTTAAGCGCTCGCTGTAAATTTCACAGTACGCGAGCTACCTGTATTCGATCCCCGCAGGCACCAATGAAATTGTTGATTATAATTTTAAGCGTTGATTTACCACGTACTTGGCGGTGAAGGAAAACCTCGTGAGGAAACCTGTATGTCTGAAAATAAGAAAAAAGATATTTCGAAGACATGCGAAGTTCGCCAACACGCATTGGGCCAGCGCAGAGCGGCGACGTTTCCTTGCCCTAAAACCCTCTCAGGAATAAGACGAGGCCTGTGCTCAGAGTGGAACGTATACAGACTGTATTTTTTTATGTAGTGTTAATATGACCTCTATGGGGGAGGCCTATGTTCAGCAGTGGACTTATATAGGTTGTCTAATTGGTTTCAAATTTCGATTTCTAAAATTCGATACAAAACACATTATCGGTTTTCCGATTCAAGCCCATAATGAACGTTACGATGGAAGCTTTTTTTATATGAGAAGGGGCAAACGAGCATATGGCTCACCTGATGGTAAATGACTACCGCCACCCATGAACTTTTAAAAAAGAGTAGGCTCTTTTCTTGAAGGTCCCTAAGTCGTGTCGGTTCGGAAAATTTGCTGGTGTTTTTCGATTCCACAAGAAAGTTGTGCGAGGAAGAAAACCTCTTGTAAATCGCACAGTAGTGGACTGCCAATCATCCAGATGGTATGGATGTTATCTCAAGTACTGTCGCGATGTGCGATGGTGAAATTGAGCGGTTGGAATTAGTCCAAACAATTCCTCTGAGCACTCCCAGTGATAGATACGATAGAATACGCAAAGAGGTGCAACATCTCTTCGCAGCGCTAGCGAGTCAAGCCGATCAGAAAGAACTCGGTCGCCGATGATTCAGACCGCTCTGCGCTCGATGCGATCAAATAGAAGGATCTGGCACTGGGAAGCCCCGGCACAGAGATGGGAACAGTATTCCATTTGCGGCCTTGTAAAGCTGATAGGTTCCTCTTTGTCTTTTACGATTCGTAAGTAAACTGCTGGATTTAGACCTCTCCAGTTGTAGGAAAGATTTGCATCAATTCTTTAGCTTCATAGGCGGACTGGACATCGGAGTACGCCTTTTACTGATTGTTATTCATGTCTTAATGAAATAACATAAACATGCAAATTACCCCTTGAACTCGATAAAAAGTTATTTCGATATTACAGACAGACACTTCTGTTTTATTTCTATATATAGATGTATATATAAATAATTAAGACGCGGAAGCCAAATATTTGATTAATAATCTATGACGATCCCGTTTTTAAATGGTATAAAATATTACACACTAGCTGGTACCCGGCGCGTTGCTGCCACAGAAAAAATAAGTGTCGAAATATCGTATTAAATTTGGAAGTAATATTGTTTAATTAGGAACGATAATACATTCATTGAAGTTGAGTGATGTATAACTTTCAAATAAATTTGTTGGTACGATACGCGCGCCACCTATTGTAATTTAATTGCACTATGCCTATAACCTTCTCACAAGTGCAAGCAATAAGTTAACAAAGTTTTAGAGCAATCTGATGAACGGTATGGCAGCGCATAAAATAAGTTTTATATATTTGATAATATGAGCATTAATTTACGTTTGCAAGCAAAGGAATGAAAAAAAAAGCCGTCGAAGACTGAATGAGACTCATTTTGCACAATACGTAAAAAATATTAAGTTTAATATTTGTTTGTTTGAATAGTCTTGTTTTTTTACTTATTAAAAGAGTTTTATTTTTCATATTAATACTGGGTCAGCAAATGGCCGACCTCGATGTTAAGCTATACGCGTCGAGTATACATTAGAAATACCGCAGCTAATTTGGCCTTTTAGTCATTTTGAGTTTCGCTCTTAATTACAGAAGCGCTCTGTGATTACATAGTTGCTTTGGAGACAAAACCACTTGTCTCTCAACAATGTACGGATGAAATCGTTCCAATTAAGTTTAAAAGCAATAAATTGAATTGCACAAAGCAATCTCTTTTCGTGGAACTGCAAAATTTACAATTTACACTAGAAGTGAAACTTTCGTTACACTTCGGATATAGTGCATGTTATCGAGTCAACAAAATTCATTCCCAACTATGCGCGTTGATGGAATTTGCTTCCGGGGTAAAATTGATATTGCCTCCGAGCACTTACTTATTCTGACTTTAATTAAACGCTTTAAAGTGCTTAATGTACTGAAAGGAGTAATAACAATAAATATTTTAGAATTATGTACTTGCTTAAACAGTTATATAAGTTTACAAAGTCAAAATACATATGTATGTATGGATTGTATCGGGTAAGATTAATAATTTTATATATTAAAAACTAGCGAACACTGCAAATTGAATAAAACTTATATTACGAATTTTATTGCAGTTAATTTAAATTTAATTTAAAAACCCTAATATGTATCTAGTGCTTCGCAGCACCTTATATTTTGTGTTTTATAGTGATTTACATCATTCATGATCAAGAGATTTGCGTAGATCGAACCAAAAGATCAAAATTTATTGTTTTGAAATATATGTAAAGGTAGCCCAAGTTAACCATGACGTTCATATCAGGACGTTGAATAACTCAGTCCCCTTGTGACTATGAATACTGTAATGTATAAATTAAAGATAAACCTTCATTTTGTTACTTCATATTGAGCACCTTCATAGGGTTTTTGCCATAGTTGCCACACTTAGAAGGTGGGTTGGCAAATGCTGTTTTGTATAATTTTGAGTTGTTATCATGAAGATGCCAAAGAAAGAAAAAAAAAAGATGGGCAGCTTCTTTTTTTCATAGTATAAAGGTGATAAACGAGCACACAGTCCACCCGATGACAAGTGGGTGCCGTGGCCCACAGACAGCCCCTGAGGCATTCCATCTTAGGAATTCTAAGATGGAATGCCTCATTTCCAGTAAAAAGGGTCTCCGTTTCTCTACACTCACCATACGAAACACAGCAACATTAAGCTGCTATTTTACGCTGGTATTCTGTGAGAGCGTGGTTCTACCCCGCCGACCCATTCGTGCCACAACCATAATATAGCTGGAGCGTGGCTCTACCACGTATAAACTCTTCTATTTCAGTTTCCCTCTGTCGCCTCTTACGACACCTACGTGGTGATATGGGGTAGTGGATATTCTTACACCGTCCCTAAACGGTGAAAGTAAACATAATTAAATATGTACAATTAGTTTATTCCAATGTATATTTATTTGCGTATATATCATCATCAAAGTCCACTTCTGAACATAGGCTTCTCTACAGATTGCCTCATGGGGGGATATTGGTCATAGTTGCCACGCTTGGTTAACGGTCAACCAGTTTTTTATTTTCTTGATGTTAGTAGTTAGACGTTGCTGCCCATCTCTTAGTTTGTTTCCCTCTGTCGCCTCTTACGACACCCCCAAGATGACATAGAGTAGTGTGTATGCTAGTTTGATAACATTAATTAAATAAATACTGCAGCCTTTTAAAGTCCATTGCTGGACATGGGTCTTTTTTAGAGTGTTTAAGATTACTTGAAAGGATTGCGCATACTCGCCACGCGAGCAGGCGGGCTGGAAAGTGCAGAGCCGATTCTTTTGCCCTGTTAGTCCCATCACTAGACCTTGAAAGAGTTCAGCATTTTAAAATGAATTTTCTGTCGTTGGTTTATTGCTAGAGCCTCGTAGAATAATCATTAACTGCAGCGCGTGTAGGTGACATTGTCATATGTGCTCTTATGATCGTTCTTATTCTTCTTTTTTATCAGGCCGTAAAATTATATATTTTTACGTGGTAGAGCCATGCTGCAGCTATATTAGTAGTATAGTTGTAGTACGAATGGGTCGGCTCGACCGGGGAAGGACCACGATCTCACAGAATACCAGCGTAAAATAGCAGCTTAATACTGCAGTGTTTCGTATGGTGAGTGTAGAGAACCGGAGACCCTTTTTACTGGAAAAGAGGCACTCCATCTTAGTCCTCACGGGTGACAACGCATCTGCATTTTGATTCTTTATTGAAGATAGATGTAGACGTCTATGGGTCACAGCAACCACTTACCATCAGGTGGACTGTGTGCTCGTTTGTCACCCTATCCTATATAAAAAAAAAGCTGGCAATGGACCTCCTGAAACGAGGTGGTTAAACCACTATCTATCGGAGCCATGAGAGAGTTCTGGCATTTTTCATAGTCGCTTCTTACGTGTCAAATGGCGTAATGTATTCTCTTATTCACCGGTCTCTTCTAACATTTATTTATTTATTTAAACTGTTTTTGAACCTCACATCAGTACAGGATTAAAAGGCGGATTTAATGCTAAATGCATTCTCTGCCAGTCAACCTTAGGGCAGTGATAAAACTACGAAGGCACTACTACGTTAATAAGTATAAAAGTAGAAATATCTTGACATAAGACAATTCTGCAAGCCTCATATCTTATTTCATGAATTTTATAGCACATCTTATCTGCTAGGTACACAGACAGTTGACGATATCAAAATTTGATAATCCAGCGCCTCTGAGAGCTTATTCAAATTATTCCGAAATGAAAAGGGTAAGTGGAAGGTGTCTTTGATGACGAGTTATTAAAAAGGGAATATATTAAAATATACCACGTGTTCGTGTATAGTAAAATAAATAAAATAAAAATATAATAAATTATTAAAATGTAAGCCAGTTAGAGATTTACTTTATTTTTAATTTATTTATTCACTTAATTGGCGGATTTATTAGCTTTTATTAGCTATTTATTATTTAACAGTTAACTTTTGGTGAATCATTCATCATCATTCATCATTACAGCCCTTCACAAGTCCACTGCTGAACATAGGCCTCCCTTAAGGAACGCCACAAAGCACGGTCACGAGCCACCTGCATCCATTGACTTCCTGCATATCTTACCAGGTCGTCACTCCATCTAGTGGGGGGACTTCGCTACTCCGCCTGCCGGTACGAGGCTGCCACTCGAGAACCTTTCTTTTCCATCGGTTGTCGGTTCTTCGAGCTATATGGCCGGCCCATTGCCACTTCAGCATACTAATTCTTTGGGCTATGTCGGTTACTCTGGTTCTACTGCGGATATCCTAGTTTTTAAGTCTATCACGCAGAGAAACGCCGAGCATAGCCTCTCCATAGCTCGCTGAGCGACTTTGAGCTTCCTCATACGGCCAGCAGTATATAAATATATATAGGCCATAATAGTATATAGGCCATAATAGTATATAGGCCTCAACTTTTGGTGAATAACAATAATAAAATTCTCGTAGGTAATGTATTTAAAATGGTTAAAACTAATATTATTCAGCTATTGTAAAAGCAGACAGGAACGATATATACCGCGGTATAATAGCTATTTAAAGTGGTTATAAAACTGGAACACCGGACTCACCACGGATCATGTCCAGCAGGGCCAATATGAAAATGCTATACAGGGTTATTTTTCAAAGAGTAGTCAAAATTAAAAGTTAGGTTCAAATATATAAGTAATGATATACCGTTATTACAGTTTTTGAAAATAAGAGTAAATAAGGCTTCTACTTTTATTTGAAATTATCCCAAATTAAATGTGATTTATGGGAAACGTGCGCAGTAAAATCAGTTAAAATAATGCATTACCACGCATTTTGAATTTAAAAGATAAAAAGGATAGAATGTTGATAGGTGTAGAGATTTTTTAAAATTAATTTTTCTGCACCATTTGCGTATATTACTTATTCTGAACCTTCTCTGCAAATTTGGCTGGTTATTGCAAAATAACCCTGTATAATAATAATTAAGTTCCTAAACTTAAAATAAAACTAAACACTGACTTGGAAAAATTAAAAAGAATATTATAATTTTCACGTAAAGCCTCGAATTCAGCAGCTTTTAATAGCTTCTGAGTTCAAGGCTTTACGTGGAAATTCTTCGGTGCATCTTAATATGTCTTAGCACCGACTTAATGATGTGAAGTTATTTTATGCTTTTTGATTTTTTGAAGTTGGTTATCACTTTTTTTTTAAGTTTATTAATTTTACCCATATGAATGGACTACACAATACCAGATTATCTAGGTAACATAAAATATCGTCTGAATAGTGACATTTAAATTTGAACCCTTATTTATCCATTCGTAGGTAAGTAGGAAATTCCCTTCAAATTTAATTAACTACCCTTGAGGTAGCTTATTGTAGCAAAGTGTAGGGCGGCCCTCACTAGATGGAGTGACGACGAACTTGGGGGATGCCTATGTTCAGTAGTGGACTTGTGAAGGGCTGTAATGATGATGGTGATGATGATGATGAGGTAGCCTATTGACTAAAAAAAACAATAAAATCGATTCATAATTGGCGGAGATATTGCGTAACAACTAACACAAGCACTTCAAACTTAATGTTTGATAAATTTTATACCAAAAATACAGGCGAGTTAAGAACTTTTACCGTATTCAAGTCGGCTAAAAATCAGATAAGATCGGGCGCCCTTGCGAACCTTAACGTTTATGGACTTGACTATACTTAGTTATACAAAATAAAGTCGTTCAATAGACGTGTTAATGCTATTGATGTAGAAATATATTGTTATAATACAATTTTTATTAAATAGATTGTTTCGACGTGGTAGAGCCACACTGCAGCTATATTAAGGTTGCAATATGAATGGGTTGGCTCGACCGGGGAAGGACTACGCTCTTACAGAATACCATCGTAAAATACCAACTTAATGTTGCTGTGTTTCGTATGGTGAGTGTAGAGAACCGGAGATCCTTTTTACTGGAAATGAGGCATTCCATCTTAGTCCTCAGGGGTTACAACGCATCTGGATTTTGTTTCTTAATCGAGGATAGATGAAGATGTCTACGGTCCACAATATCCACTTACAATCAGGTGGACTGTGTTTTTCACCCTTATTCTATAAAAATATTTAAGTTATTAAAATATGAAAGATTATAAAATGTTCAATTGGTAAAAATCAAAAACTAGAGCCAATTTGCTCTAAGTCAAGTAGGTATTTTCCGAAGCTTAAAAATACAGTAGGTATTAAAGGCGAAAATTACAAAATTATAATGCACATTCCTTGTAACCGACACATCGTTTTAACCTTAGGGATTCAAGCGCCTCTATAAAAAGGTTCGATTTGAATCGTCGCTTCACCCTTGTTCCTTTTTGCCCCACCCCCTGGGGTAGGGGGATAAGATTGCGCGCGCACACAAAATCAATACGACCAGTGCTGCTACGCACAAATACGGACTTTCATAGAGATGTCACGGCCAGGCTATCGATATTAATTAACTGGCTATCTCTTGAGTGTCCGAATGCCTCGTTCAATAGGTTGGATGATGGAGTGATTTGTTTGAGCTATTGTCCGGTAGATATATTATTTACTCTGCTTTCGTAGCATTTTGATTTATATTTACCAAACGTTTTGAAAATTTCTTGAATTTTAAAAGTAATACGACTATTGTAATTAATTGTTATATATAAAATAATAATATGTGATATGTTTAACTGTCATCAATTTTACGGGATAATATGCTGTATCACAAAAATTCTCGTTCTACATTTCCAAGAAAAAAAAAATCCGTTACCAATCCTCAACAAGACTGCCTAATTGGTTATTTATTTACCTACTACATGACATCTAGGGGACAAGGTGGGGTTGAAAGATTATTATATATATTATGGTATTGTAAAAGAAACGTATTTCAAAGTAATTTCACACTGTATAGTGGCGGTGTAAGAATATCCACTACCCCATATTATCATCGTGTGGGTGTCGTAAGGTGTGACAGAGGAAAACTAAAATAGAAATGGACGGAAAAATTTCGTATTAACAACTCGAAATAACAATAAAAACTGCGGTTACTAAAATGCGTGAAAACTTGCATTCCAAGCGTGGCAACTATGACAAAATCTCCCCTATGAGGCAATATGTGGCGGAGGTCTATGTTCAGCAGTGGACTTTATAGGCTGTATTGGATGACTAGATGTCATTTTAAAGAAATTATTCATTATCAGCCCATTTCAACTCACTGTTGCATATAACCTTTTTAAGTATGCGCCATTTAGCATGCACAACTTGAAAGATTTGCACACATTCGCCACGTTAGACAGGCGGGTTGGCCAACGTTGCACCGATACCCTCGCCCTAGTAGTGCTTCTGCCCGTTATCAGTCTGTGGGGATTGAGTTCAGAATGGATGCACCGTAATTTGTTTGCTAGTCTAGAGTAGGGCTGCCAACTTTTTATATCAGCGTAACTATGGCATATCAGCGTAATCGTTTTATATAGTGGACTTTGACAAGGTTAAATGATGATGATGTTGATTATAGTATTTTCGACATGTAATATTTTAAAGGTTAAAATTCGGAAATACTATATTAGCCTCGTAGATGTCGAAAAAAATATATTAAGTAAGTTAGTTTGTTTCAAATGAATATTTTTTTCTGCTTTGAGTCTTTACAGAGTCACACTATTATGTTGTTGTATTATGTATTGTTAGTGTTAATTAAAATATAATAGTTTCGCCAACTAGATTTATAATTTAAGTATTCATACAGTAGTAATGCTACCATACTGTATATACTGTACTATATACTATATTATATATACTACTAACAAAAGAGGTCCAAGACTAGAGTTGCCAACCCTAGTGTTGGCTACTGTAGGCCTTTTTTGTTAGTTAGCAGGTGGTGGTATTTTTTTTTATGTTGAGGGCTGATGAGGTTAGCGTATGTATAACAAATTGATACATTCCCCTTATATGAAAAAAAAATAGTACACAAGAACAATTCAAAATCGAAACATCTAGCAGCGCGTTTATTATTTATTTTCTTCATATTATTCATTATTATTATTCATTATTATAGCCTATGAAAGTGCACTGCTGAACATAGGCCTTCCCAATGATTGCCTCATGGCTGCCACGCTTGGCAGGCAGGTAGAAAACCTTAGCTTTTTATTTTCAAGTTGTTATTAGGAAGATACTGGCACTCATGGGACGGTATGGGGTAGTGGATATTATTTGATTTATCCACTACACCATATCGTCCTCGTCATTATTTTTTTTGTTATTATATTTTAATGTATCACACATTAGTGACTTAATATGGGCAGACTTTGTTTAAGATTATAAGAAGGGCGCTGAAGACAGATGAACTACTTGATGACTTGCATATTTGAAGTTTATTAATATCATGAATGACCAAGCATTGATTTTTAAGATTTAATTACATTAATCATTTTTAATTATTCATTTATCAAAATTAATTAGAACGGGAAAATTTATATATATGTAAATGAATTTAATATTTTTTTACTTCAAAGTACTGTAGATTTATCAATTGATTTAATCGCAAACCGTTTGATATTAAAACCAAATGACTAAAGTTTTCCCATTAATGAGGCTCTTCGTCAATCATTAGCTTCGTTATTATTCCTTCGGGTGTAATTCCAATTTATATCGATATTGAACTACAGAAACTTTTTAATTATCAGCTTATTTCATGAGAAGGATTTTATCGATCATTCACTAATGCGTTTGTTGTGTTTGCAAATGTTTATATATTTTTGGTCTGTAATAAAGAAAGATCTGGATGAAACAGTGTTTATATAATTACAAAAATACACGGCATATCAAATTGACTGAAAAATTGTAATAATCTCTGACGGGAAATCCGAAGAATCGAACACCAAGACATATTTTGTGGATTTTTTATAATATTAATGCGACAAACGAGCTGTTAGCTAGGTAGTTGACCTGATAGTAAGTGACTACTGTCCACATAAACACCTGCAACCAACTTCAAACAAAGAAAGCTACAGATGCGTTGTCATCTACGAGAAACAAGATGGATACCTTACAGCCTGTAATTATACTAGCCATACTAGCCATCTATATAATTCAGACCGAAACACTAGTGCGGGCACTGCTGTTTGACAGTAGAAATAAATAAGAGGGTAGACGGAATCCTAAACAGAAAAGGAGATCTGCCACCTAGTTATACAACTTCTTACGAAGAAAGTCATCACGATTTTTTACCCATGAGGACTAAAGTGAAATGCTTCACAAGTAATTTTTTGCCTATTTCATAGAATTTCCAACTTTATACAAAAAGTAGAAAAGGTTACTAATTGAAAAATCTGTTTTGTTCTTTCATAGCAGGCACATTCGGACCGTTAAACAATAGCGTGGATACACTGCTACTGATTCTCAATTAACTCAACTAACCTTTACCGTCCGTTCAAGGGCATAATGTTATATACAAAACATTTTGTGTTTTAAACTCTTTACAGATTATTTTTTTAAGTTATTATAAATAATATAATAAAGGTCGATGGATGCAGGTGGCTCAGGACCGTGCTTTGTGGCATTCCTTGGGGGAGGCCTACAGTGGACTTGTGAAGGGCTGTAATGATGATGATTAATAAAAGTATGACCATTTTAAATGTATGAATATTTTAATTCTACTCTCTATTAATATATAAAATTATTAAAATATATACTAACCACGCACTCAGATCAAACGGTTTGCTTCAACGTTCGTCATGCGTACAGCAAACGAGTGGAATAAATTGTCAGCATCTGTCTTTACATCCAATTACAATGTGGGTGTTTTTAAGATAAGAGTGGATAAGCTTTTGTTAAGTCAGTGAGCTTTTTGCGCGACGGTAGAGAATCTATCAATCTATGGTTGTCGTTAGATACGGCGATAGGAAATACCAAAATATATCACTGCTTCCGTAAGTTGACAGTACGACCTGACGGTTATTTTATCAGACGTGTAATGATCAGACCGGCGAAGTAAACTATGTCTTAGCGGTCAGCCACCGCAGAGTCTATTTCACCTGAGGATGTCTCATGTAGAGGCGAAACACGTGTCGCATTATTAACGTTGGTGTGTCTTTCATAGTGTAGTGATGTTGGAAGTAGTGGTGCTGGGATTAGTGGTGACGGGGATAGTGCACACAAGGCAGGGAGGGCGGGAGGTGCTCTTCAAACTAGGTAATACACATCATTTTATTTCATTAAGCGGGTATAAGCAAGGCAATTTTTACCAACTTTAATTTTATTTTAGGAAAATTAATATTAGTGAAAAACAAATGGGATCCTTATAATTTATAGTTTTCTTTTAACAATAAAACCCTTTAGCCTAATGTTATCCATAGATAGCCGGCAAACAGTTAGGCAACAACCTTTCACACAACGATCTGTCATATTTTACGACTCTGCAACTGCGAGATAAGGTGGTTATAATATTTCCATGCCATCGCAAGCCTCTCTCAAATTCGGAAGTTTTGTTGCCATTACCTTGATTTTGAACGCAAAAGTAAGCGCCAAGAACTTTTGTCGATCGATTTTTGAACTAAAAAGTAAGTGCTAAGAACTTTTGTCAATGTTGAATATTGTTTCACTTACCGCTACAGCCTATTTTTTTTTCCTTTTTTTTAACTGCCTTTGCTGAACGTAGGCCTCCGCCATAAATTACCTCATAGGAGGAATATGTACCATAGTTGCCACGCTAAGCAGGCGGATTGGCAACCGCAGCATTTGTTAATTTTAGTTGTAATTAGGAGAACGTCATCTCTTGGTTGGTTTCCTTCTTTTTTTATAGGGTAGGGTGACAAACGAGCACACAGTCTCCCTGATGGTAAGTGGTTGCTGTTAACCCATAGACATCTACATCTATCCTCATATCATGCGTTGTCACCCGTGGGGACTAAGATGGAATGCCTCTTTTCCAGTAAAAAGGGTCTCCGGTTCTCTATACTCACCATACGGAACACAGCAGTGTTAAGCTGCTATTTGACGCTGGTATTCTGTGAGAGCGTGGTCCTTCCTCGGTCGTGCCGACCCATTCGTGCTACAATTATACTACTAATATAGCTGCAGCATGGCTCTAGCACCTTCTTTTGCCTGTTACTACATCCACGGGATGATTTGGGTTAGTGGAAACCACAGTTTTGTTACTTTTATTTGTTAATAAGGAGACGCTGCAGCCTATATCCTGGTATCTTTCCCTCTGTCACCTCTAACTATAACAACGGGACGATATGGGGTAGGGGATATTCTTACACCATCACTACTCGGTTAGTTGTTGTTTCTGTTATTACGGCGCTGTCATCGCGCCACAAGCGAAAATACATCGAAGCCTAAATCGCGCTATCAAAGTTCCGAAGTGAAAAGCAGTGTATATAGAATAGCTCCGAACTACCACTCGGAGCGTTGGCCGCTCCCCGGCCGCGCCACACTGTGCTATGGAAGAGCGGAGTCTCCTAACACAAGTTTTTATACTTAAAAGGAGACCCCATCCCCGGTTATAATTAATGTATAATCATTTACTGAATAAACTATTTTATTTATATTTATTTATTTATTATTTATACAGTATTTCAGGCTTAAAAGATGTTATCTACAGTCGAATGGCGTTTCCCTTAGGATAAGGCGTCATTGGGGAGCATTTAACTTAGTCACACGCCCCTCCAGAAGCTTGTCATTGAGGTTTTATCCTTTGGTTAGTCAATTTTTACGTTACTTATACACGAGATAAGAAGACGTGTTTAATAATAGGCATACATAAATGATAATACCGCCACCACAGACTATAGGGCTGGCTCTACTAACGATGATTAATTGCAATGCTTCTTAAAACAATTTCCAGCGAATTTAAACCACTCAGTTAATATAATTAAAACATTGTCATTCATAACAAAAGATAAGGGATATCACGAGCGATCCGCGAAATCCAATTAGTTTTGAGGAAGAGTGCTCGCGACCCGGCAAGCCTTGGGACGTGATTAAAATGACAAAGCGGCCCATTACACGGTATCAGGCAGACGCCCCGTCGCGGATGTAGGTAATATCGTCGATAGACGCTGCAAGATTGGGTACGCTTTTGGAAACCGAATGTCTCCCTTTAACAGGGAATTTATTGTGAGCAAAAAGAAAGCGCGACGAAATACCTAAACGAAAAGAACGTTGTTTCTTGTCGTCTCTATGACAAAATATCAACAATTTTTTTAATTATTAATAATCCAAAAAGATATGAGAGATATCTTGTAACCTACTTGTATTGCCTTATTAATTGTTAGATTTTCACTATATTCCAATTATCTGATCACATCAAAGTCAATGAATAGCCATAGTTGAACATGACCCTCTCTCGTTGTACAGAGTATTTGCCGTAATCGTCACACTTGACAGATGTATTGATGATCACAGTGCCAGACCCATACCTCTGGTTCTGTAGCCCGTCGCTGGTTTGGCTATTTTATGTATAAAGTAAACAAAATGATTATACCGCTATTGGAAGCCGTAAAAATTTTCTGGCATATTCTATAGAAGCCCTTTAAGACACCTACGGGCTTAATTTTAAAGATACCTTTCATACAATCGTAAATCCATACTCACCATTGGCTAGTGATACCCATCACTAGTCTGTGAAAGGATTCAGCGTTCTTGGATAGACTTTTTACTATCAGTCAATCACCAGAGTGTACCGCTGGTGAAAATGGTATATAATAAAGGGGGGATCCCTTTCACAAATAAAAAAAATATCTAATTACTTTAGTATCTATAGTTATCGTACGAATAGTTATCAGGAGGACATGAAATCATAACAGTATAAGTTTATCGAAGCTTCTACCAGTTAGAACTTATAGTTCTGATTCATACTCTAGAAACTTTTATTTTCCTACACAATGAAATTGTTTGTATCTTGCAATTTCTCATATTGTTGATACTTTGCAAACTCTTGACATTTAATGTATCGTCTTTAGCTGTTTAAGCGATGCACTGTTGGCAGTGTTGCAACGGTACAAAGTTCGGCGGCAGAATACCAAACGTTTTATATCACCTTCGTAGATATATTTTTATTACTGTTGAATTGCAAAATTCAGTACGAAACATTTTATAAAATAAGGAAACAATTTTCAAAACCCTCCATTCTCAACGTTCAACACAATTTGTAACCGTGATTTAACCGTAATATAATATTTTACTATTTTATTTAGGAAAGAAATTAGAAAACTAAATATAATAACCATAAGAAAGGGCAAATGACAGATTACTAAAAGAAACAGAAATGTTTAGAAATAATAAAACAATATTTTTATATATTCTGTTAAGGTCGCTTCCGAGTATAAAAGTAAGAAAGAGTGGTCTTCTTTTTTTGTTGGAGAGGCTTAGAGTAAAGAAGAGTCGCTAATGATTGGTGAACTTCGCATGTTCTTGAAACTTCATATTTTACAATCGCGAGGGCTTCCTCGTGACATTTTCCTCCATAACTGAACACATAGTAAATCAATAGAAAATATTTTTATTTTTTAATTTTCTTTAGTGCAACAAACAATTAATAAAACATGCAGTTCACACGGTAGATGTGAAACCCCAGAGTATCAGGAGTAGGATAATTGTAGGGTTTATCTATTATAATATTGTTACCAAGTTTTAAAATTATTTTACATTTTATTGTATTTTATCTCATTCTCACGCAGGCTAAATCCTATAGATGCATATGATTGTCTCTTTTTAGTGTCGCTTTTTCGTTTCATCGAATTTCAAATCACAACGATTCTAAACAGTTTTCACTTCAACAATGTGTACAGCTCTCTATACTATATAATTTAAATATCTTCAGACCTGCTGTACGCTTTCCTTCCCAGTGATGGTTTTTAAGGAGTAGGTAGTAGAGACTGGACACTCATCTTAAATGTTATAAGTACGAGTAGTAAGTTCATTGTAACTCGAGTTTGATCCCTGTACACAACCCTGAAATTATTAAAAGCAATTCTTACTGCCGGCTTACCACGTGCTCGAGGTAAAGGTAAGTATTGTGTCGAAACCTGTATATCTGAGAAAAGAAAAATATTAAGACCTGTTAAGTCCGACAAGTATTGGGGTCGCGCGGCAAATAATTACTTTATAAAATCAAAATTTTTGATTAGATATTAAAAAATAGTAAAGAAAAGAAAAATTACTACATATTTAGATAGTGTAGAAGAAAATTTTAGGTTTCCTAAAACCTAGAGTTACATTTTGCTACAACCATAAATATCGAACTACGCTAAAAATTTCAATATAGATTCTCAGTAAGAAAGACTTCTGAAATAAAACTCGCTTCCTTTCTCGGAACTTGAATCATTAACCTACTTTCATGAAGTTATCTCTGCGTCTCCTTATCGCACAGAAATCTTCTGGAACTTTAAAATTTTAAATTACATGCAAATTTATTTCCTCTGCATGATTACTTGAAGAAGGTCGCCTAAAGCATATATTCTAATATAGTCAAGATAAATATTTCCCTATAATCAAACGTTTAAAATAACCATCGCATAGATAGTCAAGCAAATAATAACTACGATTCGGCTAAAATTGCGTTGTCACGGGATGTAGTTACCCATTTCTTACCTTCGATTCTTTAGTCTTTAAAGTTGGAACACAATAGTGGGTGCAGCCTTGCGACAAAATCCTTGGTTTATAGAAGTCTTACCACCTAACTTTATTGTAAACCAAGTAGCTTATCTATAGCAGTAGTACAAATTAATATTCCAACTTGAACAGAAGCTGGAATTCCAACTCAAATGTAGTAATAAATCTGGGGTAATTTACTGAATTGGAAATAAAGCGCCATATAATAAATATAAAAGAATCATACGTTACATATAAATAAAATTTTATTTTAAGTTATTTATTTTATTTTAACTTAGTTTATTACATATAAAGTATGTACTTATAAATATTTTTGCTTTATATTGTTACGGAAAAAAATTCATATCCCCATTTCATCTTTTGGTTGTCGTAAGTCATCAGAAAAAAAAAACGATTTAAAAAAAAAAAACAGATAAAGTGACAATAGAACAAGTACATAGCTCGAAGAACTGGCAACCGGTCGAAAAGAAAAATTCTCGATTGACAGCTTCATACTGGAAAGCACAGTATTGGAGACCCCCTACAAATTTTATATGATTGACACATGCACTTATTTCAATTATAATTTTCATTTATTAACTACCAACCGACAAGTTTCGACTTGCGGCATTACTAAGACAATTTACTAACAAGAAAATCGAGCAAACCAGCAATATATTAATCTCATTACCCGCAGTTAAATCAGAGTGACAGACATAGCCCAATGGATCAGTAAGCTAAGTGGTTATGATCCAGTCATATAGTTAGATCTAGTAAGAATACCATCATAAAATAGCAGCTTAAGATTGCTGTGTTTCGTATGGTGAGTGTAGAGAACCGGAGACCCTTAGTATTATCCATGTGTGGGGATAGACCCTTTTTACTGGAGACGGGGCATTCCATCTTAGTCCTCAGGGGTGGCAACGCATCTGCATCTGATTCTTAATCGAGGATAGATGTAGATGTCTATAGAACTCAGCATCTACTTTTCGTGAGTTGGACTGTGTGCTGATTTGTCACCCTTATTTAAAAATGGCAACCCATCACCTGGCTAGCGTGTTGGTTTAGCAGTGGAAATTTTACAAGATGATTAAAAAGGATTCATATTTCAAATGTCTACTATCGATACAAGTCCTAAAATCTAGGCTGACAACAAGATAGTGTCGATCTATTTAACTATCACTAATGTACATGTCAAGAATATGGATTATCCCCAACTTGAGGGATGTTAATGTCCGGCAGTAGACCTTTACGCATCGATAATGACGGTTCATCTATTTACGTAGATAGTTTCACTCAATGACATATAACACGTAATAATCAAGAGTCACAGAAGCATCAGAGTAAATTCTCGCTGTAAATTTCATAGTACGCGCGCAACCCGGGTTCGATCTCCGTCAGCACTAATTCAATTGTTAATTGCATTTTAAGTGCTAATTTATCGCGTTCTCTGGGTGAAGAAAAACATAGTGAGGGAACCTGCATAATATAAAACCGAAGTGAAAAACAGTCCACCTGATGGTGAGTGGCTACTGCAGCTCATGGACACCTGTAGCCAAATTCAAACAAAAAAGGCTACAGCGTCATCACTTTGAGGTATAAGATGGAATGCCTTATAGCATATCTATATTGGCTATAATTACCCTAACAGCAGTGCAAGCACTGTTATTTTGCAGCATATATAAGTAACCTATATAAACGAACTCCAAGGCAGAAAAAAAGACCTACCATCTAGTGATACCATACCATCCATTGGGGCAAAGCGGTGGACATACCTTGCCCTTAAACCTTTTAGAAATGCGAGAAGGCCTGTGCCCAGAAATGGGACGTATACAACGTGTCCCAAAATTCAACGTTAAACGGGCACAACGGAGTGGATAAATTGATATCAGTCTTTTTTTTTAAACCTATAATTACTTTTTTAAATATTTTATATACTATATTCTTTTTAAAATGTTATTATAACATTAAAAAAGTCAGATTGTTTTTATGTTTTTACTTGGGTAGTCAAAAATCAATTTGTCCACTCCCTGGACGTTGAATTTTAGGACACGTTGTATAAGCTGAAACAACAACTAGTACTACTACATACATATCTATATGATTCTGTAACAATAATTCAAAAACTATTACTGACATGCTTGTCATAACTACTTCATGCAAATCATCGGTCTACATTACGTGAGACAGCGAACGCGCTTCAACGCCACCCTCAAAACTTTCAAACCGGGGGTACTTAGAGGGCTTCCAACTTGTGCGTGACAAACATATTCTCCCTGTATTGTTGGGGAATCAATAATACATTACACGTTCGTAGAGTGCCATGTAGCGTAATAACGAAATATACATAAAAGTAACATATAACGATGTTTTCTTGATTGCTTTTAGCCGCGGAATTTTCAAGGGTAAAATTAACTTTTAATTTAAAAAAACCGTGTAGTGGTGTGTGTGTGTAAGAATCTTTACTACACCATATCACCTCGTAGGTGTCGGTAATGCGACAGAGAAAACTGAACCAGGAGATGGGCAGCAGCATCTTCCTGATAATAGCTGAATAAAAATAACTGCGGTTACCAACCCGCCTGTCAAGCGTGGCAAATATGAGGAGGTATATGGCCTAAGAGGCAATTTATGGAGGCTTATGTTCAGCAGTGGACTTTTGATAGACGGTAATAGTATAGTAGAAAGTAAAAGCCGACTTCAATTTAAAGTAGGTCCTATTTCATAGTACATAGCAGAATTAAAGCTTCGGCAACTATACTTTACTATTTACTGAGGGTATAAAGTGTCAGAGAGACAAAGAACTATAGAAAAAAAATAGAACGAAAACTAGGCGAATAATTATATATTTTAACAAAAAGTAAAAACGGACTTCAAATTGCTATAAAAGAAATTATTTATTTACAGGTAGAATTTTTATCTTCAAATTTATATGGGAGCAACCTTGAAGTATAACCTATTTAATAAAAAAAGAATCATTAAAATCGGTTCTCAATCTGCGAAGATATCATATGAATTTCCTTAAACTATAGTCAAATATGAAACTTTTTCTCCTATTTTCCACCCTTGGGATTTTTCTTTAAAATTCAAAGGAACCGCTCTTGAGGTAAAATCTATTTAACAAAAAGAATCATTAAAATCGGTACACAAACTGCGAAAATATCGCGTAACATACATACAAAAAAAGCATACACCTGAATTGAAAACCTCCTCCTTTTTGAAGACGGTTAAAAATTAGAGAGAATATTCTAATTGCGAAACAATTTACATGTGCACTACGGTATCTCAATGGTGTGTTCGGTGTATTGATGAGTTTTTATTTCTTCTATCGGCAACAAGCCTTGAGCTCTTCTATAGAAAGTCGTCTTCTCTCACTGGGATTCCACCCTGGAGCTTTTGTCATATAGACATAACCCCTAATTAAGGGGGTAAAAGGCAGAGTAAGGCAGGGTCAAAAGAGCAGCTAGTTATTCGGGCCATGTTTAGTCAAAAACATATGGGTTAGGATGGAAAATTGTGAAAGAAGTGATTGGTGGGTAGCCCATCGCCAACACAAACCACAAACCCAATATCACACTAGTCGCCTTCTGCGAAATGCTAGGCAAGTAACACAGTTGGCACATTATTGTTTGTTATAAGTTCCAGATTAACATGGGACTTTTGTCATTTGCTAATATTCGTTTTTTATATAAAACTGTTGATATTTTAATACCTTATGGTACTGCTGCTTCCCTTACTGCTATTGATTCTTTGTTTAAGCTCAAGGTTAGACAAGAATAAATGAGCCCTTCCGTTCTGTTTCATGTATAAATATGGATAATATTATGTTGTTTCCGTTCCTAAGCGATATTTACCTGGCATACAAACTACTAGATAATCGGTAGGGAATTAAAAAGTTAAAATTAAACGCGATAAAATCCCTATACGAGTATAGTTACATTTAATACTCGATAGATGTTCAATAATCTTTTTTTAGAGATGCGTTAAATACCTTTTAGGATTTAAAATACTGTTGATTGTCGGCTTCTAATACATTTTATATTAGCCATTTATTATTTTTTATTATTTTTATTCATTGGCTGCAGAATTTAGTAAGAGGGTGGTAACTACCCTGACGGAATATTAGCCAGAAAAGGAATAAATAAAATATACTAGTGAGATAAACCTCAAATTATTTTAATATTTGGTTTTGTCTTATAGATAGTGTTTCATTAAGATGTTACAAAGAGAGTAAATATGCTGTGATTTGTGGTATCAAACCTAAAACTTTTACAGTTTGTGACATAAAAATATTTTTGAGTAATTGAAAGAAATTATTTACTTTCATTTGTAGTTGTCAACAATGGATACACTATTTTGGTACTGTTATTTTGATACTATGTACTTGAGATGTAGGTATGTAAAAATATTTAGGTTATAGGTACATATTTCAGTTATATGCAATAATTTTCATGTAATACACACGTTCAAATTTCCTTTAATTACATATTAACTACGTCATCCTGTATCCGTCGTCAACTCGGCAATATGGCGGCGGCTGTTTAGAACGTTATACTGACGCATATTATGTAAATACGGTCGACTTTTTCTTAGCCTCTAGTATTCAAGGAGACAAATGGTTCCCGGCGCGTCCTCCGCTCCTCTTTTATCCATTTATCATGACTATACAGAACCTATACGTAGATTACCCGAGACCGGGAGTTGTCCGTTTTTTTCCCAAAGTTAGATAATTTTGTTTGCCGCGTCAAAGAGCCGCCCCAGCGCGCGGTGTGAAAGTTAATGACACTTCTGAAACTAAACAAGAAAAATGATAACGAGTGTTGTGTTTTTGAATTAATTTCCTCGTTGTTATTAGTTAAAAAGGAATTTACCTTTTTAACATTTAATAAATCATAACAAACAATTTAATTAATGTTTATGTTTTTCCATCTAAATGTCAACAGATTTCAGCCCTTAGACATTTGCTTTAACGAAGGAAGAATGTTTATGTTTTGTAACAAATGTGGACATAAATGCCTCATAGTTTCTTGTTATACTGCCTCTTTTATTCTTATTCTAATCTTTATGGAAATTTTTAAAAATAACTGCGTGAAATATCTTTTTTTTTAAATGAGTGAAAATCGAGCACTCAGTCCACCTGGTGGTAAGTAGACACAGTAAACACGTAAATCTATCCTTAACATTAATCTTGAATCTTGCATCAAGCATAATCACGAATTAAAATGCAGATGCGATATTAGCCTCTGAGGCTGGTATTTTGTGACAGCGTGGTCCTTCTCCGGGCCAGATTACGAAAACGGTAGTACATATTTAGCACAGAAACCATATGCTTTAAAATTATAATTTTTTTATCGGTCTACTAGTGTGCCTCAACACAGTACAAAAGCATCCCTTTCTTCTTCCATCTTACATATTATAAATTATTAAACATTATTTAATAGTAAAACTGTCCCTTACTTACGTTTTATTTTTATTAAAAGCTGGTTTTCATTACAGCCAGTTTACCCATGTAGACTTCATTAATCTACGCTCTTCATTTCCCAGAGGTTTTTGCTTCAATTTATGTTGTTCCGTATCTCCTTGGAAGAAAAGGGACTATCTTTCTAAGTTTATGTCAATAACAAAGTATCCAGACTACTTTATTACTGTAAACTTATTTTCTAACGGTTAGATAGTAAAGAAGGGAATTAAATAACTCCATCTTAATTAAAATACTTAATATTAAAATATATTTTTATAAATAAATATTTCGTTTATCAATTCTTTATTTTGACGATATATTTATAAACCAAGAATGGTCATACCTAGAAAACCACAGAACTCGACTGCACAGTAATTTAAAATGATAATAATATGTATCTAATGATAGTGCGCTGTTAATGGATCAAAAAAATAAAATACTAACGTGAGATTATGTATTATTTATTAATATATTCCATAAGTAATCATATTTGTAATTTATATGCCACGGCTAAAAGGCAGTGCTAATATACCAGGTTTAGCCGGCTACAAGCAGTTGCAGCCTATTGCGGTTGGTTAAACTTCGGTGTAATTAATTTACTCATGACTAAAACTGGGAATTGCCAGTTGCTTTCAGTAACACTAGAATTGAATTCCGAATAATAATTACTACTACCACGAATTCTATATTCCTTGTCAAAAATGTATGTAATATCAGCATCCCAAAGTCGTGGGTACTTACTTAATAAGTATATAAATTATTTGGACTTTACCCAAAAAGCAAACTAGTAAACTCAGGATAACCTAAGTTTCTTATTTCTTTCGCTATTGCTGAACCATGAATTACTCGAATACACCTACGTTTAATCAAATGCAATCGGCTGCTCTTAGATGTAGCCGGTTAAACCTAGCTTCCAGCTTTTAGTCATAATATATATATACTTCAGCTAAAAGCGGTTAACATATTATTGCCTTATACCTGTTCAATACCTTACACGTGATTATTTTTTTAGGTTCCATGTTTTTGACAGTTCGCGTCCGCCATATTTGTTTTAAAGTTACGTCATATAGTTAACGTTGCCACGCAATTATGACACTTCGATTATTATTTATCAAAATCCTAGTTAATACGGACATAAAAGCGACGACATTCATGCATATTTAGGTACAGAAAAAAAACATACGTACTAAAAATATTACTCTTCTTTTGGACTCAGGCTAAATCGGGTAAAAATATCCGCAAGCGATCTTGGCCAAAACCTTTCAAGGAAACGTAGCTTAAAATTAAAATTTTAAGCTACGTTTCCTCGAATTAATGATATGCATGTCATGGCAGGTCAGTGCCGTAAAATGCTTTGCAATCATTTTCAGTCGAGTCTTTTAATTTTCGAGCAGAGAACTTGTCGCGTAAGTGAAAAGTGCCGAGTGAACAAGCTGGCAAGAGAGCTTCGAGGGCCCACCATATCTTGGCGGCGCTCTGCGGCAAGTCTAGGGTTGTCTAGAACGTTGTCAAGTACTTAGGAAATTAATTGCATGTAAAAGGATTTCAAGTGATTAGGTCGATGTATACTTGACTGAAAGATGTGTTAATAATTTTAATTCATTTATTGGGTATAAACTGTTCTTTACCTTATATAAAAAATAGATGAATCCATAACTTACCTTCGATTAACGATATAGTCGTTATGACAGAATCGGTGAAGGAACTTAGCATTATTTTTTATTATAGGTTCAATGACCTGAATAGTGTCCCTCAACGAATAGGTCTTGAAATTAATATGGACAAGACAAAGTCGCACCTATAACGGCAGTTTTTGAGATAAACTGTCCGAATAGGTAAGCTCAACGAAAAGATCCAACTTGGCAAATCATCGTTCGGGAGTTTATGACACATTTTCTCGTCACGTGTACCTACGTGTGTAAAACGAGAAATTAAGAGTGTACAATCTGGGACGTGGTCCTTCACAGCTAGATGTATGAGGAAGCTGACAGTTCTGATAGAAAGTGGCTACTGCAGCCATAGGACACCTGCAGCAAACTTCGAACAAAGGAGGTACAGACGTGTTCTCACCTTTGAGGAATAAGATGAAATACCTCAGAGTTTGAAATAATACTGGCTCTCTGTACCCTTCCGACCGGAACACAGCAGTGCAAGCACTAATAATTGCGACTGAAATAGATGGACTGACTGAAAGAATGGATGACTGGATAGAGGATGGTACCTACCTAGATAGACTCCTAAACAGAAAAAGAGTCCTTCCACTTAGTATAGTAGATGCTAGGATTCCTTAGTAGAGTAGTTGTCCCCTAAATAAGTTATTAAATAATACAACTAAAATTTAAAAATTAATAATATTTAAACTAGGCCTTACCGACAATTAAAATATAAGTCGCATTTTATAATATTTTAGCACAGAGGAATCCTGACTTTGACACGCACTTGACTAATTATTATTTTAATATTTTGCAGATAAAATAATATAGCTAAAGAATATTTTCTTTAACTAATATTGGCAGCCCTTCTAACTTAACAATACTTCGTTGTCAGACTGCCAAGTACCACTACTTTAGCAAGGAATCTACATACATTTGCATAAAAAGGAAAGTGATGGGGCCGAGTCTGTTTCGCATGTTCCTACCTCCTCCCACGCTCACTTTATAGTTCTTTTAAGATATTTTTCGTTCCATTTTAGTCGGTATTTCTATTAACATTTCGATCAAGTCAAAAGCTGATTTTATGTATGCTTTTAAATTAATAGATAATAATTATAACTTTGAACAAAAAGTAAAAATCGACTTCAAATTGCTAAAAAAGAAGTTATTTATTTTCTACCCTTGGGGAAGGATTTTTTCCTCCAAATTTATATGTGACCACCCTTGAAGTATAGCCTATTTAATAAAAAATATCATTAAAATCGGTTCTCAATCTGCAAAGATATCATATGAAATTCCTTAAGCAATAGTCCAATATGAAACTTTTCCCTATTTTCCACCTTTGGGGGCGGAAGTTTTTCCTCAAAATTTAATGAGACCACCCTTGATGGTAAGTAGATACTATGGCCCAAAGACATATAAATCTATCCTCAATAAAGATGCGTTCTCACCTCTGAGGACTAAGATGGAATGCCTCATTTTCATTAAAAAGGGTATCTATCTCTACACTCACTGTAAGAAAAACACGGCAGAATTAAGCTGGAATTTTACGCTGGTATTCTGTGAGAGCGTTGTATTTCCCGGTCGAGCTGACCCATTCATGCTAAAACTATAATACAGCTGCAGCGTGTTTTTTTAACATTAATGGCCGCCTGGACGGACAAACAGACCCAAAACAATTATTTGTGGGACATAAAAATTATACTTCGAAGTCAGAATCTAACACGCAACCTGCAGACAGCCAAACCAATCTTAGCCACTGCACTACCGAGCTTCATTATTTTAATTTACTCGTATATATTACTATATAAAAGAAATAAATAGCAGGTTCAAAAATGTGACAAAGATTAAAAAAGTAATGCTTCGGCGGTTTGCTCATGTAGACAAAATGAATGAGGAAAGAGTGGCAAAGCAAATATATGTTGTGAATGGAAGGGTCGGTAAGGACGCCCTAGACGGAAAGAAGACCAAATTGGCGATGTATTCAAGATGGGTGAAATTGGGCCGACGGGCATGTCTGCGTAGGTGTATGCATGTCATGGAGACTTGAATGGTATCTCAGGATCATGCCAAATGGAAGTCCGTAGTCTCTGCCTACCCCTCTGGGTAACAGGTCTTAGTGTTTACATTACTTTATAATATAATAACAATTCTTATATAAGTGGGAGGCTTTGCTCTCATCTCCATGATGGCCTAGCGAGTTGGTAATTGCAATGCCAGACATATCACACCCGTGACTGGAATCCAGCATGAGAGAGAATAGCAGAATGCCACAAGGTTATAGAATTCTAGAAAAGTAGAAAAAAGAAAGAACTCTTATACCGATGTAAAACAAATTTCCCTTATTTTGCCTTATCTTATTTTAGAAATTGCTTTAAACATTTAAATATCTAATCTGTTTTATGTTTAATTTTGTTAATTAAGATTTTAAAGCTAAAATTATAATAACATTTTTATCAATGCGTCATTACCTGAAAACGCTAAACGTAGCGCCTGTTGGCGAGAGCTTACCGAGAATGGTTAGCACGACGTTGCAATTTAAGTGTCTCTAGTTCTTAGACAATGAGACGCCATTTTCATTTTAAAGGTTTTTCAAGACAAAGGAATTTTTAATTTTGCACTTCACTGCTTCTCTTTAGATATCTTGTAGATTGTATGGCTAGTAATTATAAAGATGAGAGGCAGATTATAATGTTTTCATTTTAGGTATGTATCTATAATAACGCAAAAATTCTGTTTTGTTTTTTTTTTTATAAAACTGAAGCGGTAAACGAACTAACAGTCCACTTGATGATAATTGGTTACTGCAGCCCATGGACACTTGCTGCTAACTTCAAACGAAGAAGGGTACAAATAAGTTTTCATCTCTGAGGATTAGGACGGAATGCTTGTAATTATATTGATTCTCAATACATTACAGACCGGATTCCTAGGCACAAATGGAGTACCGCCTAGTGAAAAACCTATGAAAAGTAATTTTTTCCGTTAATTAAGAAAATATAAGGATTTCATTACAATCTGTTTAGCCCTATTGTTGAAGAAAATTTTAAAAATCCCTAATCTCAGAATAAGTGCCCATCTACGATGTTTCTAAATAAGTTTCAGGGAAGAAGAGTGCAAACTTTGCCAATATCGGACACTCGGCGTCCTCGGCGCTCGCTATCTAGTGTAGCCCATACAATATTAAACAGGCTCTTGTCTCTTTACTTGAAATGAGAATAGAATAAAACTTTTTTTGTAAATATTTTATTATCTCGTTTGTTCCATTGGACACTTTAATATTACTTTGTGGGACAAAGACACTTTTTAATACGTCTCGGGCTGGAGAGCCTTTTTATAGAAAAAGGGTGACAAACGAGCACACAGTCCACCTCATGGTAAGTGGATACTGTGGCCCATAGACATCTACATATATCCTCGATTACTAATGAATATGCAGATGCGTTCTCACCCCTAAGGACTTAGATGGAATGCCTTATATCCAGTAAAAAGTGTCTCGGATTCTCTACACTCACCATACGAAATACAGCAGCATTGAGCTACTATTTTACGCTGGAATTCTGTGAGAGCGTGATCCTTCCCAGGTCGTGCCGACTCATTCGTGCTACAACCATAATATAGCAGCAGCATGGCTCTACCACGTCCAGATATTTTCTTTTTTGATGATTAATAAATATGAATGTATGTTAGTTCAATTTGAAAATAATAGACCGGTAACTGTCCCAAGTTCATACATTTGTATGCAAAGAAGTCCTTTAACAAATCAACATTCGAACATTCTTTATTGAAGTCGCGTCTGTACCAACCCTTTCACGTTCATTTCGTCTCATTCCTAAAATTGTGATTTTATTTCCCTTCAAATATAACTAAATTAAATAAAACTCACTGATGTTTTGACGAAAGAATAATATAAATTGTATTTATATTATATTATTATATCTATACATACAAATAAATAAAATTGAACTGTGTTTGTAATGTCAAAATTACAGCTTTTTACTAAACGCATATGAAAGTATACTCGTATACGGTACTTATAAAAAAACTACAACTTTTTAAAATTTTGTCTGTCTGTCTGTCTGTTTGTTCCGGCTAATCTCCCAAACGACTGGACCGATTTTGACGGGACTTTCACTGGTAGATAGCTGATGTCATAAGGAGTAACTTAGTTTTATTTTGAATTAGGGTTCCGCGCAAAAAAATTAAAACCCTAAATAACACGCGGGCGAAGTCGCGGTGAACAGCTAGTCACTATATAAGTATAGAGGTCTCTTAATTTAATTATCAACATATTTTATGCGAAACTAAAATTATTCTGGACAGGGTTAAATTTTATTTGGCAAACTAGCATTTTGAATCAAAAACTCGACTTAAGAAAGAGTGTTTAAGGGGATTACTAGTACATTATAATTAGAACATTGCTATTAATACGTATGATAGTGAATATCCTCTTAATCTAAACGTAAGACATAGTTATTTATACTCCCTACTTCCTACTCAACTTCGATTTTAACTCCACCTTCGAAAAGACCCCAGTGGCGGATCAGGTCTATGGCCCTACCGCTAATCAAGTTTTGCTGCGGAGGGTTAGGATAGCGTCTTTATGACAGAGGAGCCCTAAAAATTACACTTAATTAGAAAATGGCTTACGTTAGGAACATTTTCTTTATTGAATTAATGTTATTTCATTTCAGCTAGGTACTTTTTTACTTGTTATTTTTCTGCTTTACGTTGGTGATGGGTTAGTCCATTCACTATATAAAATCTTACAATTTACCCAGGGTGCGCCGGATGTAGACAGGACTTTTGGTTCAGTACGTCAGCCGGGAAGGTTCCTTCCGTGCCCTAGCGCAATCAATTGAATTGACATGTGAATTTATATATATTTATACTATTTAATATAATTTTATTAACAGAGTTTAAAAATGCGAAGGTGTTATATATTTATATATTCGACGTATATGTTTTTATCTGTATTCACCGATTTCTCGGAAACGTCTAAAACAATTTATTAATAAATCCTTTTTTTAATAGGTTCAAGGGTGATCTCATATAAATTTAAAGAAAAAATTCAATCCCTAAAGGAGTTAGAATACGTGATGAAGATTTCAATGTAACAATTTAGAAGACATTCTATTTGTTACTTTTGAAGTTGATTTATATTATTTATTGAACGTTTAATTATTTTCATATCTGGCTTTCTTTTTAATGAATAAAAAATAAATTTTATATTTTTGGTCGTGAGGAAAGCTGCATGTCTGATGAATAAGATGTAACGAGTACATGTGAAGTCCGCCTACATGCACTGCAGAAGCGCGGTGGACTACTTGCTTCATATTCCACATAAAATTAAGGGGTGGTCTGTGACCAGCAGTGGGATATATACGCTATAATTAACTTTTCGTAACTTGGGTTTGTATATTTATAGTCAATTAATTTCTTATTTTTATAAAAAAAACATATTGACTATCCACTTCTCTGAATACTCTCATTTATTAACATATATATGACGTAGTACTTTCATATCAAGACAGGGGTTTCACTATTCATTATTATCGGTACTTGGTTGGTCACACCTGAGCATGACTCATATCAGGACGGAACATGTATCGTGCTATTGATTGTGGTATTTATATCCTAGTGGTGATTTCCCGTGGGTTGTGGTTCATTGATAAAAACAACCCCTTTTTTATTTTAATCAATGTTGTAGTTGGGGTTACAATACTATGTAACGTGTATGCTTTGCTATTAATTGAAATTGTATTTTCTTTTAGCGTACTATTGAGAAAGAACGCTTACGAATGACAACGCTTATAAAACGGTTTATTTAAATCATTTATAATAAGCATCATTTTTTAAACTACGAGTATACATTTTATTAACCGGACCTTAACTTCTTCTGAGTTAAGAACTAAGCTCCAAAAAGTTGGAGGCGTAACAGTAAGCGCAAAAACTGTAAGAAAAAGACTGAAATCGGCCGGAATAAATTCACATTTGCCTGTCAGAGGCCACCTTCTTGTAACAGGCCATCGAGTACCTCAAGTTAATTGTGCTTGCAATCGCAATCGAGTCACTAACAGCGGCATGATATGTAACTGAGATTTTGGAAGAAATTGTAGTGCCTTACATTTCCTTCCCTTTTCTATCAAAGATGTACTTTCTTTTTTGAAATGAATTCTTTGAATCGGAGTTAAACATTGACGAAGAAGTATGTATTCTTCTTTTTTTAATTATTCTAAGCCTGAGATTGACTACCATCTCACCTGGTGAAGTAATAAACAGGCAATCTTAAAATCATGACAAATTATTTTAAAAGATAATAACACTTGTATAAATTTAAAATAAAGCATCAATTATTATTAGGAAATTTATTAGATAGGTGCATCGAAACAAAAATATGAAATAATAATTTTACGAATCGCCATAGAAAAAACAGTGATAAAAGTTTAGAAAGATATTTTAAATTTACATATTTATTTAAAAGTGCACCAGAATACCGTCGTAAAATAGCAGCTTAATGCTGTTGTGTTTCGTATGGTGAGTGTAGAGTACTGGAGACCCTTTTTACTAGAAACGAGGCATTCCATCTTAGTCCTCAGGGGTGACAACGCATTTGCGTTTTGATTCTTAATCGAGGATAAATAAAGATGGTCACAACATCCACTTACGACCGAGTGGACTGTGTGCTCGTTTGTTACCCTAATTCTATTTAAAAAAAACCCTGATTAAAAACTGTGATGGAAACAGTATTATTATAAGTGCGTGGGGTAACTGGCATCACTCACCAATTCAAGAAATGTATGCCAATTGGCAAGTTCTTGGAAAGATATGCTAGGTGGTAAAATTTCTATTCTGCCTAAGAGTTTGGTAGACACCGTCTTATCTATTTGTTTATATATTGTTATTAGTACACGCACTGCTGTTTCGCGGCAGACATTAAAAATTGAATTGACTTGACTTGTTTAACTGCCTCGTTGATCAATGTCTGCTGGTTGTGTGGTCTCTGGTTTGTGTCTCCGGTCGGGCCCAAATAAATTATAGAGTTTTTCTATCAATAAATTCGTAATTGCAGCCCGGAGTCAGGAAGTTAGCGGTGTATCACCCCTGTGCCTCGAAAAACACGTAAAACCGTTGTACCTGCGCCTGATTCTGATAAGTGAGGGAATGAAAAGTGTAAACCTTGCTTAGGACATTATTATTAATCATTATTTAACGTGTGAAGGTGATACTGATATTTGCCGATGTTGGTAGATCCAAGGATCTTTACACCTTCTAATAGATAATCATAATATTTAAAAAGTTAATAAATAGTAAATAAGAATAATACTATGATTGGTAAATTGATCTAGGCAATTTAGCCTCTATCCAAAGTGTCTGTACTTCGAATAAAGGCTACCGTTCGTAAATGTCCGAATTAATTTTATAGTCTGGTTCCATTCCAAAGCACTAAAGCAGATCTAGTAATTGCACAAGGATCCCATTTGCCGTCTCCATTATTGATGATAGTTAATCCGATGATTCAATGAATTGCTTCAGCCGGTTCATAAAATTGCACGCTTCGGGTTTTATTTCCTGTTGCTTTTGAATTTACAATTTTACATTATTTAAAGTGAATTATTGTGATCGTACAATATATTAATATCCATGAGAATATCAGACTGCGGCAACACTGCTGCATTATGCTGAATAGGTGGCTTTTCACGTTTTTTCGCTGCATTTTACAATGAAAGCAATATTTATTATCATTTGTAGCAATGCCCCTATCCTCATGTATTGCATTGTATAGCTAGCTGTAAGAACCGTGTAGGCTAACAGCACAAACATCATCAGAAACCAGTTTTTGTATTAAAAGTTCGAGTAAAATCAGTTTAATTTTATAATTTTCCTTTCCAACACATTATTATTATGATCTATGTTATGTACGATCACTTGGTCCAGCAGGACCTATTAAAAGAAGGTTACTAAGTTTTATTTTATTTCACCGTGTAGTGGCGGTGTAAGAATAACCACTATCCCATGTCTTCCGTCGAGAGAGCCGTGGTAAGTCAGTTTATAAGCGTTCGCTTCCAATTTAAAAGAAGGCAATAAAACTGAGTGCGATCTCTTGTCTGTGAGTTGACCTCTTAGAGGCGACATAGGGAAACTGAAACAGGAGATGGACAGCAGCATCTTCCTGCTGACGACTCAAAATCATAAAAAACTGCGGTTGCCAACGCGCCTGCCAAGCGTAGCAACTATGGTTAAAACCCTCCTATGAGGCAATGTACGGCAGAAGCCTATGTTCAGCAGTGCTCTTTTATAAGCTGTAATGTAATGTGTGTTCTCTGTTTTATTAAATAAAATTAAATATAATTAATTTTTGATTTACGACGATTCGAGTGCTTTACTATTACAATTTAACCTTACTAGGCTGTTAATTATTTAAGAAACAAAGGTTAAAATTAAGAGCGATAGTTAACCTTTTGATCAAAAGTAGAATCGAAATCAAAAACAAAAAAAACACACAGAATAACTGAAGTCAGTGCTATAACATAGTGTAGCGAAGAATTAAGAGTAAAGCCCCGATTTCGATTACTAAAAACCGTACAATTTGTGTCTTGATCTAGTAATAAATGCAAATAAGAAATTGTTTATCTTAATCACAATGCACTCAATTGGGTGGCACCATGCTGCCACCCATGACATTATTCCTCCCAAGCCAGGTTTTTTTCGGGCGGGTCGGTGACCGCAGTTTTTTATAATTTCTTATCAAGAAGATGCTGTTGTCCATCTCGTGTTTCAGTTCCTTGTGTCGCCTCTTACAATATCCACAAGAGATCGCACTTGATTTTGTTGCGTACTTTAAAATTAGAAGCGAACGTTTATCTGTTGAGTTATCACGGCTCTCTATAGTTCCTTAAATACTTAACGCTTAGTAATACGCGATGGAGCGTGACATCGATTGGAAAAGGTTTATCCGCACTTATAGGCCGTCATTAACATCGACAATGATTTACAGCTTTGATCCTTACACTCTTAATCTTGCTTTTAACGAAACGACACAATTTATGATTAGGAGAAGGGAAATTTATGACCCGAAAATAAATTACAAGTTCGTCGCAAGCGTGCACGATAATTAATCTTTATGTGGCGGTTACATCTTTATGGTTTTGGTTTCTTACCGTTACCATTACAGCCTATTAAAGTCCACTGCTGAACATAGACTTTAACCATAGATTGCCTCATAAGGGGGGTATTTGCCTTAATTGCCACGCTTGGAAAGCGGGTCGGCAACCACAGTTTTTAAATTTTTAGTCATTATTAGGATGACGTTGCTGCCCATCTCCTGATTTGTAGAGCCATGCTGCATATATTATGCTTGTAACACGAATGGGTCGACACGACAGGCGAGGAACTCACGCTCTCACAGGATACCAGCGTGAAATAGCAGCTTAATGCTGCTGTGTTTCGTATGGTGAGTATTGAACCGAAGGTCCTTTATAATGGAAATAAGATATTCCATCATAATCCTCAGGAGTGACAACGCATTCTGCAACGGCTCTACTACCTATAAAATGCGACTATGGGAAGTGTTAGAAAGGTAATTGGCTTCTAATACATGGTGATATAACTATTTCAATCACAATAAATTTAAAATGCGCAGACTGGCGATGAAAAAAATTTGCTCTACTTTTTCTTTTTAGCGCTAAGTTTCCGGTAAATACAAAGTTGCATTAATCATATACAAGTGTAAACTTTCTTGGAATTGCAGCCACTGAGCGAAAATGCAAAGCGAATATTTTCTCAGCAAAGTGTGAGCAGGCACTGGAAAAGTACACACGCTGTCTTCGTAAAAGCGTCTGAAACTTTGTTCTAGAATTTTCTCAGAGAAATGTAATTAGTTGCAAGTTTTGAATATTAAAGTTCTATCAAAGACTTTTTATGTATTTTTCTTGCCTGTACTTCTGTAGTTTATTCACTGATCATCTGATAAGTATATCAATTCAGCGTAAAATACTTAAGACATATTCAATAAAGTTTATTCGTTATGATTTCTTATATTTACGCGAACACTACACATTTAAATAAAACTATTTTTACGGATTTAAATTAAACGCGATAAAATCCGTAAAAATAGCTTTATTCAAAGTTTATTCGTTTATAAAGAAATTCATTTTATTGGGTGTCATCATATCACGCTTAATGAGTGGAAAATATGACGTAGTTCTAAAAGATAATAAAAGAAATATTCACATCTGTCAGCCAACAATAATTAATGTTTAGCACTCGTATTATAATCATAAATCATCATCGTTCAGTCCACTAATATACGTAGGCCTTTCCCAAAGCACGCCACTTAGCCCACACTGCTTTTATCTAAGTGCGGTGTCCACCCTATAACACTATAATAACATATTATATCTTAAAATTATTATTTCGCAAAAGTATGACACGGATTAGTATATTATTGTGCGATAATTAATAAAAGAGAGTAAAGTAAAGTAAAGTAAATTTACAGCCTATATACGTCCCACTGCTAGGCACAGGCCTCCTCTCATTTCTGAGAGGGTTTTAGGGCAAGGAAATGTCCGCCGCGCTGCCCCAATACGTGTTGGCGAACTTCACATGTCTTCGAAATATTTTTTTTTCATTTCTCAGACATGCAGGTTTCCTCACGATGTTTTCCTTCACCGCCGAGCACGTGGTAAATCAGCACTTAAAATTGCAATCAACAATTTCATTGGTGCCGGCGGGAATCGAACCCGGGTTGCTCGCGTACTGTGAAACTTACAGCGAGCGCTAACCATCTGAGCTACCATGGCTCTATATAATAATAAAAGAGAGTAAGAAATTTTAAATATGGTCTTAACAGATCTAATTTATTATACATTCAAATTAAAGATTTAAAATCGGTATAATCAAATATCGGAAATTTAGTCATGGAAAATATTTAACTACTAGAAGTCTACGTAGAGGTTATGTAAAGAAAATATTCCTCATAGGTGCTCACAATTTGCCCCCTAATTCTCTCAAAGCGTCAAATAGATCTGTCGTGGTTGTGCGAAACTTTATTCCAGTACTACAGTTTGCACTTAGAACCGCGGCCCTCACCCTTGTTAGTGAAGTATTGCGCAAGTCGATAAGTGAGACACGAGTGGTTCAAAAGTCCATTAAACTTGCATTGGAAGAAATATTTTATACGACGCGCATCGCGATGGAAACTTAGAATGAAAATAAATTTCGACTAGCCTTTTGACTTTAACATATATATATATATGAGAACATATACATATCACTTTAGGTATTTAGTTTATATTCAAGTGTACTAAGTTATTGCTTTATCAGTACTCTTCTTACGGCCTCGTTAACAACCCACAGCTGGGCATAAGTCTCACATGTAGTAAGGAGTCGTTGCCTTAATTGCCACAGGATCGTTACCGTATCGTACTGACATTGTTTCGAAAAAGTTAGTTTTATTTTTAAATAATTTGCCATTTAATAAACAAGTAAAACAAGATTGGGTCAACCAAATTGGGGAAGTAAGCATGCTCGTAAAAACACCAGCGTAAAATAGCAGCGTGATGCTTTGTTTCAAACGGTGAGTGACAGGAACGTCCGAAATACAGCACAGTTTACCGTCAATATGGCATTTCTTTTTAGTTCTTAGGTGTAATAAAGCATCTGCATTCTTATCGAAGATAGACATAAGTCTCTAATCGAGAATAGACATAAGTCTCTGAGGGCTACAGCATCTACTTACCACCACCTTACCAGGTGGACCGTATGACCGTTTCTCAACCCTTACTTCTATAACAAAATTACGTAGATTATTGCAGTCTCATATTACCAACAACAGCTGCACTGAATATCACTCAAAAATATAAAGTAAAAGTAGAGTTACAGCCTACGACTCTCTCATTTCTGAAAGAATTATGGAGCGATTCGTCTGCCGCCTATTAGCGGACTTTACATGACCTAGAAATATTTTCTTCCTCAGACATATATATTCCTCACAATGTTTTCCTTCACCGCCGAGCACGTAGTAAATCAGCACTTAAGATTCCAATAAACAATTTCGTTGGTGCTGGCGGGATTAAACCCCGGGTTTCTTGTGTACCCTGAAACTACGGTGAGCTATTAACCCATGAGCTACCACGGCTCATCAAAAGATGTAATTCAGTATAAAGGAAGAGAATTTATTTTCTAAATATATTCAAAACAACTTATGTTATGTTAAAACAACACCACATACGGCAAGCCTCGGCAAACTTCAAACAGCTCATATTCAAAGGGGTAAGACAGTTGAATGTAATAGGCAGTATTAGCAATTTAAATGGTCTAAATAAACAGACAAGTCTACAAATTGCGAAGATCCCTTGAATAGAGGTAACTTTAGTGCTGAAGTTAGTCTTGGATCTTTGTAGCTTGTCAGTCAATGTTAACGAGCCAAGTTATATAATTTGCTACGTGCTTCCTCTGCCACAATACTAATCTACGTTGATTCCTTCTATACATCCTGCTTCCTAAATTGACTTTTCAAAATCTTATAATAATAAGGTATTAAAAAAGGTTCGTTTTTGGATTAAATTCCCAGTTTATTAATGAAATCAAATTGTTTCAGGTTTTTCCAATAGATTATGTGTACTAATAAAAAAACAACTCTTCTTCATGAGAGATTCATGTTCAGAGTGGACTATTACATGTTAATCAAGAAAAAGAGAAAGAAGGAAAATAGTATTAGAAGAAAACCGTTTGTATTGACTAGTATTCCCTGTGATCGATATTCATTTTTTTTTATATAGATGAAGTGACAAACGAACTTACAGCCTACCTGATGGTCAGTGACTACTGCAGTCAACTTCAAACAAAGAAGGATACAGATGCGTTGTTACTTCTGAGTACTAAGATAGAATACCTCACAATACGTAATAATACTGGCTCTCTATAGCCTTCAGTCTGGAACACAGCAGTGCACGTACTCCTGTTCGGCAGCAGAAGTAAGAGGATGGTACCTACCCAGACGTTGTCCTAGGCTGATAAGGAATATTACCACCTAGGAATATTGTATGTAAAGTAACGAAATTCCACTTTTTCAAATAGTTCATTAAAATTTATTAGCGTGCAAATTCTTACATGAACTGTATGAGGAAATAGTAGGAAAGTGTAAAGAGAAAGTATAAGAGACTTAATGAACCTAAAATTCCCTAAAAGTAAAACATTAATTTCTTGAACGGGAGAATAATAATTCATCAAACAAATAAAAATAAGTGATCATTCAATCTGAAAGAAATGGGAACAGCGCTTAATATTTCTTTGCATATCTTTTTTGTAATATTTTCCTGTCCAGTGAAGGCAAAGTTAATGGCTGTATGACTAAGCTCATACAGCCATGAATGTGATCGAAATGCTTTCAATAAATTGGTTAAAGTGTTTTGTATAAAAAATATGTGTGTACTCAATTTTACCTGCATTGAAAATTAAATTATATGCATATGTAGCCGTCATACATACATGATTTCTTTTTGTGTGTATAATCTATAGCATAGTACCTTTCGAATGACAAGTTTCATTCCTCTTCTTTTTTAATAAAGACTAAGAAAAAGTACTTCAATTTTTGATGTTCACATGTTCACGTATTAAAATAATCATTTCAATTTTCTCACAGTGTTCACTATTCAACAAGCAATATATAATATTTATACCACCTGTAACCGTTCGCTTCGCTAGGATTAAATTAAACTGTGTCATATTCCCGCTCGTAATCGACCTGTGCGCCATATTTTATTAAAATCCATTTAGACGTGGAAGCGTGATTGTATGATAAACATCCGAACAAAATAATTTCATATATATATCATGTATTATTAATAATACGTTTAGTAGATAGTAAAATTTTAAAAACTGTTTTTTTTTTAATACAATTTAGAACGCATTTTTATTACTGCATTTATCTAACTCTAACTGGAAATCAAATACAGTGTACAATTTGAGTTATTCTAACTAATAAGCCGCGCTGGATGGTAGGAGTCCTTTATTTCGTTGAAGTTCGACTCAAATAGCAGTGCCTGAACTACTGTGTTCCGGTCTGAAGGGTATAGTGAGGCATTCGATATTAGTACTCAGGAATGACAACTCATCCGTAGGCGGCTTTGTTTGAAGTTGGTTGGTTGGTCTATGGGTCTAGCTACTGCATACTTATTATCAGGTGGACTGTTTGTTTGTAAGTGACAAGCAAAGTAACAAGATTTATAAAAATAATACGCAATCATTAAAATAAAATGTATAAAATGGTTGTCGTTAAGATAATTGAATGTCCAAAATATACTTAAGGCTGGAGACGTCTCTTGTTCAAACGTTTACAACAGCTACAAATCCGCCTGGTAATAGTAGCAATTAAGTTTATTACCCCATAAGGGATAATCTGTTACACAAGGTTGTGAGCGGTGGGGCCTATTATCAGTGGTGGATACAAGGAGCTAACATAATCATGGACAAAATTAAAAGTATAACGTTATATATAAAAACGTTTTTTATAATGTTATACGTTACATCTGATAGAGTCACAATGCTGTGTTCTATGGTTACATGTAATAAATTAAGGATCAATTGACCACGGAAAGAACCAAGCTTGTGCCATCGTTAAATAGCACAATATTCATCATATGTGTGTATCATTTATTAATTTCATATTTATTTAATTTTAAAATTTAAAGAAACATCTTAGCGCGTTAATTGAATTAAGACAGTACCTACGAGCGAAGCCCAGCACGAAATAAAGTAATTACTCAAGAGGAAGGCAACTGTCGGCAAACTGCATAGTCTTTAAAGCGAAACATAAGTCAAGTTTTAACTGAGTGCACTTTAAATTAATTAACCAAAAATAAAATAGTGCTCTGAAATATCACAGTGAAAAGTCAGCCATTAGCTGCGTAATAAAAGAATTGCAGTGTGAACGAACGACTCGACGGGTTGACGGAGCAATGTTTAAAAGAAGATACTCGTTTTAAATTATTCAATACAAAGCAATTTACATAAACATTTCTTTGTATTATTGCTTTTAGAATCGAATCTAACTATTTTTAAGCTTAACTTAAAAGAAGTATTTAAAATTTAAGACAACTATTAAATTTTATTGCGTGGTAGAGCCACATGAGTAGAGATACGGTACGGTTTCTTTACTCATGTGGTAGAGCCATGCTTCAGCTATATCATAGTTGTAGCACAAATGGGTCGACTCGATCGGGGAAGGATGGTGACCGTGTTTCGTATGATGAGTGTAGAGAACCGGATACCACTTTTACTGGTAACGAGGCATTTCATATTAGTTCTCAGGAGTGACAACACATCTACATTTTGATTTTTAGGATATTTCTAGAATAGATGTAAATTTCTATGAGTCGTAGCATCCACTAATCCACAGTCTACAATGCGTGCTCGTTTATTACCCTCATTTTATATTAAAAAAATATTATCGATCACTAACTTCTTATCAACCTTTGATTCTAAAAATGGGTATAGGCCTCTTAAGATAAAAAAATAAGAAACTTTTTTTCTTGGCTCGCTCTAAAGTCTACACCTGAACATGGACCTTTCCGTTGTATTGCTGCCACCCGGAGGCACTATAGCCGAAAATGCCTCCCCCCTCCTCATTATCGAAGTGAGTGTTAGTATCATTTCCAAAATGCCGCAGCTCTAAATCTGCCGCTCCTGGGTATTTTACATGTAATGTAAACGAGACGATTATACTAGCATCTATCGGAAGCTATTAGATTTTTCTAGCATTTCTCATAGTCGCCTCTTGCGACACGCCGTCTCTTTTACGCCTGGCGTAATATATCCACTCCACAACTTATCGACTGATGATGTAGTAGAAGAGATGTCAAATTTCGTAAACAACTAAATAGTCGAATAACGCAGCAGATTGAGTAAATATTTCCTAGAGAGTTTGAAGGGTAAATTAATTAGTAGCTTCATCCCAGCTCTCTATGTGATCTAAGTGTACGGCTTTGTAGCACAGTAGCTTTATTTGTCTAGTATACTGCGGCAGTTTGACGTTAAATGATTAAGTCAAGATGGAGTTGAGTTAATAATGAGTTTTAAGGACCATTTTGACAGCGACCGTAGTAATATACCATATTTGTAACTTACCGTTGCTTGTTTGTGAATATTGTATACTAAATATGCAAGAATACCAGTATAATATTTCTTATTTATTTACTAAACAAAACAAATTGAATATTGTTAAATTAATACATACATACATTATTATATAAACACTCACGCATCTTACCCATAGGACAGGCAGACACTACGGACTTCTAACTGCTTATACGAAATTCTAATATTAAAAAAAAAAACTAGACTAAAAAGATTTTATTGTATTTAGTTTTTGAATTTATGTTTTTAAGTTTTATTAAAGCATTATTTTTTATAGCACAGTAGAAGAAATCAAATATGAGTTTCTCAAAGTAAGATACACAATAGCTTTAGTTACGCAGGGACCCAAACAAACAATCTCTTGTTTTACCGTAGCCCGGGTGGTTATTTCTGAAAGTGTTTACCTTTGATTCAACACGCGGTTAGACATGTGACATAATGTGGTTATATATATATATATATATTATATATGTATATATATATATATATATACATATATATATATATATATATATATATATATATATATATATATATATATATATGTATAATATATAGATATACATATATAATACTATGCGGATAGTGTGGCCTTTAGACATCTACATCTATCTTCGAGTAATAATCAAAATGTAGATACGTTGTCGTCACACCTAGGGACTAAAATGGAATGACACGTTGGAAGGGTATAAGGTTTTTTTATACACCATACCAAACACATCAAACTGTTCTTTTACGCTGATACTCTGTGTCAGCGTTGTTCTTTCCCGGTCGAGCTGATTCATTCGTGCTCCAGCTATATTATGGCAGCAACCATACAACCATGACATAGCTGCAGGATGGCTAAATCACATACAATACGGTTTAGGGTACAGAATGCCATACAAAATGTCATTGTTTCAAATCCACAATTTATTTAATGTCGTGAATCACTAATAGCACAAGCATATAAAGCTTATTTGGAGTATTTAAAGGTACTATTAGTAATGTTAATAGCATGGGAAGTATATCTTTAATATATGCTATGTAATATTAACTTTAAAAAATTACATAAAAGATACCAGCAGAAAGTGTCAAAGGAATCTCATTTCCAAACGATAGTATAATTAGTAGTAATAAAAAAAAAACATATTTGACAAGTGGAACTTTATTTTCTTATGTCGAGGAAAAATATATTTCGTTCCATTTTGTTTCAATAAAGAAATTCCCCAGCTTCCCTACAGTTTTTTATATGAAAAAAGGCAACGAAATATCCTATAACGTAATATTATTTTTGATATCTTCTAATTCTAATATTTGTGTGCTCATGGGGCATGCCAGCGCAATTATTAGTCATCCTGCCCTAGACGAGCGGCATCACGTTTCCATCGATCGACAAATAAAACATCAGTGCGGTGTTTGCTAAGTGGAAAAACCCATGAAAGGGCATTATGGAGGCAATGAACTGCTTTTTTAAACACAGATAGGGCGCAAAAGTAATATAGCTTGGGCGGAATTTTCAATGGAGTACATTTTTATTTTTACACAGTACATAATATATTGCCAGTAATATATTGCCATATTTTGATGATCTTTTTGTAATTACTAAAATTCTAATCAAACCATTTCTGTCCGTTACATCCTATCGTTCACTACTGAATACAAGCCTCCCCCATAGATTGCCTTTTAAGGGAGATATTTGCCATACTAGACACGCCAGCGAGCGGGTTGGCAACCACCGTTTTCCTAATTTATTTTTTGTTGTTATTAGGAAGACGCTGCTGTCCAGCTTCTGGTTTGTTTCCCTCTGTCGCCTCTTACGACACCCACGGGACGGTATGGGGTAGTGGATATTCTTACACCGCCACTACACACTTCACGGCTTATTTTCTTACATCACTCCTTAATAATTTTTGTCTCTCGAGCCGGTCATATTGAGATCTAACTATTAATTACATTGTATAGAGAGATTTAAGTTCTTTAGGTGTGTTGTAAAGTATTTAAGTAATGTAGGTATTTAAATGTTACGTAAAACGTTGTATGAAACAACGTTTTATATGCAAAATCAACACAGAATAAAGATAACTCTAAATCCAATAAGCGGTCAGTACTTTAGTTATTTATAGGATGAGGGTTCAATGTCCTTACTATGTCTGGATCGAGTTTCCGTAATCCATAAAACTGACTAGACAGCACACTCTCTTCCTTATTCTACGTCTAGACGAATTTGGTGGAACGTTCTCTATTTGTTTTGTTGTACTAGCTACACATCATTTCCAGATCGAGTATGTAGTATAAAGTTGGTGTAGTTTATACAAAAGATGATATTACAAACATCTACCGGGGTTTACTTAATGCCTTATGCTAGCTTGAAATATTCTCAAACTAGCGACATGTCGGGTTTTATAACTATAGGTACATGGCAAATTATAACCAATAAAGAAGTAATCTTCACATAAACTGCATTATAATTTAGGACAGTTATTATGATAGGCCTCCCGCATAGATTGCCACAAAGTACGGTCCAGAGCCACGTGGTAGAGTCAAGCTGCAGCTATATTATGGTTGTGGTACGAATGCGTCGGCTCGACTACGCTCTTACACGCTCTTCCATAATACCAGCGTGAAATAGCAGCTTAATGCTGCTGTGCTTCGTAGGGCGAGTGTAAAGAACCGGAGAGACTATTTTTGCTGGAAACGAGGCATTCCACCTTAGTCCTCAGGGCTGACAACGCATCTGCATTTTGATTCTTAATCGAGGATAAATGTAGATGACTATGGGCCACAGCATCCACTTACCAACAGGTGGACTGTGTGCTCGTTTGTCACACTTATTCTATAAAAAAAAATTATTGCTTCAAGAATGATCGTGTACCGTGTAGTGGCGGTGTAAGAATATTCCCTACCCCATAATTTCCCGTGGGTGTCATAAGAGGCGACAGAGGGAAACAAACCAGAAGCTGGACAGCAGCGTCTTCCTAATAACAACAAAAAATAAATTAGGAAAACGGTGGTTGCCAACCCGCTCGCCGGCATGGCTAGTATGGCAAATATCTCCCTTAAAAGGAGATGTACAGCAGCATCTTCCCGAAAACAACTCAAAACAATAAAAATCTGCGGTTGCCAACCTGGCTGCCAAGCGTGGCAACTGTGGTAAAATATATATCTATGAGACTATCTATGGGGGGAGGCCTTTGTTTTGCTGTGGACTTTTATAATCTATAATGGAATAATGGTATAAAGAATTTGAAATTAAAAAATGTTTGTAATAAATTCGAGTAACGGAAACATTCACTGTAGTATTTCATTTCTGAAATGAACAACGTTGGCGATTCAGCCGCAGGTGGTTGAATTTAAAAAAATTGTTGGTCACATTTTAGTTAATTCCTCTTCGGCCTTTTTGCTATGTTTGTCCCGATTTAAGGCACGGTTCTCATTTCCTTTCATTTTGCCTATTCTTGATGGTGGTATAACGATTCTAAAGGGCTAAGAAAAGACAATTGCTAATTTTTATTCATAAAGGGTGACAAACGAGCACGAGCACACCTTCCACCTGATGGTAAATGCCATAGACGACTACATCTATAATCGATTAAAAATCAAAATGATACGTTTACACTCCTAAGGACTAAGACAGTATCCATCGTTTCCAGTAAAAAGAGTGTCCGGTTAGCTACACACACCATACGAAACAGCAGCATTTAGCTACTATTTTGTTGGTAATCTGTAAGAACGGTTTGTCTTACCCGGTCGACAAACAGAAGTATTCGTGTTGCAACCATAATTTAGCTGCAGGGTGGCTCTACGACGATAAAAATCTGATGGTTATAAGTTAAGGAATTGCTAAGAAAGTTGTCCGTGGCGTCATAATGTTTAACAGTATTCTATTTATATGAAACATGTTTAATTCACTTGAAACTGATTAAAACAAACGGTAACTTGGAAGACAAGTATTTACATACAAAAAAATTTACTATTGAGTTTTTGTAACTGGTAATATATCTTAATGTTGTCTCGGCAGCGCTCCATTCGCTTGTCAATCCGAACTCTTCAAAATAAACGAGCACTTTATCGCGGACATAAAAGGCATTTCTGGGCGAGTGGAATTTATTTAGTGCCGACGTGAGTTGAAAGTTCCTCCATTTTTATCTTATTATACTGTTTCAACGTTCAAACATGAAATAGGGTTCATGAATTAAGAAATAATTGTCCTCTAATACATTTTTATAAACGCCGGATGTGCTTAACAGAAAGGAAATGACAAATCAATTGTAGAAAGTACTAGTTTTACTAGGTTAATCATTTCTAACACAGTAAGTCACTGAATGAGTTTATTACCGTTACCGTTGCATCCTATTAAAATTAACTGCTGGAAATAGGATTCCCCATAGATTGCTTCCTAAGGATATTTGCCATAGTTGCCACGCTGGGCAAGCTGGTTAGCAACCGGAATACATTTATTATTAACTAACAGATATGGAAATATACATTTTAATAGGAAAACTAAAAAATATAGTTTATACCTCATATTTCATTTTTATATTTTAAATAATTGATAAAGTAATCCTATATTTCAATGTTTAATAAATGAATTAAAGTAAACAAAAAAAATCATTAGAGTTTATAAGAGTCAGAATTTTGATAGCTAAGACTGATGTGATTTTGGCTTCAAAACTTAAAAAGTCAAGGAGGCCACATTGTAGGACACATTGAAACTTCTTAAATTATTATGGATTGCACCATCATAATTATTTTAAATTTACCTTTTTAATCGCTCATTAAATTGAGAAAAAGTTTCACATTGTTTACATATTATCTATAAAGTATGTTAAACTTAGTGCATGAAAGTTCCATTACCCTGACAGTTGAATACGAAAAATTGGACGGACTCTATCTAGGTTACGGTTAATTCGGTATTTTTTTTATAAAACTGAAGTGACAAACGTTTTACGTGGTAGAGCCATGCTGCAGCTATATTAGTACTATAGTTGTAGCACGAATGGGTCGGCTCGACCGGGGAAGGACCACGCTTTCACAGAATACCAGCGTAAAATAGCAGCTGAACGCTGCTGTGTTTCGTATGGTGAGTGTAGAGAACCGGAGACCCATTTTACTGTAAACGAGGCATTCCATCTTAGTCCTCGCGGGTGACAACGCATCTGCATTTTGATTCGTAATCGAGGATAGATGTAGATGTCTATGGGCCACAGCAACCACTTACCATCAGGTGGACTATGTGCTCGTTTATCACCCTTAACTGATGAACTGTGAACTTTCAGTCCACCTGATAATAAGTGGCTACCGTAGTCCATGGACACCTACAGATAATTTCAAAGACAGAAGGCTACAGATGCGTTGTCACCTTTGAGGACTAAGACTGAATGTCGCACAGCGTGTAGTTATGCTGGCTATCTATACCCCTTAGACCGGAACGCAGCAATGCAAGCACTGCTATTTGCCGGCTGAAATAGGTAAAGGGGTGTGGTTGCAATACGTAAAGTAAATAATAGAAAAAATCCACTGTGCACTTTGTGGTTCTCCATTATTGACAGTGATGATGTTCTTGTCTACATTTTGATTTTTACCGCGGTGATGACAATCAAATATTTTCTCTTGATATTGCCAGCCCTCTGAGGTTTGAGCTATTTTTTAAAAAAATTTTATTTTGATTCATTTTTTAAATTAAACAATTTACCTTGCGGTGAAAGTGTCAACAACATTGAATAAAAATCACTAATAGAATCGGTGGACGACTATCACATTGTTATAATAAATACGTTATTTAAAACCAATGGGCAATAGGCTGTCCATACAGCTCGAAGAATCGACAACCGATGGGTTAGAAAGTTTCTCGAGGTGCAGCTATCTATCGTTACGTGAAAGTCTCTCAGGTCTCTACATCTGTGCAGAAGTTTTCAGGATAAACGAATATGGACGAAGAACAAAATTTTCAAGTCATAAGTAGTTTTTAACAATTAATTTTGATTTCATTGTTTCAGGCGACAAGCGGGGCGGAGCCCCAGGTGGCGGTGCTATGCGAATCAGGCGCCACTTACCATCCACAATACATGTCAGCCGCTGGGAGATGGACACCGGATCTAACCACTAAGCCTCATAACTGCCTCAAGGACAAAATGGAGATACTGGACTACTGCAAAAAGGTAAATCGAAAATATAAAGCTCATTTTAAAAGAATAAATAACAGTCGTGTGGTGACAACGAAAGGGAACAACACATCACATCAGCGTGAAAGTAATCTTCAATTTTAAGTGGTAGAACCGTCCTGCAGCTATATGGTATGGCTGTAATACGAATGGGTCGGCTCGGTCAGGGAAGGACCACAAGTGTAGAGAACCGGAGCCCTTGTTACTGGAAACAAGATATTCCATCTTAGTCCCCGGGTGTGACAACGCATCTGCATTTTGATTCCTAATCGAGAATAGATGTAGATGTCTATGGGCCAGAGCAACCACTACTAGGTGCTGGATTTTCACACTTATTCTATTGAAAATAATTGAGACGATCATTGACGGATTTGGCTGACATCGTGATTTATACTTCTCATATATTCAGCTTCACCGACATTGATTAATCGATTGCGCTTTTCAATCAATCATAGAATTGTTAGATGAATTAAAAATCTTATTTTTATGAAATTTTGTGCATTTACTTTAAAACTAATTCAGCTTTTTGTTGGCCATTTTTCTAACATGTTTGAAATATAGCAAAAAAAAGTGTGATGGAAAATATGTTAATAGCATGCAAACGACATACATTTCTAAAATTTTGTACTCAGTGTGTTATATGTATGTACTAGATTGTTGAAAGCAATTGAGGTCATCAGCAATTGTGAAGCATTTTTTCCGATAAAAATATTAACAAATGCAAGAAAATAACGTAATTTTGTTACTTTTGTTTAATCTATACCTAGTTACTTCTATGTTTTATTTTATGACATTAAATTTATAACTTGGAACTTACTTATTTAACACAAGCTTAAAGTTTCACATTTTGAGTTGTTGAATTTATAGTACAATTTAGTTAGTTATAAATATTGTAATATTACAAATACAATATCAAAAGGCGTAACTTCTTTTCCCTTGAATCGATTGGAAAACGTACTTGTACATTCCTCTAGCTATGATTTAAGGAACTTTTTGGCGAATTCGACAACCTCGAACGTCGTTTGTAACAAACTTGGCCGATTTTCACATTTATGTTTTTAACCATCGAATTAGCGTCGCCTTAAGCATCTGCCCGGGAATATACGCTTATTTTTCTCCTAAACTAACCGATGCAACGGAAATAAGCGGATATAAGCGGAGAAAATTCCAATACGCGCGAAGTAGTGGTGGCGTAAGATAATCCACTACCCTATATCTTCCTGTGGGTGTCGTAAGAGGCGACAGAGGGAAGCTAAAACAGTAGAGGATTAGCAGCATCTCCCTGACTAAAAAAACTGCGATTACCAACCCGTATTCCAAGTAATGGCAAATAACTACCGTAAGAAACAATCTATGTTCAGTTGTAGACTTTTAACAGGCTGTTTTGATGATGGTGAATTCCAATACCTAAATAAAGTCTTAAAAATGTAATATTGGGATATATTGCTGCAGGCTAGACTTGGAAACAAGGACTTGCGATTCAGTATTTAAACACCACGCTACGTGAGCAAAGCAACTATGATGAGTAGTAAAATTGTATAATATATATATATATATATATATATATATATATATATATATATATATATATATATATATATGTATATATGACTTTTTAGTTTTGGTCCTTAACACAAAGACCGAAAAAGTAACTTATCATACAATTATGTTAATTTTAAAAATTTTAATATAACTTATAGCTCATTTCTATCAAGTATTAATTATGTTTATTATTACGAGTAAGTACGTACGCTGCTACCATATTATTTCCCTTTTCTCAAGGGTTTGCTCGCAGAAAACTCTTATTTGGGTTAAGCTCGCCGTTGTACATTATTTAAATATTTCAAATTGTTAACGTCTCACAGTGTGCATACAATAAAGAATAAAGAAGAAAAGAACAAAAATTAGACGGATACAAATAATATTTTAAAATATAAATTACTTTTATGTAACAAACTTGACGTCTTATCTGTTAATAATGATTTACAAACTTAAAGAACATTTCATCAATTACAATTCTATTTAAAAATCGTCGACTCATCAGCTTTATGTTGGCGTAAATTCATTAGTCAAAACTAAATCGGGTTTAGCGTTGTTCGTATCAAATTAGCAATAGAATCTGTTCTGATTGGTTATTATTAGTAATGATTGGCTTTTCAACCTTAACTTGAATGTATTAAATCAATTAATTAAATAGAAACTTATAGAAAATGTTTCTTATTTTTATAGTTTAACACTAAGTAGGACTCCTTTCCTGTATATGAGTCCGTCTGGGTATGTACTCTTACGTATTTATGCCTCCAAATAGCTGTGCTTGCACTGCTGTGTTCCGGTTTCAATGGTATAGAGAGCCAGCATTCCGTCAGTCCTCAGAGGTGACAACGCATCCGTAGTCTCCTTTGTTTTAAGTTAGCTACGTGGCTACTGCAGGTGCAGGTGTAGGTTCGTCTGTCACTTTAGTTTTATAAAAACACTATTCAATCTTATGTGCTCATTAATCTATATTTTCTTTGCAGGTGTACCCTAGCCACGATATAACCAACATCGTGGAAGCCTCGCACTACGTGAAAGTCAGCAATTGGTGCAAGGTTGGAACCGGCAACGCTGCTAAATGCAAGGTCACACGTTGGGTGAAGCCATTCCGTTGTCTTGGTATGTATTCGGTAAAATTTTCTAATTCAAATGGTATACAATATTTTATAATACATGAGAATCCCAAAAACCTTTAAAAAAAATTGAGGATATTTCAAGTTCCTATAACATTTTTAATCGATGCCACATATGGGCTGGTGCACCGTCAAAGGTGCGAGATTTCTGGTACGGCAATTCACCTGCCAAGCGTGGAGATTAAGGTAATTCCTGTCGGAAAAAGGAGGTGCCCATGTGATGTAGAATTGAACTTTTCGACAGTCTGATAACGGAGGAAAGAAGAAGATGGTTGGTGCTGCAAAGTGCCACCTTGGATTAGCTTTGGCTTAGGATTTAATGGAAATTTTCGCTAAAAGACGTATTGGTGACCTTTAAACTGGTTTAAACTAATCTAACAAGTGTCGAGCACAGGCGTAAAAAAGCCAGTATCTCAGTTTACATTTCAAATCAATGGATGCACGTAGCTCGGTACCCTTTTTTGTGGCATTTCATGAGGGAGGCCTATGTTCAGCATTAGACCTGTGATGGGCTGTAATAATGATAACGATGATGATGATATTCAATGCTAGAAATTTTTAACATATAAACTATTTTTAATAACACAACATATCTGTACCTCTCAATATCTACTCAATACTAAGCATATCTTCTCATTTTTCATTAAATGTTTTGAATACATTTTTTATATATTTAACTATTTAACTACATAGAGTGTTTGTCGGCAGAAGGTCCATTCCAATCAGACGCGCTGCTGGTGCCCGAAAGCTGTCTCTTCGACCACATCCATAACCAGAGCCGATGCTGGCAGTTCGCCCGCTGGAACGCAACCGCTGGACGCGCCTGCGCGCAACGAGGACTCAGGCTAAGGACCTTTGCTATGCTACTGCCTTGCGGAATCAGCTTGTTCTCTGGCGTTGAATTTGTCTGCTGTCCCAAACATTTCAAGGGTAAGAATTTAAAAATTACATGCTTAAATAATTGTTCTTAGTCTAATCAATATTAAATAGAAATGCAAATCAGAGAGCGTAAAGAGAGACAGAGAAAAAGAGAAAGATAATATTTTATTGGTTTATATACATTCGCTTTTCAAACATTAGTCAATGAACTTTGTTTCAGAAAACGTAAAAATGCATAAGCCAATGGACGTCGGTGTACCAGTAAGCCCAGGTGGTGAGGAAATGCTGGCTGCTTCCGCTGCGATGGATGAACGTGATGATGATCTTCTGGACGATGAGGACGGATTGGCTGATGACGATGACGACAACCTTAATCTGAGCGACGATGACGACGATGATGACGCCGATGATGGTAAGTTTCTTCTCAACAATTTCTCAAAATTCTCACTCAAAATTCTGAACCTGCTGAAATTAATATTTTTCCAGTTTTTTTTCCACACAAACAATTGTACCGAGCGGGATTTGAGCCCGCGGCCGTAGTAATGCAGTGGCCAATTGCTTATTCACTGCGCTACCGAATCATAAAGTTATCTACACAATTTATCTTCTTTTGATGCTAAATATTACTAAGTTAATGAATCGTGATGTTCCCCAGATATGGACGAGGACGAAGACGCCGATCTTTCCCGTGACGATGACGCTGAAGACGACGATTACACCGACAGTGATGACAACGCTTGGCCTCGTCCTGAAACCTCTTCCGCACCTTCGACTACTAGTACCACTACCACGACTACAACTACTTCCACCACCGTGGTAAGTAAATATATGAAAAAAAAAAATACAAACCCCAGCAAATCATTTTGCCGGTAAATTATATCGTTCCATTCTTTCTTCTTTATATGTATGTATGTTTACTAACCTTTGCAATAATAATCTGCCATAAACATCTGGATTCAAGTTAAGCCTAGCTTGAATTCAGCCTAGAATCCCCAAAATTAATTTAGCTAGCAAAGTATTGGGTAATAATATTTTCTACCGTCACTAATTGCCACCAATTTCTTACTAAATCTTGGCATAGTAAAGTTCAGACGCATATGCTGTTAAAATGGAACAAAAGACATGATGTCATTGTTGTCATTGATTTGAAAATGTATTTTATCTCCTCTTTTCCAAGGCATCGACCGCTACTTCGGATCCTTACTTCTCGCACTTCGACCCACGCACTGAGCACCAAAGCTACAAGGATGCCCAACAACGTCTTGAAGAAACTCATCGCGAAAAGGTAAGATGTTAAGCCTGTATACGTCCCATTGGGGAATATCACTTTAAGTTAAAGTGACTGTGACACCACGAGTCTTAACGGCTTTTTAAAATTGAGTAGCGTTTGAGTACTTGGGCATCAGACTTTCCTTTTATTTTGAAGCAAAGGAGGGTTCGCGGCGCCATTGCTTTATGCCCAAGTCATGTTGTCGGACTTAACTTGTTCCTGATAATCTATTTTAAATTTCTCAGACAGGTCACGATGTTTTCCTTCATGTCTAAGCAAGCGGTTTGAGTTTCTTGGTGACATCCACTGCCACTCTCTTCGCTCTGATAAAAACCTCACCTTAAAAATTCCGTCCCTAATACTTCCTTCTATTCTAAATCCTTTTCTATTGAATCTGTTTGGCTCCAGAACTCCTTATTGCTGCACATTAGAAGTGCGGAATCTATTGAAAAGTTAAAAATCTTGTCAAAGCGCACTGCTTTTCTCCTTAAATTGTCATTTAAATTACTAATTATTTTTCCTTACGTTGGGGCTTTTATTTCACTTGCTTATTTACTCCTTTCTGGTCTTGTATTTCTATATTTTGTAATTGAAATGTATTTTTTTAATATTATGAATGTATTTATCGAGTATATAATTATCTTCGTATATATTATAATTAATTATAGTCGTATTTTCTAACAACTTTCGTACACCCTAACCCTTTCTCACAGGTCATTATATCCTCTGCAATGTGGTTGCCGGCTAGAGATCGCTTCTAAGCGATAAGGTCGCCAATTGTACCTTTAAATAATTTGTTGTTTTTTCCTCTTATATTTTTCTGGTATATTTCAGTTTATTATATTCATTCATTAATTCGAGTGATAAATAAGCACTTAAAATTGCAATTAAAAACTTCGATGGAGCCGGCGGGAATCGATATCGATTTTATATGGAATATCAAGACGGACTCTTATCCGCTGAACTATTGAAAGAAATGAAATTATTATATCCAACAAACGAGGTTTTATTGTTTAAGCGATCTTGCTTATTATTTCCTATTTTCACATTTGTATTACATTTTTTTTCCAAAAATAAATAAATAAAACCCTATAGGTATTATGGTATGGTAGCCTATTTTATATTTAAAAAAAACATTAAAATACTTTGACAATTGGTGAGGGTATTGTGTAATATACATACGAAAAAATACGTATGTATATTACACAATACCCAGATAATAATACAATAGTAGTATTAGGCACCTCTTTCTTTTTTGAAGTTGCTAAAAGACTGAACATTATTCTAGATCACGAAGGTCATGAAGGAATGGTCAGAACTGGAGGAGCGCTACCAGCAGATGATTAACTCGGACCCAGCCGCCGCGCAGACCTTCCGCCAACGCATGACCGCCAAATTCCAAGCCAACATCCAAGTAAGACTGAAATAAGATACTAATAACATGCTTCAATTACAAATAGTTTACTGTTTTTTTTTTATATAAAACACATAATTGTTTACATAACACAGTTGAAAAATTACAGAAAAATTAACCTGTAGATATTCTTTCGTTGTTTGTTCTCCGGGCAGAGGAACCTCATTTTGAAAGTGTATTCTAACTACAAGTGGTAAAATTTAAAAATGTTGTACAAGCAACTTCAATATAAATTATTTATTGTTGATTTTTTTAAAACCGCTCGACCGATTTCGATAAAATTTAAATGGGACCACCTGGGAACCATTTGTAACAAAAAAGAATTTTCCAAATCGGTTCAGGCATCTTCGAGTAATCGGAGAACATACCAAAAAAAAAGATTCCGACGAATTGAGAACCTCCTCCTTTTTGAAGTCGGTTGAAAAATAATAATAATAATTGTTTTATTCTTTGGTTACGGACTCGTATGGTCAATTAATTTAAAATTATCCTTAACTTTTAAAAATATATATTATGAAGATTTTGTATAGATATTCTGAAGGTTTTGTTAGATATTGGTGAGAGATTACGAGTAGATTGGTGGTCAACACCGATTGGTGAAATTTCGGACACCATCGGAATATTTATTTTATCGTTTCCACTAACAGTCAGATAACAATAAAGCAGACATTCACCTACAGCACAAAACCGCACCAATTTTTAATTTCAAAATCCGGTTCAAACCATTATTTAAACAATTATATTACCCAGGAACAGCAATCTGTTGGTGGTTATTTTAAATATGCAGAATTTAACTAATAATAGATGGCAGGAGTCCGTCTGGGTAGATACCGCCCTTTTACCTATTTCTGTCGCCAAATAGCAGTGCCTGCACTGCTGTATGTTCGGTCTAAATGGTATAGAGAGCCATAATTACACGATTACTATTTCATTTTAGTCCGCAGACATACCCGTAGTATTTATTGCATCTGTAGCCTTCTTTGCTTGAAGTTGGCTGCTGGTGTTTATGGACTTGACTGTACGTTCGTTTGTCCCAAAACAATTATTAAAGACCGTTTATAACAAAATATAACCAAAACTAACTATATTTTCCGACAGTCCCTGGAAGAGGAAGGTGTGGCTGAACGCCGTCGCCTCGCCGCTCTACATCAGCAACGAGTCCTGGCTCACTTGGCACAGCGCCGCCGCACCGCACTTGCCTGCTACACGCGCTCCTCCGAGACACCCCGCCCAATGTAAGTTCCACCGATTTGAGAAGAATCCAGATGATGGAATTGGAATTAAAAGATAATAATATGCCTTTGACATTGTAAACGAAATTGTAACATGGCATTAGAAAAATACCCCTTTTTGCAAACTGGTATAGATTTTGATGTTCATAAGAGCTTCAAACAAGTCTTAAATGAATAAAATGTTTTGACTTTGATTTTTAAATATCCACGGATGGCGACGTCAGGGTACATTCCGAAAGAGACAGCGCAATTATTTTATTGTATTTGAGATAGATCGCTTTAAAGGAATAATTCTTTATCAGATAGTCATAGTCTAGCAGATAATCGTTGAGGCTGTATCATTCTTTTCGTACAGTCCGTACGGATAAAGAATGGGATTAGAAATGGCGGCTCATCGAGCACGTACCGTCAACATGCACAGTATCAATAGCGAAAACCCGCTAATAACGGTATTTGTTGTAACGTTATATTATTCGGTTAATTAAAAATTTTCTATTAATGGGAAAATATTTAAAAATAATTGTATACGCAAATAATCATTAAAGACTCAGCGGCACGGAATCTTGGCCAAGCGGTTATCTCGCGATAGCAAAAGCTTTAAGTGTTTCTGATGAATGTTTGTTATGCAAGTATGTCAAAAAATGTTTACCCTCAAGTTCAAGAGGGTAATTCATTATGTTTAAGTGCACCATGACGAATTCTTTAATTTTTAGTTGAATCGGGTCATTTGAGCGACTAAGTTCACATTTTAAATTTGTGTGTTGTGAAAAGTTTACTGTAAGATTATTCAATTATTGTGATCTTGTGTCTTAATTCAATAACTAAAGGTGCTTTAAAGCCAATAAAATGCCATTAACACCAGCACAAGTTGCACAAGCAGTAGCATTAATTGACCAGGGCTGACACAGCGTGAAGTTGCTATTGTGCTTAACGTACCACGGTCCTCAATGCAGTATTCACTGAAACGATACCAGGAGACAAGCCGCTACACCCGCAGGCCAGGCAGTGGGGCGTAAGGTGCACATCGGCCCGGGACGATCGTTTTATTGTTATGGAGATTTTGAGAAACCGCTACCTGACCGCTGTTGAGATACGCCAGCGGCTCCAAATTGCAAGAGGCGTTAATGTTGGTGAGCGTACGGTGAGAAGACGAATGGAGAGTGAATTTAAAAGCTCGTAGACCAGCACGGTCCAGAACTTCTCAGACAGCACCGAGTAGTCCGACTTCAGTTCGCAAGAGAACATGTCAATTGGACCCACGAGCAATGGGCTAGAGTGTTGTTCACAGATGAGTGTCGAATAACTTTACGTGCTCCAGACGGTCGAGAACGAGTGTGGAGAAAAGAGGAGAGAGGTTCTACCCATTACCACCACCCAAACTGTGAGTTTCCATGGAGCTCAATAATGGTATGGGAGTGTAAGTTCCGACGCACGTACAGAGTTGGTCATTGTCGATAATCGGCTTACAGCTACTCGATACATCGAGGAAGTTCTTCAGGAGCACGTAATGCCTTATTCGGGATTCATTGGACACGACCAATTCCTCCTCATGCACGATAATGCACGCCCGCACGTCGCACATTGTGTAGAGGAATATCTGGAAGAGGTTGAAATACAAAATTACAGTGGCCAGCTCGTAGCCGGACTTAAATCAATTGAGCATGTATGGGGTATGCTCAAAGAAAGATAAAGTCCAGCTCAAACCGCCACAAACTCTAAATGAGCTCCGAAATGCAGCGCTGGCCGCTTGGGACAGCATACCGCAAGTTGATGTCAGAAACATCATTCAAGCATGCTAGATCGAATGCAAGCGGTTATCAGGGCTGAGGAGGAAACACCCGATATTAAAACTGATAGACAATAAAGAAACAGACTTAATTTTAACTTTGTAGTGTTTTAAAGTGACAATGGAAAGATGTTAATTTGGTGAAAATTTATCTTGAAAAGAAAAATTTCGGTGAAGTAAACATTAAATTTCTACGTTCTAAAACCATTAGAGACACTTATTGAATACATCTACCCTTAATTTACTGTTAAAAAACGTTTCAGTGCAAATAGTAATCTTCACGCAGAGAATCTTCGAGAATAGCCATCTTGATAGCTCATTAATTTTCTTATTTAAGTAAATTTTTGAGTATTTGCTTACGCTTTATTTTCTCAAACGAAATATAATTACAGGCGCATCGGGTACAGAAGTGCTTGCAGCGTCTTGTTCGAGCACTTGCAGCAGAACGAAGCGGGCTTTAGCCGCGTGGCGCCGCGCCGCCGCACCGCACTTGCCTGCTACACGCGCTCCCTCCGAGACACCCGCCCAATGTAAGTTCCACCCATTTGAGAAGAATCCAGATGATGGAATTGGAATTAAAAGATATTAATATGCCTTTGACATTGTAAACGAAATTGTAACATGGCATTAGAAAAATACCCCTTTTTGCAAACTGGTATAGATTTTGATGTTCATAAGAGCTTCAAACAAGTCTTAAATGAATAAAATGTTTTGACTTTCATTTTTAAATATCCACGGATGGCGACGTCAGGATACATCCCGAAAGAGACAGCGCAATGATTTTAATGTATTTGAGATAGATCGCTTTAAAGGAATAATTATTTATCAGATAGTCACTCCATCTAGCAGATAATCGTTGAGGCTGTATCATTATTTTCGTACAGTCCGTACGGATAAAGAATGCGATTAGAAATGGCGGCTCATCGAGCCCGTACCGTCAACATGCACAGTACCAATAGCGAAAACCCGCTAATAACGGTATTTGTTATAACGTTATATTATTCGGTTAATTAAAAATTCTATTAATGGGAAAATATTTAAAAAGAATTGTATACGCAAGTAGGTACATTAATTTTAAAATAACATTTATAAGTAGCGGCCCGCTCTGGCTTCGCCTGGGTGGAATCTATTACGTGGCGTTATTTAGACTTAAAATAATCATTAAAGACCATTTATTTCATCTTATCAATATTTCTATTTTAATAAAATCTCTAAATTTTTAGGATAAAATTTAGCCCACATCACTCCTGATATTACTCCTGATTTTTTTGTTTATAGATCTTTGTTATCATTGATGCCAATAACAACTTGGACTGTAATTATAGGACGTACGAAAAACGCATATCGCAACGTATTTTTTTGTAGTCTTTACCGGCAGATGTGAGTATAGTTGATAGCGATAGTGTGCGAGCGAGAGGTGGAAAGAGGCGACGCCATTTTCAATCCCATTCTTTAACTGCACGGGTAGTAATGGATGCTATCACGCAGAGAATCTTCGAGAATAGCCATCTTGATAGCTCATTAATTTTCTTATTTAAGTAAATTTTTTGAGTATTTGCTTACGCTTTATTTTTCTCAAACGAAATATAATTACAGGCGCATCGGGTACAGAAGTGCTTGCAGCGTCTTGTTCGAGCACTTGCAGCAGAACGAAGCGGAGCTTTAGCCGCGTGGCGCCGCGCTGCTGCCGCTGGAAAGGAAGCCGCCGCTGCTGAGCGCGCTTCTGCTGCCGATCGCCTTCAGGTATATTCATATTCCGCATCATTAATAGTCCGTAAAAATCCACTGATGGAAAAGGGCCTGTCTCAGTTTAGGGGACATTTACCTTAATCCCTTGCCTTAATATGGTATATAATGGTTATACACCGTAAGCGTGGCGATTATTAAGTTATCTACGGATACCATGAGATATTTTTGGTATTGGCCTTTTACGACACAACTGCAAAATAATTGGGCAGTAAAATTTCTTACGCCACCACTACACGGCTAACGGCTAAGATATTTGAGGTATCACTTACTAGTATGAAATAAAATCGTAGTTTGGCTTAGATACATTAGGAGAACGATTGTTTGCTCCGGTTAGGATTCCAACATTAGACTTACAATGTACTTACTGGCCACGTAAAACAACCGAACACATCTCTTTGTACAAACATCTAATATTTGTTTAGAATATATATAATAAATATTAAAATTAGAATAACATTAATTCCTGATTTTATATTCATACAACAGGATGCCGACCGCGCTTTACAACGTGCTCTGTCCGCACTCCGCCGCCGACCTCATCTGTACGCCAGCATTGGAACCGCTATTGAAGATTACGTTCAGGTAAGATATTTATTGATGAAGTATTTAAGTAATTTTAGTATATATGGGTCGCCACTTCCCTTTAAAATTGTCGAAGAGGGCGATGGCTGTCACATACGTCACACTTATGAACAGGTGTTGCTTGTGAAGTCAGGTCTGCCGGGCTTGCAACACATTTGTTGAACAATGCTTTTATTTACTATGGTATATCTGTGATCTATTCTTTTTTTATTTTTGGATAAGAACATTGTGTCATTTCTGAAATTTAAGTATATTCATGCAAAATGTCGGTGCATTATGCATTATTATTTATTATACATTTTTTTTTATTTTACAACATACGCAAAATATTAAGTGAAAACGATGGTGAAGAAAGGTTCTCAAGTGGCAGCCTTGTACCGGTAAGTGAAGTATGCAGGAAGTCGACAGATGCCGGTAGCTGAGGACCTTTGCGGCATTCCTTGGAGTAGGTCTAATTTCAGCTGTAGGCTGTAATAATAATGATCATGATTTTGATTGCATAATCTTTACGTGAAAGAAACACGTTACAACTGTATTAAGTGTTGGCTTGACTGGAAAGGGACAACTCTCTCACAGAATATCAACTTAAAATAGCAGGATAATACCACTGTGTTTGTGAGGCATTCCATCTTAGACCTAAAGAATGACAACACATTTGCATTTTATTTCTTAGTCGAGGATAGATGCAAAAATTTTCATTAAGAGGACTACCCAAGAAAAGGATAACTCATTTGTCAACCGTACTTTTGCTATCACTTGTCAATCTTATAATAACCAAACAATTTTCATTTTATTTATCCAGTCCATGCAATCCAAAGACGATATGGCAGTCTCCCTGATGTCGATGACCCCCGAAGCTGAGGAACTCCTCCTGGATCGTATCGAGGCCGAGGTTCAGCGGGAGCAGGCCGCAAGGGAACAGTTGAATGCTAAGCGAGACCAGCGGACTCGGCAGCGCCAAGACATCCAGAACGAACGGACTAAGGTGAGAATAAAAAAAAGTGTTATACATTGTAACTGTCAACGTTAAATATCGCCAAAAAATCCTTTTGCTGTAAACTCAAAGTATGCAATCACATAACACGTACCTATATATAATATATTCAAAAAACTTGAAACCTTCAAATTTAACAGAATTATATAACGCGTAAAACGGTAACTAAATGTAGGTAATTTTGCTTTTTCCGCGCCATTACACAATTGTGGTTTGGGATACCAAACGAAAGTATAATATCATAATTAAGAACAACCGTTCAACATAAATATGAGATTATGTTAATTGTTAAGTGAATTGCTAATTCTGGAGACAAATATTAAATACCTGGATGCCGATAATAAAACGGAACTAATCAACTACTTTGCCATGTGGTGGCGGCATAAGAAAATCCATCACCCCGTTTCTTCACGTGTGTCGGCCACTATGGGAAATGCCAGAAAATATCTTATGGCTTCCGATAGATGGCGGTATAATAACCATCTCGTTTTCGCCAGACGTAAAATACCTAGAGGGCAGCAGCGTCAATATTGACAGAGTTTGGTACATCTGTTGTTAATACACCTGCCAAACGTGACGATTAAGGCAAATCCTTCCTACAACGGGAGAGGCCCATTCCCAGCACACGGACTAATACAGGCCGCAAAAGAAGAAAAATAAGAAGTCAACTACTACACGTGTGTGTGAAAATAGTTTGTTTTTGAAATATATAACAAGAATATATATACGTGGTAGAGCCACGCTGCAGCTATATTATGGTTGTAGCACGAATGGGTCGGTTCGGCCGGGGTAGGCCCACGCTCTCACAGAATATCAGCTTAAAATAGCAGCTTAATGCTGCTGTGTTTCGTATGGTAAGTGTAGAGAATCGGAGACCCTTTTTACTGTTATTATTAGTTAGGTATTCCACCTTAGTTATCAGGGGTGACAACGCATCTGCATTTTTAATAAATCGAGGATACATTTAGATGTTTATACTTACCATCAGGTGGACTGTGTGCTCGTTTGTCACCATTATTCTATAAAATTAATTCTATAAAAAAGAATACTGTATTCTCTAATCGTTGTTATTTAATTTAAACTATTATTACAGACTCTAAACGGCGTTAAAGAGAGCGAAGAGATCGATGACGAAGCCAACGAGGTGAATGAGACCGAGGAGACAACTTCGGCTCCCACGACCCACAGCCCGGCGCCTTCGCCCTCCGCCTCGCCCGCATCGTCCGCTTCTCCAGCCATCGTCCGAGACTCTACCACCCGGATGGCGTACACCCAGGAAACTACAACTACTGTGAGTTTGAAATTTTAAAACTGGCAAAAGCAGATTGCTTTGTATTAGTAGAGCTTAAAACGACATCAGGAAGGTACCATTTTTATAGAATACGAGTGATTAACGAGCATCGAGAGTCCACCTGATGGTAAGTGGATGCTATGGACTATAGACATGTATCCTCGATTAAGAATTAAATGCAGCTGCATTGTCACCTCTGAGGACCGAGATGGAATGCCTCGTTTCCAGTAAAAGGGACTCCGGTCTTTACACTCGCATTACGAAACACAGCAGAATTAAGGTCTTATTTCACGCTGGTATTCTGTGAGAGCGTGGTCCTTCCCTGGTCAAAGTGTAGCACGAATGGGTCGGCATGCGTACTTTTGTAATTTTGTGTTTGTCTTATTTTGTGACTCGGTTATAACTTTTTGGGCTGATTTTACTATATTCGTTGATCTTGGCAAGTTATATACTGGACTTTGATTAAGCAAGTGACCATAATGTCGAAAATAGGGCTTAGTTGTGGTAGTTGCACTTTAAACAGTCAGGTTCGTGCATTGGTGGTGAAATTACACGAATATTTCAAACGTGAGTCACACAACGGTGGGCCGCTTTTACCAGTGACACAAGTGCGGGATCGTGTCAGTGAAGCACTCGAAATTGGCAAAAACATCGTTGCCAAGATCGTCACTGAAAAGTGTGGGTCTTCAGGCTGTTAGAATAATTTACTTCACACGCTGAAAAAACGAAAAAAGAACAAACCAGTAACAGGTATCGATTAATTAGACGCACTGTTAGAAACCATGTCTACGGCTATTTCACAAGGAGTGAAAGTCCTACTGCGGCGAAATTGCAAGAAAGCTTAGTAGATGCCAGTTTGTACAATGGTAGTATAGTCTTTGAGAACAATTTTAAAACGCATGGGCTTCCGATACAAAATAATTGATAAACGCAAAATAATTATGGAGAGGCATGACATAGTTTTGCAAAGAATAACATTTTTAAGAGAAATGAAAAATGTAACCAATTGGGACAACGTCATATTCGTTAATGAAACGTGGTTAAACGCCAACCATACTGTGCCGCAGATATAGACAGATGACACTGATCTTGCTCAGAGATTCCCGTGGGAAAAGGTGGGCGCCTTATAATTAACTATGCAGGATCCGCCGGAAGAGGATTTGTAGAATCCAATCAAAGAGTACAATAGAATCCGATGAGGAAATAGATGCAGGAAAATTCAAAGAGTGGTTTATAACGCTTTTACAAAATATTCCTGCAAATATCACAAGACTACCACCATACTACTGCCATTATAACGCAATTGAATTGATTTGGGCCCAAATCAAAGGCTAGTTCTTATATGAAATGTTCTAAATGAAAACATTATTAACTCTACTTAAACACACACGAGATGAAAATATCTCATGCTTTGCGAAGAAAATGGAAGGTTTGCTCAAGGAAGCATGAACCCATGTCATAAAGGATAATTGGGCAAACGTTTTGAAGAAAACAAAGAAAATTATTATGGATGACTTTGAAAGACATTTATTTTGACTACATTATTGAAAATCAAATAATAATTAATCTAAACAACGACAGCTCAACTAGTTGTGGTGAAATTGATTGAATAAATTTATTTTTTATCTAGTTACAAATTTTAAATTTATATAACTTTGCCTCTAGAAATAATCAGTAACAATAAATACGAAGAAACTGATAAATCTTGTGTTTTAAATTATCCGTTTCTAATTTATTCTGGTATTATTCGAAACAAAACTATAAGTGATTACCAACTCTAAAGAATCGATATCGATTTTTCTTAAGAATCGAATATTCTACATACCGATTTTTTAGTAGGCATGCCTAGTTCAATAAGTTTGACAGCTGTCAAAAGGTGTTTCTTAGATTTGGTTGAGTATAGAAAGACGCTGCTGCCCATTCCTGGTTTGTTTCCATTTGTCGCCATTTACGATGCTTTAATATAAGTAGCGACACGAAAGTTTTAACGGGTTTAACGGTCACCGCTAGATCGTTATTGCGCATAAGTCGCGCTGATTGGCTTATTGCGCATAAGTCACGCTGATTGGCTCGTGCGTATCGTTCGCACGCTCTGATTGGCTCTCCAGTCGCATTCGTGAAATTTAATTCGTGCGCGTTCCCTCCACGTTTCGTTCAGCGCTAGACTTACGTGCCGCGACTTGTGTTCAAGGTTTCTCTATTGCCAAGTTAAATGTTTAATTAAACAAAAACTGTATAAAAAGGAATATTTTATTATAAATGAATATGTAGAAAGGTCATTTAAATATAGAGAACTTAAATGGAAAACTTTATTCCCACTTCTTATGAAGGATGTTATTATGATGTATAGAGTCACATGAAAAGGCTTTTAGAATAGAATAGAATAGAATCACTTTTATTCAATATAGTACTACTACCACCGGTTCGGATAAAACCTCTGTCCTGGGAATAACCAGCAAGGAACCCACCGGAACTTTTCTTTTAAATAACGTTAATCTATACAAATGTATAATAAATCTGTAGAAAAGTCGTGTCTGTAATTCTAATCTATTCTTGAAAAAACAAGTCCAGGGGACTGTTCTGAAGCCAAATTAGTGGTTTTTAGAATTTTTGTCTGTCTGTCTGTCTATCTGTGTATTCCGGATTCACGCAAAAACTACTGGACCGATTTACATGAAATTTTGTATGTAGGTAGTTAGTAACCCGGGGTAACTTATAGGCTACTTATTATCCGATTACGGAACTTCGAAAAAAGAAGGTTAAGTATTTTCCTTACATTAGATGTTAATTTTCTATTATATCTTAGTTATAGGCGGTATGACTGGTGTTTTTCAAATAAATACCATATTTATAAATAAAGATTAAAATATAGTTATAGCCTTGATAAAATAATTTGAAACTACACTGATTTTGTTATCAATACAGCGCCATCTTTCATCAAATGGAAAAAGTAGTATATTTTGCCTTCAGTTACATAGTTATAAAGTAAATAATATAACTTACAAACATTTAAATAATTACATTTTTAAAATTATTTCAAAATTCTAACGTTTAGTTTTTTAGTATTTTTGTTATTTTATTTTAAAAGTGTAATAATTTCAATACATAAAAATGACGTATATCAAAAATATGAAAATTGATAAGGTTTTTCTTAGAGTATTTATAATAGCTTGCTTATTCAACACTCTAAGAGATTTTTATATTGTTCGCTTCTATCGCTGATATTACTAGATAGTATAGTTTTGGCTTTCATTATTTCATCTTACAATAACGCTATCTACTTCTAAATATACTAAAATGGTTAGTCATGATAATATTAAATAATAGAATGCTACTGAATATACGATGTAAATAATTGAAAATTCGTTCGTGCGTATCGTTCGCACGCGCTGATTGACTCTCCAGTCACATTCGTGAAATTCAATTCGTGCGCGTTCCCTCCACGTTTCGTTCAGCGCTAGACTTAAGTGGCGCGACTTGTATTCAAGGTTTCTCTATTGCCAAGTTAAATGTTTAATTAAACAAAAACTTTATAAAAAGGAATATTTTATTATAAATGAATATGTAGAAAGGCCATTTAAATATAAAGAACTTAAATGGAAAGCTTTATTCCCACTTCTTATGAAGGATGTTATTATGATATATAGAGTCACATGAAAAGGCTTTTAGAATATAATAGAATCACTTTTATTCAATATAGTACTACTACCACCGGTTCGGATAAAACCTCTGTCCTGGGAAGAACCAGCAAGAACAAAGATAATAACTACTCATTGAATAAAACTACTTTTACGAATTTCTTTTACGAATTGCGGTCGGAGCTAAGTTCTGCAAGACCCGCCGCAGAAGAATACAAAAACTCTCCGATCACACTTTTGATCTCATGGCTGTTAGACGGGAAATGAAGCTGCAGTCTTCAGCAAATTTGACAGCGTACAGGCAACTGAACAGACAGATCTCCAAATACATGCGGCGGGACTTACGCAACTTTAATAAAACTCGTATTGAAGAAGCGATCGAGCGGAATCAGGGCTCCAAAGTCTTTGCTAGAGATCTGTCTGCCAGAAAGAGCCAACTGTCGAAGCTGAAGACCGAGTGTGGCAGCGTCGTTTCCGGGACACCTGAGATTTTGAGTGAGATTGAGAGGTTCTATGGGCAGCTGTACATATCATCGTTGGAGCCACACGCAAGTGTGAGTAACGATCGAAGAGTAGTCTTATTCGACACTATTCCGATGATATTCCTGACGTCAGTCTGAGCGAGATTAGAATGGCTCTCCAGCACCTTAAAACGGCAAGGCCCCAGGCGAGGATGAAATTACAGCGGAGCTTCTGAAAGCGGGTGGAAAACCGGTGCTTGAGTCCTGTACTGAAGGCACAGGTGTATTCTTTATTACCTCACTCTCAGAGTCCAATGGGACTGCAGTCCAACATGACAAGATAGATCAGGCACAGGACCAACGGCTTTACATGCTTTCCGAGACACAGGGTAAAACACCGCCAACTTCGTGACACTGAGCTGTTACTGCGAATTTCTTGACAGAGAAACCCTATTATAACTTATTTTGTCGCAACTCGGAATTCGAACCTGGGACCTCGTGATCAGCAGTCGTGGTTACGACCACTAGACCCATGACGAAGTCAAAAGTTAGAACGATATGTTCCTTTACGCGGGTTTTATGGAAATTTCATCCAAAGATGCGTAAAACCCGAGGGGTTTAAAAAGTTAAAATTAAACGTGATAAAATCCGTGACGTTAGTTTAATTCCATGTGTAGTATACATTATTATTGAACTGCATTTATGAAATTTTGAAGTCTACTCGAACGTAAAAAAATATCTACATCTATTTTATGATACTAATCTATATTAAATAGGACCAATCATATGAATAAAATATTTCAAATAAACATTATACCGTAAATTGATAGAAGACCATGAAATTCATCATTATTTTGTTAAAACTAAATTGCTTTTAATTATGAATGAATGTAAAGAGTAAAATGTAAATAATAATAATACATTTTGATTCCAAGACAATTTACTTTTCTTATGGATACATCGGAAGACACGCCCGATATAAAAAATAGTTGGTGTTTCTAGACATATACATATATGCACGTGTTCCTGTAGCTATTATATCTGTGTAAATACAAATCATCTACGTCTAATAGTCTTTTAGAATTCAAAAAAATATTTGACAGACATAGAGACACAGACACCGAGGTGATTCTAAAAGTAATCGAATATTGCTAAATTTGGCACGGAATAGCATTTAATGATGTTTCTAAATTCAAGTTCACGCGAGCGAAGCCGCGGGTAAAATACTAGTTTACAATATTTTACTTAATACAAACTATAAATTGTACCCAGACTAATTTTGTAGTTAGGAGTAATAATTAATTCGTTTGCACGAATTAATTATCCAACGAGTCAAGGATAAGCTAGTAACGGCATACGACAAGCGCACCGTTCCACGCCAGAGAAAAGACTGCCTTCACGGCGGCCGCTTCGTCTGTTTTATACAAGCAAAACAAGTAGCTAGACAAGGGCGTCACCGCAGGTGCAATAGCGCAGATGTGCGGTGCACGTGTTGTTTACAAGAATTCTGTCTAGCAACACCAGCGCCGCCGCACGTGCAATGGCGCAGGCATCGTCAAATACATTTTTTTTTTCTCTTTATTTATTTAGGGATATTTATTTCTTAATATGTCAATCCCATTATAACTAACTTAAAATCTATACATTTACTATTAATCTGCACATACTCAATGCAATATCCGAGGTGGGAGCATGTAGAATGCCTTGCGCAATACCCATATTGTACACATTTATCTTATAGGTCCTTACAAATAATTCCCTTGCCCCTCGGTTCCGCTCACATTCCATTAAAAAATGATGTAAGTCTTCTATTACTCCACACGTTTCGCAATTAGGTGAATCAGTTCTTTTCATCAGATAAGAAAAATTTTTGATGGAATGTGACCTGTTCTTATTCTAAACAGTATTTTAATAATATTTCTATTTAATTTCGTGTCTATAAACCAGGGTATTCAAGGCTCACTCTGTATCGTTTTGTACCAAATACCTTTCGTTTTGGAGCGTTCATTGAAAAATTCTTTCCATTCGATATAACATGAATTTTTGAATTTTGGCAGTACTTCTGAGTAACAAGGGTTAATATTATACTCTACACCATTTACACAAGCAGAATTCGCTAATCTATCTGCCTCCTCATTACCCAATAAACCAATGTGTGATGGAATCCATTGCACTCTTGCACAGATATCGCGTAGACTGAACTGATATAATTGGGAAAGTATGGTATAGGCTATCGAAACACCTCTGATACCAGAGGCGGATCGAGCCAATTTTGTTCCAGTTATAGCTTGCGGCATACCTTAGGGCTTCGGATATTGCAATGAGTTCAAGGGTCATAATACAAACGTCATTAGTAACTTTATAACATCTAGAAACTGCTCGAGATGAGTCGAAAAAAGCTGCTCCTTGCAACTTAGCACTCTTTGATCCGTCTGTGTAGATTTTATGCCAATCGTGATATTTATTTTCAAGTTCTTCAATAACATTCACTTTAAGATAATTTTTTTCATATAATTTTTTGGATTGTTTAACAGACTCTAAATTACTTAATAATATATTTTCAATATCAATGCGGGATAACCAAGTGCTAAGCGAAAATGATTCGAGAAAAGGAGATGAATGTATATTTATAATTTTAGTCTTATTATAAGATTTAACTAATAGTGGGATTTTCTTGCGTTGCCAATATCTTGTTTCACAGAGAGTGCTAAGTTGCTTCAACAAATCAATTGTAACATTATTCGAAAAAGAGCTGGCTTTTAAAACATATTTATAAGCTAGATATAATCTTCTAATATACAGTGGAGGTACGCTAAGTTCGCTTTCCATTACATGTATTGGAGAACTTTTGATAAAACCACCAATAACCCTTAAAGCTTTATTTTGTATTTTATCTAATTTTGATAAGTGGACATTAGCGCAATTATCAAATAAAAAACTACCGTAATCGATTCTACTTCTTATCAACGAAATATACAGCTGACGAATATGTTTGGGATGAACTCCCCACGATGACCCAGACAATACTATTAGTAGATTTAAAAACTTATTACATTTTTCTGTGATCTCATTAATGTGTTTGTTCCAGAGTAAGTTACTATCTAGCCACAACCCCAAGTATTTAAAGCAATTTAAGGAAGTCAATGAGCGTTCGTTAACTGTTACATTAGGCAGAAATCGTCGTCAAATACATGATTGATAATTATCCCTGAGAATGGGGTGATCGCTTCAAAGCTGTATGACATGTTCATGAAGTCCACCAACACGTGCGGTAGCGCAATGGATTCTCTTTTGCCCTAAAAGACACTCAAGAATAAGAACTAGCCACTTATACATACTTACTTCTTGTTTTTTATATCATGAATAATATTATATTCCAACAGGAATTCCCAACGAGCACGGTGACTGAGGCACTCGAAACTGAAACCGAAACTGGCGAGATTGGTGAAACTTCGAGCCGACGTTCAACTAGTGAGGTAAAAACATATTTAATGTAAAAGTGAGTTTCCCCTCATTTCTATGGGGGTTTTAGAGCATTAAGTATGCTGATAGAGTGCATATTGGCGGTCTTTACATGTCTTCGAAATATTTTATTCCTCAGATATTCAGACTTACTCACGATGTTTTTCTTCACCGCCGAGCACGTGGTAAATCAGTACCAAAAATTGCATTTCATTGGTACCGGCGTGAAACGAACTCGGCTTGCTCGCGTACTGTTAAAGTAGCGAGCGCCTAGCCTTTAGGCTATCTCTGCTATTTTTTCTGATTAGGTTAAAACTATTAAATTGAGTGAGAAAAAACTGCGGTTGCCAACCCGCTCGCCAAGCGTGGCAACTACGGCAATATACCCCCCATGAGCGACGACACAAATAAACGGCCCCCAGTCCCCGGCGACCCCGCTATTCCTGGCTACGGTGGCGACCATGGTAACGGCGGGGCAGGGGGTGCTAAGAATCTCCGGTGGAGGTTCGGTTGCCACCTACGACGACTCGACCTGGCAACATATAACGCACGCACCCTGAGGACTGACGAGAAGATCCTGGAGCTGGAAGAAGAGATAGATAAGTTACGCTGGAATATAATAGGACTATCCGAGGTCCGAAGAGAGGGGGAGGACACGGTAATCCTCGAATCCGGCAACTTATTCTATCACCGGGAGGGCGACCATCTGTCCCAAGGAGGTGTTGGATTTATCGTCCACAAGTCTCTCGTTAACAACGTTGTAAAGATCGGGAATGTGTCGACGAGGGTTACGTACCTTATACTCAGAATCACCAAACGGTATTCGCTGAAGGTCATACAGGTTTACGCACCAAACTCGGCACACCCCGATGAGGAGGTGGAGGAAATGTATGAGGATATTTCTAGAGCCATGCATTCCTCCAAAACCCACTATACGGTGTTAATGAGAGACTTCAACGCAAAGCTAGGCACAAGAGAGAACGGTGAGCTGAAAGTAGGGAAATTTGGAATAGGGCAACGGAAACCAAGGGGCCAGCAGCTGGCCGACTTTATGGAGAAAGAGGTACTCTTTATGATGAACTCTTTCTTCCAAAAGCGGCCCCACAGAAAGTGGACCTGGTCGAGCCCCGACGGTTCGACAAAAAATGAGATTGACTTCATTATGACGACCAGACGACAACTGTTCAGTGATGTCTCAGTGATCGCGAGGGTGAAAACTGGCAGCGATCACCGAATGGTGAGAGGCACACTGAACCTAAACGTTAAGTTGGAGAGGTCACGTCTAATGAAGTCAACGCTCCGTCCCCCTAGTGCTCTAATCCAAAGTCCTGAAAACTTTCAGCTCGAGTTACAAAATCGTTTTCAGTGCCTAGAAGTTTGCAATGAAGTGGACGATATGAATGACAAGCTTGTGGAAACTGTCCATGCGGTCGGAGCTAAGTTTTTTTTTTTTATAGGATAGGGTGACAAACGAGCACACAGTCCACCTGATGGTAAGTGGTTGCTGTGACCCATAGACATCTACATCTATCTTCAATAAAGAATCAAAATGCAGATGCGTTGTCACCCGTGAGGACTAAGATGGAATGCCTCTTTCCAGTAAAAGGGTCTCGGTTCTCTACACTCACCATACGAAACACAGCAGTGTTAAGCTGCTATTTTACGCTGGTATTCTGTGAGAGCGTGGTCCTTCCCCGGTCGAGCCGACCCATTCGTACTACAACTATACCACTAATATAGCTGCAGCATGGCTCTACCACGTTAAAAAGTAAGTTAAGTTAAGTTCTGTAAGACCCGTCGCAGAAGAACACAAAAACTCTCCGATCACACTCTTAATCTCATGGTTGTTAGACGGGAGATGAAGCTGCAGTGTTCAGCAGATTTGACAGCATACAGGCATCTGAACAGACAGGGACTTGCGCAACTTCAATACAGCTCGTATTGAAGAAGCGATCGAGCAGAACCAGGGCTCCAAAGTCTTTGCCAGAGATCTGTCTGCCAGAAAGAGCCAACTGTCGAAGCTGAAGACCGATTGTGGCAGCATCATTTCCGGGACACCTGAGATTTTGAGTGAGATTGAGAGGTTCTATGGGCAGCTGTACACGTCATCGTTGGAGCCACACGCAAGTGTGAGTAACGATCCAAGAGCAAGTCTTTTCCGACACTATTCCGATGATATCCCGGACGTCAGTCTGAGCGAGATTAGAATGGCACTCCAGCACCGTAAAAACGGCAAGGCCCCAGGCGAGGATGGAATTACAGCGGAGCTTCTGAAAGCCGGTTGAAAACCGGTACTTGAAGTCCTTCAGAAGCTCTTTAATTCCGTTCTCCATGGTGGCATTACACCGGAGGCGTGGAGCAGAAGTGCGGTGGTCTTGTTCTTCAAGAAAGGCGACAACGCTCTCTTGAAGAACAGACCGATTTCCCTTCTGAGCCGCGTCTACGTGCTGTTTTCGAGAGTCATTACGAATCGTCTCGCATGCAGACTCGACGACTTTCAGCCTCCCGAACAAGCCGGTTTCCGAAAAGGCTTTAGCACCATAGACCACATACATACCCTTCGGCAAATTGTACAGAAGACTGACGAGTACAATCTGCCACTTTGCCTTGCGTATGTGGACTATGAGAAAGCCTTTGATTGCGTCGAAAATTGGGCGGTGCTACAGTCCCTTCAGCGGTGCCAAGTTGACCGTCGGTATATCGCGAAGTGCTGAAGTGTTTGTAGTAGGCCTACGATGGCTATCCGAGTACAGAACCAGAATACGAAACCTATCCAACTGCAGAGAGGTGTAAGACAGGGTGACTTAATATCCCCGAAACTCTTCACCGCTGCATTGGAAGACGTTTTCAAGCTACTGGATTGGAAAGGATACGGTATTAACATCAATGGCGAGTACATCACTCACCTTCGATTTGCCGACGATATAGTCCTTATGGCAGAATCGCTGGAGGACCTAGGCACTATGCTCAATGATCTCAATAGTGTCTCCCAACGGATAGGTCTCAAGATGAACATGGACAAAACAAAAATCATGTTTAATGTCCATGTCACAACTATGCCGTTAGTTGTTAGGAGCACTAAGCTCGAAGTTGTTGACGAATATGTTTACCTGGGACAAATAGTCCGACTAGGTAAGTCCAACTTCGACCGAGAGGTCAATCGACGGATTTAACTCGGCTGGGCAGCGTTCGGGAGATTACGACCCATCTTCTCGTTAGGCATACCTCAAAACCTCAAAACTAAATTGTACAACCAGTGCGTGTTGCCAGTGATGACATATGGAACTGAGACGTAGTCCTTCACTGCTGGCCGTATGAGGAAGCTCAAGGTCGCTCAGCGAGCTATGGAGAGGGCTATGCTCGGGGTTTCTCTGCGTGATAAACTTAGAAATGAGGATATCCGCAGTAGAACCAGAGTAACCGACATAGCCCAAAGGATTAGTAAGCTGAAGTGGCAATGGGCCGGCCATATAGCTCAAAGAACCGACAACCGATGGGGAAGATAGGTTCTCGAGTGGCAGCCTCGTACCGGCAGGCGAAGTGTAGGGCGTCCTCCCACTAGATGGAGTGACGACCTGGTAAGACATGCAGGAAGTCGATGGATGCAGGTGGCTCGGAACCGTGCTTTGTGGCTTTCGGTGGGGGAGGCCTATGTTCAGCAGTGGACTTGTGAAGGGCTGTAATGATGATGAAATGATGATTAAATTGAGTGAAGGATAAAGTCTGAGTTCTATAAGACATCACAGATGACACGCAGTGGCTGTGTTATTTTTGGATTCTGAGGTATACTGTGTGGTACCGCGTACTATATTTCATAGTATGAGACGGAAGAGGAAAACTTTGAATTAGAAGATAGGCAGCGATATATTTCTATAGGCCCTGCACTAGCCGGCAAATGACGGCGTTTGGCTTAAGTATTGCGAGGCCGCGGCACGGGTTCAAGCCCCGCAGGATAAAAGTGTTTATATGACCTACATAATATAATTCATCCTGGTCTGAATATCTGTTCACCTGTTTTTTTTTCTTAAAAACTATAAAAAAATGATAACTTTCCTAATAATGAAAAGAAAAACGTGCCAACTATGGAAATAAAAAGGTTAAGCTCACACTAAGATTTTCTTCTGTATCTACATTCGTAGTGGCATTTTACATACATAAATTGTACAAGAACAAACATCCAGACCCAGAACAGATATTTGTAGGCCATAAAAATACTTGCTCCGTGCGGGATTCAAACCTGCGGCCCTCAGTGCAGCTACACAATGCTAAGTCGCTGCGCCACGGAGCTGTCAAAAATATCTCCCATAAGGTGCAATATTATTTTATATAGTATTATTTTTAAAAATTGTTTTCTTTGTGTAATCAGACTGAAGGTGAGGGTCTGCGTGCTGCTCTGGAACAGGCCGAGGAACGTGCCCCTCCCCCACCTGCGCACGCTCTCAAGCACGAGCTGCAGCATACGCAACCTGTGAGTACGCCTGTTTATGATGCACGTTTATTATATCATTATTTTATCCATAATGCCATAATCCTCTAGACCGAATTTCGGTTATAGCGGCCAGTCTCTAAGGAGACAAGCCATCTGCGCAGGATAAGATTATAGTGCCCAAGTAAAGGCGCAAGCGCAGGTGTACTCTCTATTCCCTCACTCTCATAAACGGATGGGACTGCAAATCGACAAGACCCGTAAGAGCCTGAGCTCTCTTATGAGTGAGTGAGAAAATATCCTTAGAACAGGAGAGACCCAGCCGTGTACTTTTCGCATAAGCACCTCTTAGGACACTCACGGGAAGAAACCGGATGATGAAGTTCCTTACTCTACCATAACAGAGCATATACTTCAATTATTAATTTATTTCTTTACTGATTATTACATTTGTAAAATGGAACTTTACATTTTCTTAGAAATAAAAGCAGGAAATAACAATGGCCCTAGAGTTACTGACCGGATCTTTTCTTTTTGAGAGAAAAGCTTTAAATGAACCTATGCTAAAATAAAATATGTTTGACTTCTAATTTGAACGTACGGTGGGTCACGCAGGGCTACACGGTGCGCGGGTCGCCGGGCGGCAGTGGGTCGGGCGCGCTGTACCCGGCGCTGTGCGTGGGCGGCGCCGCGCTGGCCGCCGCTGCAGCTGTTGCGCTCGCTGTAGCACGCCGCCGCGACCGCGCGCCCACCGCGCAGGGCTTCGTGCAGGTACGTCATGTAAGTTTACACTAAATTTGCTAATGCCAACATTTTATATCATTCACTCATCCATTACAGCCTAAACAAGTGAAATAAAAAAATGTATTAAAATTATTTAATATACCAAGTTTTTTTTTCATATTCTTTACATTGTCATCCAATTTTGAGCTATGTTCAAAATTTCAAATCTCTAGCTCACCGGGAAGTCAGATTAAAATTAATTACTAAATTCGACCCGAACAGACACGAAAGAAAGGTAATAAAAACGTGGTAAAAAGTCCACTGCTGAACATAGGCCTCCTTCATAGATTGCCATAATTGCCACGCTTGGCAGGCGGGTTAACAACCGCAGTTTTTTTTTATTATTTTGAGTTGTTATTAGGAAGATGCTGCTGCCTATCTTTGTTTCAATTCCCCTCTGTCGCCTCTTACAACACCCATGGGACGATATGCGGTAGTAGATATTCTTACAACGCCACTATATCTTTCTCTATCTTTCTTTATTGATTCGAGTGGACTAAGAAAGATAACGATGCGTACATTTCAAGTGGCACTGAAACTAAGCCAAAACACACACATAAGCATCTATAGTCATTTGCTGGTTGCGAAATGATCTTAGGTGCTTATGTTGCGTTCACGTTGCTTAAAAAAAGAAGAAAATGTGTACGTAGTCAAGAACTTGAGTATGGTTTCAGCATCACTTGAAATGTACTTAGCGCTCCGTCTGTCTTTCTTTGTTGGCCTGAAATCTTTTCTTAAAGGGAATGCAAAAAAGATAAAAGAGTTAATAAAGGTGTAAGAATATTACAGGCAGCTTTTGTTAAATGTTATTTAATTTTTCGACAATTTCACTCTTTAGTGTACACTTGGAATTTGATTTTTAGGTCAAAAATTCCCTTCTTAAAGAACTCTTCATCCTGAGCATCTATAAATTCCTGTACTGCAGCTACTACTGTTTTATTGTCTGTAAATCTTTGCTGTATTCCGGTTTCAAGGGTCAAGAGAGAGTTTTGAACGCACAAGAATCTTAGCAAAAATATCACACAAATGTATCATACTTATATGTCGTACGTTATTCGTAATGTGACGTTCGTTACGTACATTCTATCGTTGGCTTACTTATAATTTCTTAGCAATTTATAATTTATCGACCAGTAAACAACAGAAAACCTGAAAGTAATTACAGTAATAACATGTAAAAAAACTTTAATTAAGCAAATGAAGTTCATACCAATGAAAATAGACTTTCTAAGTTATTCATGTTTTAAAAACTTAAGACTTTGATTGCTATAGGCACGGACTTAAACGGAGAAGCATCCTAGGTCCTACAATTTTGTTTACCATACGAGAGATCCACGCACACAAATGCGCGCTGCATACTGGCGCCGACTGTCATTTGTGTGTGAAAATTGTGGGACCTAGTGTGCTTCATACACTTTCAGTGTAAGATTAAATCCGTAGCTGTAGGTATATGTATATGTTTTAATCATAAAATAATATATTCCAGGTGGAGCAAACTGGCGTCGTCGCCCCCACTCCCGAGGAGCGGCACGTTGCCAACATGCAAATAAACGGCTATGAGAATCCCACCTACAAATACTTCGAAGTCAAGGAGTAAATTCTCTCGCCCACTCACTCTACCACCGGACTCTTCTTTCTCTTTCCCTATAGTTGTAGACATTTCAATGTCTTATTTATTGGTTACCTTTGGGTACCTTTTTAAACAAAATTGAACATGATCGCGCCAATTATCCCCTTCTCTTGTTCGTTTGTAGTTAAATTAACTCTCTTTTGTGATGTGTGTTAGAGTCCCCGTAGAAGCTCATATGTTCTGTATCCCTCCTTTGTCCCCTAAAACTAATTCTTTATGGAATGAATGTGTGTGAAACGTTTTCTATAACTTCCAAACCAAGTCCGGTGGAAGGGAATATTCTTTATAGATTCTTTTTGAGAACGCTTGTGTGATTAGTCAGCGTATAATTTGCGATACTCGCAATCAGTCTTACAATACCTAAATAAGAGTTAGTGACGATATGTTTTAATATATTTGATTATTTTTTGTTTGCACCAAAATGTTTTTATTTTTTCTAAGATTAGATCTAAGTTTTGTCTAGTGGCATAGATGTCATAAGTGTCACCTTGTAGTCAAGTTTTTAAATTAAGTTTTCGAGGCCGCGGCTCAAGTGATAATGCCCAATGAACATCTGTCTCTTTTTAGCTTCTATTATTATATTAAACACATATGACTTTAATTGATCTCAACTTCAAGCGTCTGTTTAAGTATTTTAGTTAAGTTTATCTCTTGCATGACTGAGCACTGGGCATTGTCCCTTGGGCGAGAGGAATAAACGTCCATTGTACGCTGTGTATATAGGCTCCGCGTACGAAATTGAACCTAAATTTTCTTACAATTAAAGCCCGCTTTCTTTTTCTAACTTAAGTAGATCATAACGTGAATTCTATGTAATAAAATGCGAAAATATATTTTAATAATTATTGTGTATTTAGCGAAGGTACGGGCGGCAAAGCCGGTGCGGGTGAACGCCTCTTTATTTCAAACTTATTCTAGTCATAAAGGTTCTAAAATCACTTTTTAGTTAAATGCGCGATCATGGGTTTCTCATAAAATGTTTTGTTATTCTTTCCCTTTAAATGATTTCAATCTCAAACTATGTTCGCCCGCGGGACAATACTCATAGTTCCCATTTAAAGAAAACCATGTATTCAAAGTGTGTCAAATGTCAAGTGAAGCGTTTTTAATCTGTGACACGTAAAACAAATGGTAATATCTAGTCACAGCTTGTCACAGACTATCGTAGCTTGAACATGTGAACACGTTGGGTACTCGGTGACGGCAAGATGGTAAGCTTAGTGAGTGTTCGTACGATTATTTATAAGTAGATGTACAAAAAGTAATACATTATATAGATGTTTTAGCGTCAGATACATAGATATAAAGCAAAATATTATTATATATCGCATTCGTCCGTTTAAAATAAGGGCTTGCGCTCGTGTCTAATCCCAACCACACTTAATGTTACGCCGTAGTTAAGATGTATTTCTGCCTCAGTATTATATACATTTAAGCTTATTTGTTACATAAGCTAACTTATATACACTTACTCTATTTGTTTACGGGCGTAGTGGCGTTGCTACATAAACAAAGTCATATCAGAAGCGCCACGGCGCTTTTTGTTGCTCCTGTTTTGTTGCGATGCGGATAAATAAAAAATATACAAACTTCTCGACCATAGATGGTGTTACAATTAGACATAACAAGCGCGAAATATTTTCTCGATAGGTGGCGCTGATATCAATTTTCCGTGACGCAACAAAAAGAGCGTAAGCGCCAGCCCGTGGCTTGTACGGCATTTACATAAGTTTACTCACTGTGTATAACGTAAGTTTTAATAATCCTGCATAAAGTAACCGCTGTGTATTTTTACTAACGATTCTATGTAACAAGCCGACCACTTATTTTTTTAACAAAACTTTTTGCTCAATATCAGTCGTATCTCTTGTCGACATTGATGTTGTCAGTGACCGGATTGATGTAAAAAAAATATTCGTCGTAATAAATGTCAATAATTGATGTTTGTAGAGGAGTCTCGGTTTCTGTAATTCCCTATTCACTGTTATACGTAATTTAAGAACATAATAAATGGTTTGAGATTTTTTTGTGTTTACTGTGCTGCATTTCATTGTGAGTTCGAAGTTCAAATTGAATCAATAAATAGAAATAAATTAAACATTGGTGTTGTTACTGGCGTTATGCGCTACTTTCCTAGACCTCTTATGAAATACGAATTTACGAATTATATAAAATAATTATTAAAAAAATATTTACTTTAAAATAATTTTAAGAACACTAAATAAAGCGCAAACGCAAACACTTATAACATAGAATTATTACGTATAGAAGCGCAGTCTAGTACAAAACACGAGCGTTAAAGTGAAGCAAGGTCATTATGTTAGTGGGCGCGAGTCGAATGTGCCTACGCTCATCACACGCACACATAGGTACACGCCATTCAGTGATACCAGTTTCTGGCGTTTGCAATCAAATTGTGCAAATCACTATTTTATTGATTAATTTTAAATAATCGATATAATAAAGATTACGTATTGCGTACGAAGACGTATTTTATGAGAATAATAAATGGAATAAAATAAACACGATAATGATGGTACTAATATAACTTTATTATACATATTTTAATGGTACAAAATGCAGACGTAATAAAATTTAAGAATATTATTAAACACAATTAATTTGCTCGAATACAATAAGCACATCGTAATGTTTAATTTTAACCGACTTCAAAAAGGAGAAGGTTCTCAATTCGGTGTATTTTTTAATGTTTTTACCTCAGAACTCTGTTATTTCTAAACCGATTTAGATTTTTTTATTTGAAAGGATATACACAGATTGATCCCATATACACGCTGAAATTTTAATGGTTGTTTTCCGAAGTCAAATGATTTTGTCTTGGTAGTACAATAGATTTATTAATATTAAAATTATTAGGATGCAAATATGGCAGATTTACAATAGAGAAAAACAAAACTCGAATGCGACCTCAAACCAATAGCAATATCTCGCGAGTAGGTTGGACGTGCAGGCTAGCTTATGCCGTATTACTACGCGTAAGAATTTATTTAGCTCTGAATATTTATTAAAAATAAGTCATTATTTGTTAAAGCAAGTGATATACATCCTCGAAATCGACATGACCCTGACCAACTTGTCCTAGATGTCATTCCTAGGCTCGTTAAATATAACAAAAATTGTCTTAATACGAGTATGTGTGTAAAAATATTTAATAAAATACCTAAAGAATTTAAATTATTAAGCGAAAGATTATATAACAAATATTTGTATAATTGGTTAAAAATTGAATGCTTTTATGATTTAAAAGATTTTTTTAATAATTATTAAGATTATTTTTTTAATTTTAAATAATTATCAATATTGTCATTATATACCTAAACATTTTAAAATTATAATTTGCATTGAGTCAGGAATGCGGGAAAACAACCACTAAAATTACAGCATGTATATACGAATTGATCTAGAATCATCTTAGAAATCAGCGTACATACATAATTGATAACCTCCCTTTTGGGAGTCGGTTAAAATAGACTATGTTTGGGTGTAAATTGACATCTGCTTAGTAAAGACGTTCTTATTAATAATCTCTTGATGTAGTAAATAAAAAGTTTTATTCTATACTCTAAAACGTCGACTTGGTCAATGAACAAAGCAATAAAAATAAATTTAGTTGCTATAATAGTTGCGTTAAAATGGCGTCGACCGATCGCGATCAGCTGATCACTCCGTATTAGTTTTAATTAAGCACCCATTGTTAATATTATGTAAATACTTAGAGAAGTAGGTATCTACATATAAACATTTGAGTTTTACACAGAGCGTTGCGATTAAACGTTTTAAACACAAATAGAAAATAAATATTTTAAAAGAAAAGTGTGATTTTTCCCCACAACTAGCAACATATGTATTATGATAGCTTAGGTAAGTATTTTTAGTTTTACGTACTAATAATGAATTAAATATATGAAATTACCTGTGAAATGTAATACCATCACTTCTTTTATGTTTATCATCACTGTTGTGCCAATATTTTACAACACAAACGATCATTTTACAATTTTTCGCGAGCTCTTCTCCGTAAGACGTGACGTTGCGCACTGACGCGTCGTTAGTTTTACTTGCTTCACTTTCGGTGCGCGTACTAGTATTCTATACGTAATAATTCTATGACTTATAACTATTCCGCCTTATTACAAAAATTAGTTTATGTTTAGTCACAGGCTGAAACTAAAATTTGTTTAACGAAAGATGTCCCGCGCAAATATGCGATGAAAAATGTTATGTATGGAAATTGAAAATGTGAAAATGGCAAATGTCAAATTTTGCGAAGGCAGTGGCGGTATAGTTAGGACTATTCTTAAACCATAGTTTAAGCCTGACACTAAAACGTAGTGATTATATATTCTTTTCTTTGTTCTATTTTTTTAATTTTAAACTCGTTTGTAGCCAAGGCCAGATAAATTTAATAAATTAAAAAATATACCCAGTTTTCTTTTCAAACTTCACATTTGGTGGGAATTTGATTCGTATGCAAAATGGAGAAACTCGAACTTCGTGTGGTTATTAAATATTTCTGCCTGAATTTTTTTTTACAAAAAGTGATTTGAAAAACTGCAGTCTACTTTGGCAGACAATGTTCCGTCTTATTCTTCAGTGGCATACTGGTGCGCTGAATTTAAACGCAGCAGTGACAATGACGACATTTGCTCGGGGCGGCCGGATTAAGTTCGAATAGAACGCATAGTGGCTAATGTCTTAATACAAAAGTCGTAATATATTTTATTTACCGCTACGTATCGACAAATTGTGAAACTGAGCTCATAGTGAAATGGTAAAAATAATAAATAATGCGAAAAAGTTTGTTACTGAAGCACGAAATGTCATATTATAGACACTAAAATATTATATTTATTTATTTACGTTTCTCAGACTCACAAGCTCTGCATAGAGGAAAGTATTAGCATCTACACATACAAATGGAACATATTGTTATACGAGTATGTGTTTGCCGTTGTAAGAGAATCCATCTCACAATTTCGTCCCGTGGGTATTGTAAGAGACGACTATGTTTACTTATATCGTATGGCTTCCGATAGATGGTGGTGTACCATCTTTATTTATATTAGACCAGCAGCAGGTAGCGTTAAATACCCAGACCGGCGACGGGCAGCAAATTCAAAGCTCCAAAACGTCTGGTACTATGATCGTCAATCCGCCTGCCAAGCGTGACGATCTCGTTGCAAAGGGAATAAACCTTCAGCAATGGATTTTTCGTCGATAGACAGGTATCCATGGGATTTTCCACGTATAGAAAAGTATGTCAAGGGACCTACATGTTGAATGACTGATAGAAATTTCCACAAGATATTAAGTTTGCATTAGTTGGTTACTTTGGAAGTCGATGGTTGCAGGTTACTAAGGACCGTGCTTTGTAGCATTTCTTGGGGGAGGCCTATTTTCGGCAGTGGACTTGTGACGGACTATAATCATGATTATCATCATTGATGATCGTAATCATTATCATCACCATCATCATTACATTATTATTCTAGTCTAAGGCTAAAACAAAAAAGAGAAAGAGTAAATAAGCCAAATAACCTTATAACTTCATCTAGGGCTTTAACTTATTTATAGAGAGGGAGTAAGTAGTCTGGTTATCACTAACATTCCTTCTCCTTTGTCACTCCAGATTCAGTTTATGTTATAGTCGTACTCCACGCATGAATTTTTATGTAGTATTAAAACGAAAAGTTATGCCCATTAGTTCCCTATAAGTCAATTTCACCTAAACGTTGCACTATGTCGATTTTAGAAAGAGACTTTGGTGACTAACTTTTTTAGACAAAAACCCAAGTCTTACAGATAGTTGTTGGTAAGCAGAGTTACCAGCATGAAGGATATTATTTATTGTTTGCACTTTTAACGCTGGAAGCACAATTAGACTACGAAGAGTTGGTGTTAGTGCTCCTTTTCTACCGACTTCAAAAAGGAGACGGTACTCAATTCGACTGTATGTTTTTTTTATGTGTGTTACCTCATAACTTATTTCTGGGTGAACCCATTTCGATGATTATTTTTTTATTTGAAAGCTGGTGCTTCTCATGTGGTCCCATATAAATTTGTTCAAAGTTTGGCCAATAGTTTATGAGTTATTCTTAATAATTTATATTGAAGTCGGTAGTACAAATTTTTTAATTTTTAATTATCTGCCAGGAAGTTTGTCTAGGTAGATACCTCCTCCTTACTTATTTCTACCGCCAAATAGCAGTACTTGCACTATGTGTTCCGGTCTGAAGGGTATAGAGAGCCAGTATAATTACGGGCTGTGAGGCATTCCATCTTAGTCCTCAGATGTGACAACGTATTTCTGGCCTTCTTTATTTGATGTTGGCAGCAGATGTTCATAGATAGCAGCTGTCACCTACCTCAGGTGAACTGTAAGTTTGACTGTCACTTCAGTTTTATATAAAATAATATTGCCAAAGTATTGGCTATTAAACAGTATTATTAAAGTAACAGTAGGGTATACTATAGATGTACTTTATGGAATACGTAATTCTAGCTTTGGATCCACATATCATGACGTACAAGCATTTCGAATGTAATATCTCTCTATATATTATATGCAGACTACGTACAAGGCACAGATTTTCTAGTTTAGAAATGGGAAATTGAGACAGAGAGGAGTCTGCCGCGCTCCTCTTTATTATTTGCGGAAAACATCTTTCTGAATCGATTTTACTTTTCAAACACAGGAATTGATTAGTTTCGCAGTTGCCTAGGCTTTTACAGCTTAATCAAATATATAATAGCTTATAAAATAGAAGACGATAAATGCCCGTTCTCTGCGCTGTGTGTTTGGGTTAGGCAAAAAAGCTAAAGAATATATGAAATTTAAACATCTACAAATATATTTTATCATTTGAAAATAAGCGAGTAATTGTTACACTACGTTGTTATTCCATCTTACCACCTTATAATTATTTATGATGAATTAATATGAAATGAAATATGTATTTTAATTTCTTCGACATATGAAAATAAAATTTCGTTTGTCATATACCTATCATTTTTGTAGAATCTACTAAATCAATAAAGAAACTCCGCTGGTATCCACTTTCTTGCCATTTTTATTTAGGTTTATATTATACTAGCTTTTGCCCGCGACTTCGTCCGCGTGGAGTTCGGTTATATCGCGCCCATGTGTGAAAAAGAGTCTGCTGGTCCAAGCCACAATTATAACTGGATGTCGCGGGCAAAAGCTAGTAAACTACAAAACTTCTTTATACACCACATTTTTTGCTAATCTATTACTGTGTGCCAAAATTATCAGACTACGGGGCGAGCCACATAGAATTGCCCGTGTGAAAAACAATTTTGTCTTAAGTCTATACCCGCAAATTTTAATGTCTGCCCTTGTGATGTGTTTATGGTCATTGCAAAGCAGACTTTGAGAAACTGTATTCGTTTGAATTCAAAGGGAGATCATTCGGGATCAAGGAATTCTTGGTACAAATACAGTTTCCCTTGCGCACATCCAGTTATAATTGAGGCTTCCACTACATTGCGATGTAACGCTTTTACTTTTAGTCTGGTTCCGTTGCACAGTTGAGGAGGTTTTAAATTTCGCAACAATATAACAGGAGTGCCCACGCGCAGAATAAACATATTATGTGGAAGACCCGATGGTTTCAGGAATTAAGAAATTCGACAGGGTAGTTAATTGCGTCATCTGTGTTGACCACAGAGTCTATTGACGTACACCATTTCTTCCCCTCAAAAGACATTAACAATATATCGTTGATTGCCGCTGCTCGGTCGTTTTTGGGGTTAGTATGGCACGTTCACACAACCATTCCATTGGCTGGCTTATCGTGGATATGATCACTATCTGGGTAAATTTTGGATATTAACTCCTGTAACGTAAATACAACTGTGCACAAATTATCAGGAATGGTAATCATTCCGTCATTTATCGGTAATCACCGTTGCTAATTTCAAGTAGTAGATTTGCAATCCACCAGCAGACTCTTATTCTCCTAAGTGTATCGGCATATTTTTCGAGAGCTTGAGGATTTTAATTAGAGGCCATAAAGAGGATCTCTTAAGACACGCCTTAACTTCATCTACTCTAGTTCCTTTTGGCACTACTGGTGAGTCTGTCTAAAATCTCCAGCCAGCAAAACCGTTACACCACCCATTAACTTCTTATTTCGTCTTATATTTGTAGAGTTCTGTTTAAAGCCTCTACGCCACCCTTATGAGCCATGGTTATTTCATCCCACACTATCATTTTCGTATGTTTTACTACTTCAGCAAAATTACTTTGTTTCGATATATTACAAATGGGAGTATCGGGTGTTGTTAAATTGAGTGGTAATGAGGTAACTTGAGGGTGGAAGGTAGCATGAGCAGTTGCTCATGCTACCTTCCACCTCAAGCAGTGTAGCTGCGATCCCAGAAGAAGCCACAGCCAAAGTAATTCCATGAGTACTTCTAACTTTTCTAATAGCAAATTTATGAGGAATGTTTTGCATGTTCCACCGGAGCATCTAAAAGAATATTCTACCCTCATTTGATTCAATTTTTGGGTTAATTTGATTGTAAACTGCTTTTTGTTCGTCATTCAGTGATCCCTCATTATTTTTAACTATGTTTTCTAATGATGCTAAGTCGTAACTTGTCTCTTTAAGAAACTCTCTATTTTCAAATTGTTGTTCTTTGCTTGGTTGGGGTAACCCATACTCTTTTAGTAGCCGACCACCCAACGCTAATACGGCATCTTCTATTACCGAAAGGCATTTGTTAAATACCATATCTGTTATGTGCTCTACATCCACATCTCCCAGTCTTTCTAATTGCCTTTTAAAATCTTCAGATAGGTATTCTTTGAATTTCTCCCAAATGCTTAAAGGGTCTGATACTTGGCAGAACACTAAAATAATCGTAAAAAGATCCCGAATCATTTGCGGTGATTGGCAAAGTGCTGCCTCTTCCATTGCTGCGAACAAATGCTGATCATCTTCAAGCAAGCCGAGAGCTTTGCACGCTGATTGGAACGTGGAATATACATGACCATCTACAGTTTTTAACGCTTCAAATGAAATTGGGCCCCGAATCTCATGAAGAAGCATGCGAAGGTGATTGCATTCTGTATTGTTCGGATGCACAGTATAAAACCTGCCCAGAACGTGCTCTTTTTTGCCCCTGGCTCTGGCCTGGCCGTTTGCTCCTCTCTTTCTCCTTTGGAACTTTCTTTTATCCCAAACGTAGTATGCAGGTACTTCTAGGTAGATCAATATTTTTGCAAAGTTATCCACTTTACACAAATCGAAAAAGGATAGGAGTGTGGTTATTCGAGGATTATTCACTCTTTCACTCAGATTTTGCTCATTAAAATAAACACTTTGCCTATTATCCAAATGAACAGCGAGGTGGACTACGGGAGGGAAACAGTCATGAATGGGAAATTCAAGGATTCGCCATACTGCCTCTGATGAACTTATCTTCCACTTGTGTAGGTTTAAACTTCATCCTTCTCATTCTCTAAAGCAAACGATGCCTAGTCTGAACCTTTATTTACGTATTTACAGACGTATTTTATTGATTTCACCGAATGACAATATTCCACATTTAAGTGAGCGTTAAATGTTTTTAATAATACTGGATTATAAGGGATTATCTATGGTTGTGCCTTTGATATCAACAGAGAACCCACCGTCATCTACTAAACGTCTCTTGTACTGCGGATAACCGTCTTCACCAGTTCGAGTTTCCCTTATGAGAGCCCTGGGGTATCGTTTAGATATCGTTCCAAATGGACCATGTATCATATTACATTTAACGATTTCGTGGAGCTCTGGGTCACGTTTGGGATCCGGTATTTCAAAACAAATAACTGTGGTAGAGCCACGCGGCAGCTTGTGCTGTCGCACGGATGGGCTGGCTCGAACCGGGTTAGTACTACGACCTCACAGAATACCAGCGTGAAGTACAGGTTTACCTCTGCGTTTCGCTTGGTGCGTGCAGGTGGCCGGAGGCCCAATCCCCATCAACATGGTAGCGGAATTAAACGAAAGACAACCCCAGGAGGGTACCAGCACCCTGGAGAATCCTCGCTGAGCATCCACGACCAAGCTACCCACTCCTGAGCGTGGTGCTCAGACTGCCCCGCGTATTCTGGGGCAAAATTCCGCTCGCGACTAATACTGATCGGGGCAAGTGGAGCAATAAGACCAAGGCGACCCCTGTCACGATATCCGTGAATTTTGCAACATCAGGGACTTCATATAACCTTAACGCTGTCCACTTCCATCTAGAGACGGCGAAGCCGGCACTCTTTAACCGAGACTCAGGTGTCCTCTGGCTGATACTATATCTCTCCTACCGGGGTACAAATTAGAACACTCCTTTGTGCTCCGGGTTGGAGTTTGCATACGTCAGAGAGGACATCTGTTTTCGACGCCTCGGCAGTCTTGAAGGTACGGACCTGTCCATCCTATGGCTGCGCGTAGATAGCGACGACCATCCCGCGTCTACGGGTGCCCTATAGGTCCCATAACGGTAATGCCGAAACAGACCGACTCATCGACCACGTCCAAATGGCTACAGATTCCTTGTTACAGCAGATCCCATCCGCAGAGATCGTGATCCTTGGCGATTTTAACGCCCACCACGCCGAATGACTCGGTTCACGTTCAACCGATCATGCAGGGAGATCTGTTTATGACTTTGCTTTGGCATATGGTCTTACACAGCTGGTTACCGCCTACGCGGATTCCAGATGTGGAAGATCATGAACCTTCCTGTTGGACCTTCTGCTGAACTCTCATCCGGACGGATATCAGATTTCGTCGACGCTCCTTTAGGCTCGTCGGACCATTGTCTTGTCCGGAGTGTGGTGCCACCACTAACGTCGCGGTTTCTGCAGGCTACCGCCGTGTTTGGCACTATAGGTCGGCCGATTGGGATAGGATGCGGTCTTTTTGCATCCCACCCAAGGGTTTGCTCGCCGGAAGATCCCAGCGTTGTTGCTGATTCTGTTGCTGATGTGGTACTTCAGCGTATGGAACTTTTATTCCATCCTCTGTGGTGCCCATCGGAGGCAGATCCCAGCCATGATTTGGTCGCTCCTGTAAAATAGCATCACGCTATAAGCAGGAGTGCTACTGGCCTGGGCTGACGCATCAACGTCTAGGGATGTAAACACCAGCATGCTTAAAAAGAAGTATAACTTCGCCTCCAGGTCCTTCAAAGAGTCATTGCCAAGGCAAGGTCTGAGCACATCGGCAGAATTGGCGAGAAGCTAGTTCACCTTCCTTCGGGAACCCGTGCATTCTGGTCTTTGCCAAGGCTATCCAAGGGAACTTCTGTCAGCCATCTCTACCATCACTGCACAGAGGACGACTCACTGGCCCATGCCGCAAAGGAGAAAGCCGATCTGTTAGGCCTCTTGCGTCCAACTCGACTATGAATGACGGGGAACACACCGCCGACTATCCCGCGGTGTGAGTGCTCCATGCCGGACGTGCGATTTACACAGCGCTCGGTTCGCAAAGCACTCCTCTCCTGGACGTCAGCAAGTCGAGTGGGCCTGATGGAGTCCCTCCCATTGTGCTGAAGACGTGTGCCCGGAGTTGGCACTGGTTTTAACGCGTCTTTTCCGGTACCCTACTCCCAAGGCGTAGTCCTGAATTCATGGAAGACAGCTTTGGTTCACCTGATCCCAAAAAGGCGACCGCTAAGATCCGTCCAACTACAGGCCTATCGCCATCACCTCCTTGTTCTCCAAAATAATGGAGTCTATTATAAACTGCCAGCTCATGAGGTACCTTGAGGATCACCAGCTGATTAGTGACCGCCAATACGGTTTTCGTCGTGGTCGATCAGCTGGTGATCTTCTGGTTTGTCAATAACTTCATGATATTTTTCACCTTTAGTCGAAACACCCTCGAAATTATATCGTACCTATCATGAGATTGTTGTCCTTGAAGCAATTTGTTTTTTGTCTCGTCCCAGCGAGAATAGCATGTGAAAGTGGTAAAAAGATCAGGCCGGTCGTAATTCCTAACATAAGTCATAGCGTACTGTGCTCTTTCATGCATATACCTAGGTCCCCCCGTAAAAGATATTGGAAGGACAACCATTTGCCCTAGTTGATTGGCTTCTGCATCTTGTCGTCCAATAGCATCTTTTAAATGGATGTAACTATCAGCACGTAATTTGACTTGATTATTTTTGATATAATTTAATCTCTCTGTTTCTATTTTGGCGTATTCGTCCACCAAATATTGACTAAAAAGGGCACGATAGTTGACTAAATAGTTATCTTCTCCTTCTTTAATCATTCATCATCATCATCATCATTACAGCCCTTCACAAGTCCACTGCTGAACATAGGCCTCCCCCACGGAATGCCACAAAGCACGGTCCCGAGCTACCTGCATCCATTGACTTCCTGCATGTCTTACCAGGTCGTCACTCCATCTAGTGGGGGGACGCCCTACACTTCGCCTGCCGGTACGAGGCTGCCACTCGAGAACCTTTCTTCCCCATCGGTTGTCGGTTCTTCGAGCTATATGGCCGGCTCACTGCCACTTCAGCTTACTAATCCGTTGGGCTATGTCGGTTACTCTGGTTCTACTGCGGATATCCTCATTTCTAAGTTTATCACGCAGAGAAACCCCGAGCATAGCCCTCTCCATAGCTCGCTGAGCGACCTTGAGCTTCCTCATACGGCCAGCAGTGAAGGACCACGTCTCAGTTCCATATGTCATCACTGGCAACACGCACTGGTTGTACAATTTAGTTTTGAGGTTTTGAGGTATGCCTGACGAGAAGATGTGTCGTAATCTCCCGAAAGCTGCCCAGCCGAGTTGAATCCGTCGATTGACCTCTCGGTCGAAGTTGGACTTACCTAGTCGGACTATTTGTCCCAGGTAAACATATTCGTCAACAACTTCGAGCTTAGTGCTCCCAACAACTACCGGCATAGGTGTGACATGGACATTAAACATGATTTTTGTTTTGTCCATGTTCATCTTGAGACCTATCCGTTGGGAGACACAATTGAGGTCATTGAGCATAGTCTTAGGTCCTCCAGCGATTCTGCCATAAGGACTATATCGTCGGCAAATCGAAGGTGAGTGATGTACTCGCCATTGATGTTAATACCGTATCCTTTCCAGTCCAGTAGCTTGAAAACGTCTTCCAATGCAGCGGTGAAGAGTTTCGGGGATATTACGTCACCCTGTCTTACACCTCTCTGCAGTTGGATAGGTTTCGTACTCTGGTTCTGTACTCGGATAGCCATCGTAGCCCTACTGTGCAAACACTTCAGCACCTCAATATACCGACAGTCCAGTTGGCACCGCTGAAGGGACTATAGCACCGCCCAAATTTCGACGGAATCAAAGGCTTTCTCATAGTCCACATACGCAAGGCAAAGTGGCAGATTGTACTCGTCAGTCTTCTATACAATTTGCCGAAGGGTATGTATGTGGTCTATGGTGCTAAAGCCTTTTCGGAAACCGGCTTGTTCGGGAGGCTGGAAGTCGTCGAGTCTGCATGCGAGACGATTCGTAATGACTCTCGAAAACAGCACGTAGACGCTGCTCAGAAGGGAGATCGGTCTGTAGTTCTTCAAGAGAGCGTTGTCGCCTTTCTTGAAGAACAAGACCACCGCACTTCTGCTCCACGCCTCCGGTGTAATGCCACCATGGAGGACGGAATTAAAGAGATTATGAAGGACTTCAAGTACCGGTTTTCCACCCGCTTTCAGAAGCTCCGCTGTAATTCCATCCTCGCCTGGGGCCTTGCCGTTTTTAAGATGATGGAGAGCCATTCTAATCTCGCTCAGACTGACGTCCGGGATATCATCGGAATAGTGTCGGATAAGACTTGCTCTTGGATCGTTACTCACACTTGCGTGTGGCTCCAACGATGACGTGTACAGCTGCCCATAGAACCCCTCAATCTCACTCAAAATCTCAGGTGTCCCAGAAACGATGGCAGCATCGTTTCTGGACAATCGGTCTTCAGCTTCGACAGTTGGCTCTTTCTGGCAGACAGATCTCTGGCAAAGACTTTGGAGCCCTGGTTCCGCTCGATCGCTTCTTCAATACAAGCTGTATTGAAGTTGCGCAAGTCCCGCCGCAAGCATTTGGAGATCTGTCTATTCAGTTGCCTGTATGCTGTCAAATCTGCTGAAGACTGCAACTCCATCTCCCGTCTAACAACCATGAGATTAAGAGTGTGATCGGAGATTTTTTGTGTTCTTCTGCGACGGGTCTTACAGAACTTAGCTTCGACCGCATGGACAGTTTCCACAAGCTTGTCATTTATGTCATCCACTTCATTGCAAACTTCTAGGCACTGAAAACGATTTTGTAACTCGAGCTGAAAGTTTTCGGGACTTTGGATTAGAGCACGAAGGGGACGGATTTAATCATTAGACGTGACCTCTCCAACTTAACGTTTAGGTTCAGTGTGCCTCTCACCATTCGGTGATCGCTGCCAGTTTTCACCCTCGCGATGATTGAGACATCACTGAACAGTTGTCGTCTTGTCGTCATAATGAAGTCAATCTCATTTTTTGTTGAACCGATTACCACCAGCGATTTTTCCGGACCGATACGACTTAGGGACCTTCAAGAAAAGAGCCTACTCCTTTTTAAAAGGCCGGCAACGCATCTGCAATTCCCCTGGTGTTGCGGTTGTTCATGGGCGGCGGTAGTCACTTACCATCAGGTGAGCCGCATGCTCGTTTGCCCCCTCTCCTATAAAAAAAATATTGTCGATTTAATCCGGAGTAATACGTTTGTGAAGCCATAAAAGAATATGAATATGTAGAAGGCCTCTCTTTTGCCACTCCGTTGAGTACATATAGCATCGCACTTCACCAAATATTTTGCCCTTTGTCAATAACTTCATGATCTTTTCACCTTTAGTCGAAACACCCTCGAAATTATATCGTGTCTATCATGAGATTGTTGTCCTTGAAGCATTTTCTCTTTTATCTCGTCCCAGCGAGAATTGCATGTGAAAGTGGTAAAAGATCAGGCCGGTCGTAATTCTAACATGAGTCAAAGCGTACTGTGCTCTTTCGTGCATATACCTAGGTCCCCCGTATAAAATATTGGAAGGACAACCATTTGTCCTAGTTGATTGGCTTCTGCATCTTGTCGTCCAATAGCATCTTTTAAATGGATGTAACTATCAGCACGTAATTTGACTTGATTATTTTGATATAATTTAATCTCTCTGTTTCTATTTTGGCGTATTCGTCCACCAAATATTGACTAAAAAGGGCACGATAGTTGACTAAATAGTTATCTTCTCCTTCTTTAATCATTATTCTATACGAATAGAAACTTGCAGAAGAGACAGTTTTATTATGCGACAACTTAGTTGTGGGATCGCATTGTGGTATGTTGATTGAATACCCATCATCCCCCAGCAAAACATCAATGGATACTGTAGCGCATCATATGCTCGATGTATCTCACTAATACGCTGAAGTGTATTACTTCGGCTCTCGAGGATGATGTCCCTTCGATCAAATTGTTGATCCACTAATACTAAAGCCACTTAATTTGTAGTTGGTGCATTGTACCTACCTCTATGTTCTTCTGGTGGTTTTTTATCAGCATGTATAACAACTTTGTATGACTCTGAAGGAGGGGCTTTATGTATGGCACTTTTCAGATCTTTTATATACGGGTTCACTTGATGAAGGATATTCTGCAATTGTTTGATTAAATTTGGCTTTAAGTTAGGAAATTTAGAACATCGAATCTTTGCTTCTCGATCATCTTCACCTACAAAATATATTTGAAGGTACTGAGCGTCATGTTCGGCTTCTGGTAATATACTTCCAATTAAATAGTAGACCTGGTTTTTCACCGACTTTTAAAGTACTTTAAAAGTCGGTGAAAAACCATTTGCTGTTACCTGTTTACCACCAAAGGAAGTCATCTGGAAATATTCATTATATTTACGAAAATTACCCATAAAATAATCATGATCTGGGTGAAGATCATTAGTCAAACTAAAGAGTGGTTCAGGCAGTTGGTTCAACCGATCAAGTTGCACTTTTCCAGCGCTGCAACACATACCAGGTGTCTCATCCTTCCATTTCAGCGCATTGCACCACTGACACTTGTATGTCATAGAACCCAAGGCTACAGTTCTATAAGCAATATCAGGGTCATACTCCATAGCGGAATGAACCTTGTTTTTCCATAAACGCAGTGTAATGTTTTCCTCATACCGTGACTGAATTGCTCTATGCACTTGTGGATTCGCAGTTTGGTAATTTGCAACAGCTTGCCTGTGTACATCGGGTTTTTTTTTCTGATAAGCGGACACAGCTTTACGATTTGAATCTGGCTTGTTCTGCCTATATCTGCCTTTCTTGTGCACTTTTTAATTGTCTTTTTTTTTGTGTATTGTTAATTAGTAAATCTCGACCTTCGTTTATTTTTCTTTTTTTCATATTTTAATATCTACGATACATATTGATCTGTTCCACTGGTTGGAGATGATATTTCACTGTTTACAAAATATCTAACAGTTAAATGGTCAAGCTCTGGAAAATGATAACGCTCTTTGACAGGTACCTCCATGCGACGCTGTGTAATTTTCTTCGCAACAATAGGCACATAGGCGTCAAAATGTCCATTACATAAATAATGGCTAAATCGTAATCGCCTTACTGGACAGATATCTGTTCCGGACTCTGTGTATAGCAGACTGTTTCGATTTACTTCAAACCGAAACGGAAATATTAAACAAAAATTGCTACCAATTCACAAAGTCCACCGTAAGTTTAATTTTTAACATATCGGCTGAATATTCATTTGCTGTTGAATAATTATCACCATTTCTGTCGTGGGTCATAACTGAAAACCTAGGCCAATCATTTACCACAAATTTAACAATTTGTGAACACACCACCATCACATTTTCTTGGATTCCGTGCATTAAAAATGAAAGAGCACAAAACAAACAGGCGCCGTCTATAATGGGGACGACAGTATGTTCTTCCATTTTTCCTTAATTTTAAGAGTTTCTATAGTCATTTTTCAGTGAGAAAAATACGTCTATCAACAATACCCAATCACAAAGCAAATTGAATTCCAAGTTTGAACAGTGGTTGTAAGAAAGACAAAAACAAGCAACTAATCCGAAACACGAAGTAAATCTTAAACCGTAAGCAAGCAAACAAAGGAGAAGTCTAGTCGAATATCCGTTAACAGTGAATAGGTACCGTATGTGGTACAGGTTGAAGCTCGCATTCACCATTCACTTTATATTAGTTCGAAAAAACACAACGTTACCGCGTTCTAAAACGATACCAACGCCATCTATTGGTAGAGATTGGAACTTGAAGATCAATACAAAATAGGTAGGTACCTAAGTATTTTTTTTGGTTTTGCCATTTTATTAATTTGTACAAAAATATATTTGGTTTGGTTGTTTATTTTCATTGTTTTTTAATTTTTTAATTTGTATTTTTTTGTTCAGGTGTAAGTTTGTGCAAATTTTTTGTACAAATCTTCTTGTCTATTTTGTTTTATGTTTTTGTGCAATAAAAGTATATTCTATTCTATTCTAATAAATTAAGTTTAAAATATTTATCAAAATCATTTACGTTATTTACGACCCAAAAACCTTAAAAATGTCACCCAAGTCACCCAACCCATGATGATTTTTACATATAAATATACATCCATCCATCCTTCCATCCATGTTGGTTTCAAACCATAATCGATGCCATTTTCGTAATTAACGTCCAAAAAAACCATAAAAGGACACCCATATTGACATTTCAACCACATCGCACCCCCACAGGGGATGATGGTAGGTATTTCCCGTCTGCTACGTTGGATTTTGAAATTGAAGTTGTTGTTTTCGTGATCAGCGACCCGATAAACCGTAAAAACGATACCCATGTTGATTTTTAGAATTTGTCTCCCCTTTTCCACCTTTTAGGGGTTGAATTATGAAAGAGCCTGAAACACTTGTTTACTCATTTATTGATAGGAGTACTCCTGTGAAGTTTCGAATAAAATAGTTTAACTAATCTTGTTTCCCCATACAAACTTTCAACCCCTTTTCACCCCCTTAGGGATTGAATTTTCATAAACCCTAGGACACGTAATTGTTTATTTATAATCTTTGGCCTAAAAGCAAAGTTTCAGGCTTCTAGCTCTAAAAATGACGGACTTCCATACAAACGTTTAACCCCTTTTTCACCACCTTAGGGGACGAATTTTCAAAAATCCTTTCTTAACGGATGCCTACGTCATTAAAACTGTCTGTATGCCAAATTTCAGCGAAATCCGTTCAGTAGTTTCGGCTGTGCGTTGATAGATGAATCGGTCAGGTTTGCATTTTATATAACATATAGATAACTTAGGATATATAGATTTTTACTTGGTAGAGCCATGCTGCAGCTATATTATGCTTGTGGCACGAATGGGGTGGCTCAATCAGGGAAGGACCACGCTCTCGTAAAATACCAGCGTAAAATAGCAGTTATGCTGCTGTGTTTCGTATGGTGCGACCCTTTTTATTGGATACGAGGCAATCCATTTTAATCCTCATGGGTGACAATGCATCTGCATATTGACTCTTAATAGAGGATGAATGTAGATGTCTAAGGGCCATAGTATCCACTTACCTCCACTACTTATCAGGTGGACTGTGTGCTCGTTTGTCACACTTATTCTATAAAAAAAATACAGAATTGAAAACGACAACAAACCAATCGCTGAAACTGAAGTATGTTTTATGATGTAAACAAAACAAGATTAATAATATTGTAGTATCAGCGTATGTATGTGGCAGCCATCGCCCTCTTCAACCTTAAAAGGAAGTGGACGACCCGTTTCACGACGCCGCCGCAGTGAGAGAACTTTAACCGAGCAAAGAGGAAAGCAAGGAAAATCTTTAGACTCCGTTAGATGGCGAAATAACAATTTTGGCCTTTTTGAATTTAAACCAGTCCAAATGTGTCCACGACTTTTCTACGACCAGGGCGGCGCCACTTTGGAATGAGGTGAAATATTTGACAGGTTTCATAGCGGGGGAAGTTAATTTGTTAAAAAAGTGAAGAGATTAATGATTCCATCCGAAATATTAGTTATATTTTATATTAATTAGATTAGAAATGGATAAACCAAACTGCGGATATTCCGAAAAGTAAGAGAATTAAAAATGTGTAAAAAATTAAAGAATACAGAACTTTTTGTTTATATTATTATTAACACTAGAAACCGAAAAATATATAATTAAAATACAACTTTTCAATCATGATGACTCTGTGTAATTATCTGCGTAACAAATAAGTTCACCTTATCTCACTTCCAACTAGCGACATCTGGTGAGCGTAAGCTATATATTAGGCCTCATTGTTTAGTTAGCTTGTGGATACTTCTAGTGTAACAACTGGGCACAACAAGTGCTTAAAATCAATATATGATTAGAAAGAAAAAAACATTGTTAGCTCTAATTCATTGTTTAAACGATTACATAGGTAGTTTGTTTTAAGGAATGCAATAAAAAAAAAATAAGTAGTCCGTAAAACTCGTTTCTAATTAAATTTAACCCTTTTCCATAGATGGCGGTACGCGTCGAGTTGTAATTTTATATCCCTTAACCATCCATTAAAGCCTGTCAAAGTCCACTGCTGAACTGGCTGAACATAGGCGTCCCCATAGTTAGCCTCATATAGGTGATATTTGCCATAGTTGCCACGCTTGGTAGGTGGGTTGGCAACTGCAGTTCTTAATTTTCTAGTTGTGATTCGGAAGACGCTGCTGCTCATCGCCAGGTTGTTTGCTTACCTCTGTCAACTGTTATGACACCCATTTCCAAAACTAAATGACGTTTTGCCTTGTGGTCAGAGTACCTGGCCGTGAGTTTTGTATTTGATTCCCGGATGAAATCAACGGTCACACAAAAAGCGCAAATTGTTAGTGTTTCTACAGATTAAATAATAGTTACTACGTAAGTCTTAGCGATTACGACTGCAATTAAATCTTTGTAATTTTGCTGTATACGTATACGGCATTCTTATTACTAATGCTTCTTTGGAATTAAATTTTTTGTCTATCAAAAATTAATTAAAACTTCGAAAGAAGACTTTTGGGGAAAGTTCTGAAGGATCTCTAGCTTTAGTTCCGCTAATATTTCCGTAGATTTCGTCCTGTACATACTGTGCGTCACTTAGTTCGCAAGGTACTTACTTGCTAAGCTTCTTTATTTTACTGATTTGCCGCAAATGATCTAATTTCGTTTTCATCATTACATCAAATACCGATGTTAGCTCAACCTTAGTTTGAGATGGATCCGCTTTCACTATCACCTTCAGTTCGTCTTTTACAACCTTTTTCTCCAGCCGGATACAAAATTCATTTATGATGACAAATTCCCTAACAAAGCGATTGAAACCATAACGCAAAGTTCGTTCGTTTAAAAAAAGGAATAGATGTCTTAAATATTTTGGAATTTAGATTTCCAAGTCAAACCATAGTTATTATAGTTCAAAGTGGCTACTTCAACAAAACGACAACTTCATAGGTAAATTCCTAATTATCTTGTTTCTTTTCTGATCACCGTGTCAATTTTTCCATCATGAGCATATAGCATATGGGCAAATCAGAATGGGGTGTTTATTAAGAAACTAATAGCTCACAACATTGTTTGTAAGTTGTTGTCATGGACAAAATTGGCCAGGTTGGCAAGCTCGTAACAATCTAACAATTATCACGCATACGCAAAAGCATCCTAAACCTACCTTTTAAATCCGTATCTGCATTATTATTATCAAAGATTGTTATAATAAAAATTGCTGTGTGTCATTGACTTATGAAATAGTCAAACCAAAATGATATTATGTGTACAGCGCTATCTATCGGTGTATATGGGCACTACAATCAAATTCTAAAATTGAGTTTGCGTTTAATAAAATATAGATGACAGTAGCATACAATTCATTTTAATGTCATCAACATGTTACACAGTTATTTCGTTTATTCGTTGTACTGTGTTAGTAATGGATGTAGGCGTCATTTATAGAATCGGCGATCTTCATCAACTGTTCTTCTTTGTGGCGTAATATCCCTTTTAGAAATGAAGAAATGAGAACATTAATTTTTAAAATTTTTAGAATGACTATCTTACAGCCAACCTAAGGGCTGCATAACTTTTACTTGAACTTAACTTTTGACATGTTCTATAGTCACTACTTACAACACATACAAGATCAAATGGAGTGATGAATTCTCTTACGCAGCCACCACACGGTCAAATGAAACACATTTGAAGCAAACTTGACCTCTGAATAACCACCATAGTATAGATTATGCCTTAAGAACAATTATAACAGAATATTTATTTGTATTATGCTAGAAATATACACTGACAGGCCAATTTTGTAACAATTATGCTGCTTGAACTCGAAAATCAATGAAGTATTACCAGCAAATATACTGTAATTTTTTTTATTCCTTACTAAACAAAAACTGGCCTAGTGCAGGTCGGACCACGCACAATGTAGAGGTAGGGTTCCGCAGTTGCCAGTGACAATAGGTGATCTTTCTTGATAATGAGCATAATAAGTGAGTTCGCGCTTTGACCGCTATAACGACTAAAAATGGGCCCAAATAGGAAGATCGTAACTGAAGGACTTATTTACAAATCAGACTTATAAGGAGTGGTATTCAAAAATGATTTAAAAAACTTTTCGATTTTGAAAATAATACAATTTAAATCAAATCATTCACATGCCAAGGTACAAAGTTGACCCGGCAGTGCCTAAGATATACATATTTTATGACCGTAACGAACCTTCACGTAAACCCTTACTGCCTTAAATTATCTTGAGGTCGCCTGCGTAAGCCAAGAGTGCGACGAGTGAGACTGTATGAGGTTATATGATTGTATGAATACTTTGAATAAGGCCTACAATAACTACCAACTAAAAAATAAGTGAAAGTAGTAAGTAAGAAAGATTCTCCCTGCCTATCCCGTAAATGAAAAAGTAAAGCTATAAACATATAGATTGACTATACATATAAGTCGTTTTCTTCATCTAAAATGTTTATTTTTAAGTTTACAATAACATTACAAAGTTATAATGCAGCTAGTTTTAGGTAATTTTCTATGGAGTTGTTAGGAAATTTTTCTAATCCAAGTGCATTTTATAAGTTGGTCGACTATTGCTCGTTGTCTTCTTAATTCTACTTAGCTGTGATAGTTTTCTTTTTAATTTCATTATATATACTACTATTGTGTATAGTTTTCACATTTCTAAAAACAGCGGTTTAGTTGGTACAGGGGGGACACATGAATCTAATGAAAAATACCACTTTAAAGCTAAATATTTCGCAAACGGACCCCTGAATCGAAAAGATGTTGTTCCACACCCCCAATGTTTTTGAAAGACCTATCCACCGATACCCCACATGATGGAATAGACGGGTGAAAAACATCATCCTCCATTTACTTGTATGGGAAGTACCTAAAATAAAAATGTTTTTTAAGATTTTATTCCATAGTTTTCTAGGCGTGATTAGTATCTATAACTATGCCAAATTACAGATTTGAAGCACCTAGGGTCTCTGAGCAAAACCGCGGACGGACGGACGGACGGACGGACATGGCGAAACTATAAGGGTTCCTTGTTGTGTGGCTACGGAACCCTAAAAAAGGAACAAAAAGGGGCCAAGAATTGAGCCCTGAGGAAAGCCCATTGATACTATAGACCCGATTGAGATAAAATTATAGCTATTCAACATTTAATTCCACATGGATCGACCTCATTGTTCGGTTCGCACATAAACTCCCGAGACAGATTTTTGACGTGTTTTATTGGAAAATTTATTAAAATAACAATATTAGCAAAGCTTTTAGCATCACTAATGATACAGTTAATTCACTGCATGTTTTAAGATGTCGCCATTTCATCTAGTGATGTATCCTATCTTCATTTGTGGACTTTAATAATATTTTTATGACGATCATGATGATGATGAAGGTTCATGTGGTGGCGGAGTAAGCATAGAAATAGAAACTTTTTTATTCAATATAGATTATAAGTAATACTTATTGAAAGTTACTCATATATGTTTAATTTTCCACTGGTTTGGAAAATACTTCAATATAGATTGTAAATAATACTTACTCATTCACCACTGGTTCGGAAATTACCACTGTCCTGAGTAGAATCACCAAAAAACCTAGCGGGACATTTTTTTGAAAACTACAGTTTACAATCATTTAATGGTCTTACACAATTTATAACACAAAACAAATTGAAATAGCTTGGTAGCGATCACCTTATTCCCAGGGGCTATTATCATCCATAAATTTAATGATATTATAATAACCCCAAATAGAAAGAAAGTGCCCATTTGCAGGCTTTCACGGGCTTAAGAAGAAGAAGTACGTTTAATTGTTTCACCAACATAGGTGGTGGCGTAGAGAAGCCGTTACCCCTCGTTAAGTGAGTCTTATAAGAGGCAGGAAGTCAAGAGTAAAGGTCTAGTAAACCGGCCGATAATTTATGAAAGAAACCTATGCACAGCAGTGGACTGTTCGGGCTATTTATACTTTTATACTGTTAAATAATAAAGCGGAAGAGTTTTTTATGTTTTTTTTTGTTTGTTTAAACACGCTAATCTCTGGAAATACCGGTTCGATTTAAAAAAAATATTTTTGCAGCCAGAATCATGAGGAAAAGTATAGGCTCTAACATTAGGCTAAACCTCTCAGCTAGCTTTTAATATTGTCGGAAGAAAAGGCGCTCCCGAACTGCTTTATCCGTGTGCGCTAACGTAATGGTTAGTGATACGTAAATACAATATTCTACAAAAACATTGACCTTTACTCCATCTAAAAAAGTTCGCGGTACCATATGCCTATTCTTATACATAAGCCACAATTTATGTATTTTGCGACAAAAAATTATTGAAAATTAAAAAGTGGTTTATGAGCGTTATTATTAGGCATGGCTTATTAATCCTTAAAAATTGTCTTGATAATGAAAGTTACTTCATTATCAAGACAATTTTATGAAGATAAATTTTGCTTTTTATAGCATGTTATTTGGACGCATAGTTTAAGAGATAATGAAAAATTTAAATAATTCAACACTCGGCTCGGCGCACAAACGAAGACCCCAGCCGCCCGATAAGAACCGAGAAAAACTAGCAGTGAACACCTAATATAAGCGACGTGTCATGCTCAGACGCGTGATATACGCGAGTGAAACCGCGGGGCACTGCTAGTAATCAATATAATAGAACTACAGTTGAGTTGGCATAATAACTACAGAACATGTGATCCAGGATTTATATACCAGCTGGAGCCAATAGTTATGTAATATAATTTGTTTTTAAAATTTTCAATTTAAGTTATTTGGTCCATAGCTAGACAGGTTTTTTTAAGAATGCGACAGTAGGCAGTATTCTTAGATGTGATAATATTCAGCGTACTGAGCTAACTTTCTCGCATCTTCATACATTAAAATACATTGAAATTTACTGGTTTTTTGAATGTGTGTAAATTATTATCGTTCTAATTATTCCGACTCTCCAGTCTTACCTTCATTACAGGTTGAAACCCTACACGAGGTTCAATACTTAGGGCGTTTCTAAATTAGACCCGTCCTCCCAACGAATTCACATGGCAGTCCAAGGCGCAGTTCGTACTTACATGTGTGCGGTCCTTACCCCGTCCCACCACCCCAGCTATCGAAGCCATACTTTAATAGCACGGGTCCTACAGGGCTGCAGACGGCGTCAACATCGGTAGCATTATTGCACTCAATAACTTGCAAATCCTCGCTTCCGTTATAAATGCCACAGGGTTATGGAATTCACTTTCAGAAAAATCTTACCTCCGATCCAATCTTAGAGTAAAGTCTACTTTCGATTTTATCTCATAACGTGTTACCTCTGTGTTTGTTTTAAAAATCAGCCAAGAGATACAAGTCAGTACAAACAGAATAAGTGCTCATAAGTTGCGCCATGGTTGAATTTGACTAGGTGAATGACCATCATTGTCATTAATCAAAGCCATCAAGTGTTAATAACTTTACAGGAATTCATTACGCGGCTAATGACCATCTCGAAGGAGTAAAAGTCAAAAACAATATATTTGAGTAATTTTACTTTGCACATTAGGTTATTATTGTCGACCTTATCTTAATTTTTTAATATAAAATGCCAGTGGTGTCATTATTTTTTAAAACTAAGCTTTTTAGTCTCAAAAGCTAGGTAGCGTGATTTTAATACCCATAGACATCTACATTTATCCTCGAATAAGAATCAAAATGCAGATGCGTTTTCATCCCTGAGGACTGAGATGGAATTGGAATGCCTCGTTTTCAGTAAAAAGGGTCTCCAGTTCTCTATACTTACAATAAAGCATAAAATAACTTATTTGAGCTGCTATTTTACGCTGGTATTCTGTTAGAGCGTGATCCTACCTCGGTCGAGCCGACCCATTCGTGCTACAACCATAATATAGCTGCAGCTTGGCTCTACCTCGTAAATTAGTAATTCTTTAATAAAATCAATGAATGTTAATTTGCAGATTTCAAATTAACAATTCATTCAAGTCATGTTATCTCAAAAAGATGCAGAGCCAAATCTTTTCTCCTCTTTTAAAAATATTATTATGTTAGAACTTTTAAGTTAATTTAATTTGAATCCTTTTGGGCAAGTTATAGAAGAGCAAAGCTATTTACATGATTATAAGAAGACGTCAGCAAATAGCAATTAATTTTCTGTCTGTAACGTATGCAGTCCCTAAATTTTTATTCAAGAACATAATATCCAGGCTATTAAGCCCTCTATATGATTCTTCAAGAGTTCATTGTAAGACATCATGTATGTAAGATTTACAGTAATTGATATTCATAGCAGGTGGATTTTCGAACGCATTTTCAGACGTTCGTATCTTTCGTTACTCTACATCGCCGGTTTTGATATTTTATATCTAAATACGACAAACTGCCATCTATCGGAGGCTACGAGATTTTTCAACTAACTTCGCCATTTAGTTGCCCTTAAGATATTGGATGTGCTCAGAGAAATTATTCGGATTAATTCCAGCAGCCAAATTCCACCATCCACACCATCTGAATGCTTAGGGTTTCACTACTGTGCGAATTACCAGGAGTTTATTGGATAACTTTTTTCTAGAAGGCACTAGAGATTTTTCCGGACCGATGCGTTAAGAATCAACAAAAAAAGAACTTACTAATTTTTAAAAGGCCGGAACTCTCCTTCTAATCCTCTGATGTTGTTTATGAGTGGCCGTAGTAACTTATCATGTAATCAACTCATAACATTACGTAAATTCCCTTACGATGCCACGGCACGGAGTATCATAATAAATATTGGGACAAAGTTAATCATTTCGTAGAGCCCTAGGTAACAATGCTCGGGCTTAGGATATAGTCTAGTGTCAGGATCATTAAAAAATAGTATGTGTTAAAAATAAGTAAATGAAACATCAAAAAATGAATAGGTACGTCTATATATATATATATATATATATATATATATATATATATATATATACAACGTTAGACGTACCTATATAAGCGGAAAGAAATCTGTCATCTAATTTCGTGTAGTTTCCGTTAAGATTCCAATAGATGGCGCAGTAAGCCTTTGAATTGATTGTGTGTTCTAATATATTCCTGGCCGATAACAATAACGTCAACAAGGCTTGATTATTACCGGAAGTTGATAATTTCACATATAAAATACCACAAGTTTACGCGCAAACACTTATCTATAGGAATTTTTAATTTGGATTAATCGGGGCTCATGATCAAAAATAAATTTGAGTTGAAAACGAGACTTAAATTAAATCAATAAACAACCTTCTTATAATCAAAATTAATTTTAAAAAAATGATGCAGGGACAGACTTCTAATATAGAAAATTGCGAAAGGCTTTTGCCGGATGTGTCTCATTTAGCCTATTAAGACTGGTTAGTGCCTAGCACCACTCATGAGTGTGCAAGAAATTCTATAATTTAAAAGCCCGTGTAGACTCGGTAATTCGATCTCGAGCGTAGACGCTTTTTTTCGAGCTTTTGGCCAAGAATAACAAATATGAATAATAACAAAAACGTAGAAATATAACTTAGGCTCTTACTTTTTATTAAAAGCTTAAATTTTTTGACCTCTTTGAGTGGACAAAATAATTATCGAAGGTCAAGGTAACAAAAAATGCCGTTTGTTTAGTTACATTAAAAACTTTATCCTCTCTTTTTCTACCCTTTATGAGTGGAATTTATTTCACCAAATTTATATAGGACTGCCCGTAAATATAACCTACTTAATAAAAAACGAATCATTAAAATAATTTCACAATTATTAACGAAGATAAATTAAAAAACCTATAATCGAATTGAGAACCTCTTTTTTTGAAATATCTTGAATAAGTCACGTTTAAAAATTGTTTATTTTTTAGCATTGTAGATTTTTTTAACTTATTATAAGTCAGTGTTGACCACAATCCCACCTGGTGGAAAGTGGTGATGCAGCCTTCGATGGTAAATCGCACTGCCTTAGCGTAACAAAAGCTTACTCACTCTTGCCTTGAAGACGCCCAGATTGTATTTGGACGGAAAGATAGATGCCGAAATTATTCCACTCCTTTGCTGTTCGCATTACAAAAGTCGAAGCAAACCATTTGGTTCTAATGCGTGGAATATCGACAACAAAGGGGTGAAGACCCGCCGACCTCCTGGTCGTCCGATGGTGGAAAGGAGAGGGAGGAATTAAAGCGTGTATTTCCTGCGCACACTCACTGAAATGTATCCAATACCGCATACAAGCATAGAATACCGAGAGTACCGTAGAGTAATACCGAGAAGCTGGCTACTCTGCGCCTGTGCTCGAGGCTGACAAGGTTGGTTTCAACCAAATCAAGGTCACCATTGAGCCTCTTAGCACGTCTCTCTACTGATTTCAACGCTGCCAGGTAGCATTTTGCAGCACCAACCCATATGTTACAGCAGTACTCCATGCACGACCGGACTTGCGCTTTATATAAGGTTAGAAGCTGCCCCAGCGTGAAGTACCGCCGCACCCTTGCAAGGACACCAAGTTTCCTTGCGGCTACTTTGGCTCTGGACTCAATGAACCGCCCATACTTGAGGTTCGGAGAAAATTCAACCACTAACAACTGAAGGCGGTCAATGTACTTCAAGTATACATTCCGGAAAGTAGAAGCCAGGGTGAGCGGGCTCCTTTTAGCGGTGAAAAGACACGCTTGTATTTTGGAGGCGTTGAATCTCACGAGTTTGGCATCGCCCCATTCGGAGACTGCCTGTAGTGTGAGATTCACACGCTCAACCATAGCTTCTCTTTCGGACTTGATCGGATTTGATCCCGACTGGCCCGGGAACTTGGTTGGTATCTCTCCACAACTGTGCTGTCGTCTGCATACCCATAGATACCGGGAATGAGCAGATCATTTATATGCAGCAGGAAGAGAGTTGTGGAGAGAACGGAACCCTGGGGAACTCCGGCGTTTGTCGCAATAGGACTGGACGAGCAGCCGTCGATGACGACTCGGTGAAATCGTTCACTCAGAAAGTCCTTCACCTAGTCAATCAGGACAGGGGATAAGGCTTACGCTGAAAGCTTGCCCAAAAGGCTAGTGTGCCAAACCCTGTCAAAGACTTCGCCCCATATGTGAGTGGCATACGCTAGAAGGTCCCCAGTTGATCGATTTCGGCGAAACCCGTACTGGCGGTCACTGAGGAGATCATTCTGCTCTAGGTATGCCATGAGGTAATTGAGATGATACGCTGTTGCTACTGTTCAGACGCAAATTGCAAGCAAAAAGAGAAGCAAATAAATCTGCTTTCTCCTTAAGCGCATGCGCCAGTGAGCCATCTGGTTTTACCAGCGGAGGCAGTGTAGACCGACAGAAGGTTGTCTCGACCACTTTGGCGAGAGACCAAAAAGCTATACTACCAGATGGTTTGACAGAGGGCTTTGTAATGATGCGTTTAATGCGGTCGAAACTAGCTTGCCGAAATGCCTTTTTGCAAGACTTGGCGGCTTGGTTAAAGGCTCTCTTCTTAAGGCTAACATCCAGAGCTTTGCGGTCTCGAGCATCGACTCAGGATAAGTATGCCATATGCTTGTGCTTTTCAGCACGAGCGCTCTCGACGTTGAATCATGGGCGAGCTTTGCCACCAATAGGCACGTCAGCAAAGGGGATGAAATACTCCATCGCTTGACGTGAACCGATGTGATCGGTTATGGCATCCGCGCAGCTCGATGGATCTTCAGACGAGAAGCAGACCTGCCGCCAAGTATAAAATACAAAGAAATGCCACATCTCACCCCAATCTTCTGACTTGTATCGCCACACTCGCCGCACACCGTGGAAATCGTAGTTAAGTGGGGAATATAACGACACAGATTTCACCAGACAATGGTTAAAAGTTCCCAATGGTGAGGTAACCTGAACATTGTACCTGTCTGGATCGGTCGTCAGTAGAAGGTCCAGGCAGTTGGCTGTGTGCCCATCTACATCAGGTACCCTAGTCGCTTGTTGTAACAGCTGGGAGAGCCCTAAGCCTCAAGACAAAATTCCACGCCTCTCTCCCAGCGTGGTTGGTCTTCTGGTATGGGAACAGCCAGTCCTGATGACAGGCATTAAAATCCCCCAGAAAAATCAACTTTGCATTAGGGTACCGATTTAGAGCCACATGAGGTGTTCAGATAGCCTAGTTGTCTCCTGGTCACCGCTGTGCGATCGGTAGACCCAAGAATAAATAATTTTATCCATTCCTGTGTCTATCAATACCCTATATAGAAAGTGGTGTCTTCAAGGTGACGGAGACGCTTATAGCAGAAGTCGTTGCGGACGTAATCACAGACTCCGGCGCGCTGATGGAAATTATGCTCCAATGTGTACCCAGGGTAGCCAAGGTATGCCGCATCTAGATAGACTGAGACGTAGATCAGACATCTGATTTGCGTCTCAGTCAAGAAGAGTAAGTGCGGCTTGTCAGTCTCAAGGTGATAGTGTACTGCATTGAGATTACAGTGCAGGCTTCAGATGTTTGTGAGGTGCACTTTGATGGAGAGGGAGTGCATCCGCTGTACAAACTTACTCTTCTTTTTCCTTTTTTCATTATTGGTGGAGTGAATAGGTCGGGAGAATGACAGTTGGACGAGGCGTCACACATATAACCTAGGGACGCAAACAGAGTTACAGCATCGATGGTACCTAGCACGGAGATCGCGAGGACGCCCGAATCCCCTGGAAATCGCCACCAGACCTTTTCCTCTGGTCGCCAACCAGCATAGTGGAGTCATGCCAAGGTTTTTTCGTAAGATGGCGGGGCAACCTTTCATGAGTGGCTGGCTCATTAATTGGGCCTTCAACTATCTACGGTCGGCTAGCGGTGCAACCGTGCTTTGGATCCCGCTAACCTCCATAACCAGGCACCTGACACTAAGAAACGGCCGCGTCGCAACCGGTTCTTATGCGCAACGCAACTGTCCAGACCCATTCTCTCTAAAAATGGGTTTCACCTAACATCATATCGGAACACAACTTGCATCATTTGGCGGTATGTCTTTGCCAGGTGGGTGGTAACTAACCCTCGGCCGGCCTCTCACTAGTAGAGGACCAACCTACCACCAGTATGTAGTGCTGATCGTTCAGCACTACCCAGGGGATACGTGTAGGGAGTAGGATTCAAGTAATTACTACGGGCGCGAGCAGCTTTATTCCCCAAAATACTTAGTATAGTAGTAGATAACTTTTTTTTACAATAAGGTGACAAACGAGCACACAGTCCACGTGATGGTAAGTGGATGCTGTGGCTCATAGACATTTACATTTATCCTCAATTATGAATCCAAAACGCAGTGCGTTGTCACCCAGGAGGACTAAGATGGATTGCCTCCGTTTCCAGTAAAAAGGGTAACCGGTTTTCTACACTCACCATACGAAACACAGCAGCATTGAGCTGCCATTTTACGCTGGTATTCTGTGAGAGCGTGGTCCTACCCCGGTAGAGTCGACCCATTCGTGCTGCAACCATATTATAGCTGCAGCGTCGCTCTACCACGTATAAAGCTTTATCATCAAATCGGAAACTCTACTCCTTCCAGATCCCCTTATTTGTCGACTTAAAAAAATTAAATTTCTTTTATCAAACGTCATTATTAAATTTATTGTCGTTTTGAAATTAAATACTTCTACTGACTGGAGAAAAAATGGCTATACGCTATAATGACTAAACTCCGCAGTTATACTGTTTAACAATCAAAATTAGTAATGTAGTTCAAAACGAAAAATAATAATAATAAAATATAGTGTTCACTTTGCTTCAACATTTCAACTCATAGATTGTCAAATGACTGTGAAATTTACTTGTCAATATGTAGAGATATTGATAACTTTTTCATAGCTCGGTCTTAAGCTGGTAGATTATCTCTATATATAAAAATCAATTGCTGTCCGTTAGTCTCGCTAACGGACAGCAATTGATACGCTTCGAGTCGTTTTCGATCTCAAAATCATTCGAAAACGGCTCGAACGATTTTGAGATCCAGAAATCACCCGTGTGAAGCCGGGGCGGACCGCTAGTAATTAATAAAATAAGGATATGAAATTAAATTAGTAAAGAACCACGTGAAAAACCAAATGTGTGGTAATAACCAATAGTTCCTAGAAGAGCTCCTCCCTCTCTCCTACAATTGCGTACACTATCACTGTTACCACTAAACTAACACCGCTACACCTATCCACTGTCTTCAAAACCATTCTAACCACTACACTGAGAATCACCCCGCCATCATTAATACAGTACATTTTTCGCTTCCAGATGAGATATAGAGCGCGGAGTTTTATCTATCATGATAGAGTCTAATTCTCCTATATTAGATAAAACACCGCACTCCTTTGGCATCGCACATTATGTTTAGAGCGTTCCTGAACTATAACGCTCATTATTAAGGTTTATTGTAGTCTCACATGAGTATCATATATAGTTGCAGCGTGGCTCTACCACGTTATAACTTGGTAAAAGAATGTGATGGTTGCTTTAGAGTACCCTTCAATTTTAGTATTGACATTTTAAAAATTTGGTATCCAATAGATATTGGGATACAAATCCAACCAAATCTAAAATTCTAATATTTGTGGGAATCGCATCTAAGCAAGATGATGAATAGTAATTTCGGTATTGTATGGAATCTGAAATGATTGCAAATTTAATGGCGAACGTAGCTTATTTTAACACAAAAAGTTTTAAAAGACTTTAGAAGGATCAGTCTTACCATATAATATTATGCATAATATACTATATTATTAAGTAATTTAATAATATAGTATGTAGCAGTATATGGTATAGCGTGTAGGGGCGGTGTAAGAATATCCACTATCCCATATCCCGTGGGTGTCGTAAGAGGCGACAGAGGGAAACAAATTAGGTGATTAGCAGCAGGGTCTTCTTAATAACGATTAATAATAAAAAACTGCGGTTGCCAACCCGCTTGCCAAGCGTTGCAACTATTGTAAATATCCCCCTACGAGGCAATCTATGGGGGAGGCCTATGTTCAGGAGTGGTCCTTAATAGGCTGTAACGGTAACAGTAAATAATTTAATATCAGATATTAGGAATGTTTGGCGATGAAAGTGTAAATGAGAATGGTGAAGACCTCCTCGCCGTATGTGAGGAAAAGAATCTTTTTGTGACGAATACTTTCTTTCGCCATAAGAGGATTCACATGTATACATGGGAAAGAGGTGATGATAGAAGCATGATAGATTTCATAATTGTGGATGAAAGAATGCGGAGCGCAGTGGTAGATACAAGAGTTTACCGGGGGTCCAACGTAGGGACGGATCATTACTTGGTCTTATGCCGAATTAATGGTATATTCAGGCGTTGGCGGCATCGGACATCTGTGTCTAACACTGCGTTACAGCGTATAAGAACAGAGAGGTTACAAGATGAAGGTGTGAAAGAGAAGTATAAATGTAGACTGAGGGAGAATATAAATGGTTTGAATGAAATATGTATGAATGATTTAGACCTGAAGACTGTATGGAATAATGTTAAGAAAGTTTTGGTGGATGCAGCCACCGAAGTATGTGGTGTAAGTAAGAGAATGAATGAAAGGAAAAATAATACGTTGTGGTGGGATGATGAGATTCGGATGGAATTTGAAGCAAAGAAGAGAGCATGGCTAGATTTACTGGCAACCAAAGCTGGTAATTCTGGCGGTATGAATGATGAGATTGAAAGAAAAAAGGCAGACTTTAGACTTATAAATAAGAGAGTAAAAGAAGTTGTTGAAAGGAAAAAGCAAGAAAGAACGGATAAGAATGATAGAAGGATATCTGATAACTTCCAGACAAGTATTAAAATGTTCTGGAAACTCGTAAGAACTGCTAGGGGAAATTCAAAACATCCTAGAATGAATGCTATACGAGACGAGAATGGCTGTATGCTGAATGATGAAGTTTCGAATTTAAAGAGATGGAAGGAATACTTTGAAAGCGTGTTTAGGGGTGAAGGGTCGTCTGAATTAAGTGAAAAAGAAATTCCGAAAGAAATGGAGAGAGGTAGGGAGATAAGTGTAGATGAAATAATGAAAGCAATAAAAAGCATGAAAGCAGGTAAGGCAGCCGGATATGATAGAGTATCACTGAAATGCTAAGGGCTGGAGAGGAGTAGTGGCAGGCCTGCTGTACACCTTGTTTAATTTATGTTGGGAACTGAAGCGGTACCGGAAGACTGGTGCAAAGCCGTTATAGTCCCAATATATAAAGGAAAAGGTCACAGCAGGACTGTAAAACTACTGTATCAGCTTGCTTTGCATTGTGGGTAAACTGTATGCTAAGGTGTTAATTGAAAGAGTTATGGAAGAAACTGATGGAAAATTTGGGATGTGCAAGCTGGATTTAAAAGGGAATGGGATGTACGGATCAAGTATTTTCCATGCGCATGATTGCGGAGAAGTTTTGGCCAAAACCAGAAAGTTTTTGTGCTTTCATGGACTTGGAAAAGGCTTACGACAGAGTGGACAGGAATGTGTTATGGCAAACACTTAATTGATTTGCTTTGAGCGCTGGTTTGATACAGGCATTGAAGTCTCTTTATAGGACTCTAGTGCTTGTGTCAGGATCAACGGGTTCACTCGGACTGGTTTGGCTTCAAAAAGGTGTCAGACAGGGCTGTAGCTTCCCCCTGCCTGTTTAACCTATTTATGGACAGTTGTTTGCAAACTTTGAAAGTTGAAGAATGTGGGTTGAGAATGGGTGAGTTAACCGTCAAATGCCTTTTGTACGCCGATGATCAAGTCATATTTGCATCGTCGGCGGCCGAGTTACAAATGATGGTTACTTTAATGAACCGGTCATTAAAAGAAAGAGGTATGAAAGTGAACGCAAGTAAGACGAAAGTGATGGTTTTGAAAAAGAAGAAAGTAAAACGTTATGTAAAATAAGAATAGAAGGGGAGTTGATTGAGCTGAGTGGATGAGTTTGTATATTTGGGATGTTTATTTAGCAGGGATGGTAGATATGATAAGGATATAAAACAACGAGTGAACGCAGGAAATAGAGTGAATGGGGCTCTACACGCTATTGTGAAGAGTCAGAATGTGTCAAAAAAGGCACGTTTGGCAATTCACAATGCTGTGTTAGTCCCTACTTTAATGTATGGTAGTGAAAGTTGGGTCTGGCAGAAGAAGCAGAAGAGTAGAATAAACGCTGTAGAAATGCGGTCATTAAGGAGTATGCTAGGGCTGAATCTGAATGACAGGGTGAGAAATAGTGTGATAAGAGAAAAGTGTGGTTTGCAAGATGACGTTGTGACCAGGATTAAGAAAGGAATGCTTCGGTGGTTTGGTCATGTAGAAAGAATGAACGAAGAAAGAGTGACAAAGCAAATTTATGCTGCAGAAGTGAACGGCAGAGTCGGAAAGGGACGCCCTAGACGAAGGTTTATCGACCAAATTGGTGATATATTGAAAATGGACCAGATTAGGAGTACCCTTAACCGACGAGCGTGTATGCGTAGATATATGGATGTAAAGGAGGCGAGAGAGGTGTGCCAGGATCATGCCAAACGGAAGTCCGTAGTCTCTGCCTACCCCTCTGGGTGACAGGCGTGAGTGTTTATGTATGTATATATATATATATATATATATATATATATATATATATATATATATATATATATATATATGTGTGTGTGTGTGTTTAATTAACAATTAAGGTTATAGTTTCTCTAAAAATGTTTATCGTTCTTATTCGTCTATGAGTCGTATTGCTCTACGAGTATATAATGACCTGATGTGTTATCATCCCCGAGGAATGCTATGTGAAATTTACGTGGTATAGCCACGCTACAGTTGAATTATAGCTGCAGCATGAACGGGTCAGCTCGACATTAGAATGACCTCGTACACCTAAAATACCAGCGTAAATCTATACATCTATACAAATGAATAAAATTGAAGTGTCTCTTTGTAAATGTCAAAATAACAGGTTTTTACTAAATGCATATGTAAGTATATAGGTTACATAATTACTTATTACTTATTAAAATAAATAAAATTGAAGTGTCTGTCTGTCTGTCTGTTTGTTCCGGCTAATCTCCGAAATGGATGGACCGATTTTGACGGGATTTTCATTAGCAGATAGCTGATTTTATAAGGAGTAACTTAGGCTACTTTTATTTTAGAAAAAGGAATAGGGTTCCGCGCAAAAAAAAATCCTAAATTACACGCGGGCGAAGTCACGAGAAACAGCTAGTAGTAAATATAATGCTATTATCGTGCTTAATGAGAAAACCTAATTGTGTGAAAAATAAAATATTTCGAGGACATAATGTAAAGTTCCACAACAAGCACTTGGAGCAGTGCCGTGGATTATTTGTTCCATATTAGAAATGAAAGCAGTCCTTTGCCAAGCTGTGGGATATATACTTTTATAAAATAAGGGTGACAAACGAACACAGTTCACCTGATCGTAAGTCGATGCTGTAGCCCATATCCACGTCTATCCTCGATTAAGAATCAAACCCAGATGCGTTGTCACCCTTGAGAACGAAGATGGAATGTCTCGTTTTTAGTAAAAAGGGTCTCCAATTCTACACTTACCAAAGCAGCATTAAGCTTCTTTGGTAAAGTAAATTTTGCGCTGCCGCTCTATGAGAGCATGATTCTTCCACGGTCGAGTTGACCCTTTCGTGCTACAACCATAATATAGTAGTAATGTGGCTGTACCATATAAAAATGTGATACCCAAAAACAAATAATTGTCTTAATCTGTACATATAAATAAAATTGAAGTGTCTGTCTGTAATATCGAAATAACTGAGTTTTATTGATCTTATTGGCATGCCATTAAGACATAAGAAACCATTTTTTAATTTATTGTTCATTCGAGCTAATGATAAAAGGATAAACCGATTGTAATGAAACTAATATGAACAGATAGAGAGCAATTCCAGGAGTGATCTAGGCTATATTTTTTCCGAAAAACTTGAAGATTGTTTTTTGAGAAATCGAAAATTTGATAAAATTAATGGTCTTTAATAACCTTAAATCTAAATAACACCACATTTATAGATCCTACCCAGGCGAGGCTGGGACTGGCCGATAGTAATTAATATAAATATTTTGACATTGACTTTAACTAATAAGAGGCTATATTTTAGATTTTTAAAAAGTTTAAAATGGTTACAGGAATGCTTTAAAAAAACCCTGCCCTTTATTTGATTCTCCAAATGTGTATTACAGTTATAGCCTATATACGAGTACGTCGACCTGTTCTTCACATTCCGGCACAGGCCTCCTTCAATTTCTGCGAGGTTTATGGAGCAATAAGTCCACCGCGCCGGTTTCCTCATGAAGGGAAGTAAAGGAAAAGCGAGCGCGTAATAAATCTTACTTATTAAAATTGTAATGTTAAGACGGCTTCAAGATGCAGTGGCTTATCATTGAGTTGCAGTGTTGAGGGCCGCAGGTTCGAATCCCTCATGGAACAAATATTATTGTTCCGGGTCTAGATGTTTGCCCTTGAGCAATTTACGTATGTATACTATCTGCACGATACAGGAGAAAATCCTAGGCCTAACGTTTTTATTTTTAAGAAAATAAAAGAAAAATGTAATTGAAGTTGATGGGAAATGAATTTAGGTTGCTCGAGTTTTTTGAAATTTACGCTGAATCTTTAACATCAGAGCTACCACGGTTTAATGTAATGTCTTCCAGGCAGAATATGGGTCACAGTGGTCAGTCAACAGACACTAGCCATCGCATCATACGTGCGGAACAGATTATAGTGCTCGAGTGTGTGTGCAAACACAGGTAGACTCTCTACTCCCTCACTCTCGCAGTTCGATGGGATAGCAATCCGATACGACCAGAGAAAGATCGGGCGCAGGACCAACAGTTTTACGTGCTTTCCGAGGCATGGGGGAAAACACATTTTTAAGTTCACTGCAGGAGAAAGGCCGCACTAATGAGGGCTAATAATTTTTTCTACTTTTATGAATATCTGTGGTTTGGTTTATTTATTTTTAATCTTATTAATATAAAATATAGCTAATACCACAGAAGGAAACATTAACCTTTACATTTTCCGAACAAATTAACTTCCCGCTATGATATCTGTCAAATATTATACCTCACTTTTAAATGGCGCCGCCCTGGTGGCAGAAAAAGTCGTGAATGCCTTCATTCGCAAGCCTACTTGGATAACTCAATTGCCACACTAGACGGATTGGTGAGCACAGATTTGATATCCTCGTACCGCTATTTTTTTTAATAGAATAAGGGTGACAAGTGAGCATACAACCCATCATCATCATCATCATTACAGCCCTTCACAAGTCCACTGCTGTACATAGGCCTCCCCCAAGGAATGCCACAAAGCACGGTCCTGAGCCACCTGCATCCATCGACTTCCTGCATGTCTTACCAGGTCGTCACTCCATCTAGTGGGGGGACGCCCTACACTTCGCCTGCCGACATGAAGCTGCCACTCGAGAACCTTTCTTCCCCATCGGTTGTTGGTTCTTCGCGCTATATGGCCGGCCCATTGCCACTTCATCTTACTAATCCTTTGGACTATGTCGGTTACTCTGGTTCTACTACGGATATGCTCATTTCTAATTTTATCACGCTGAGAAAACCCTAGCATAGCCCTCTCCATAGCTGGCTGAGCGACCTTGAGCTTCCTTATAAGACCAGCAGTGAAGGACCACGTCTCAGATCCATAGGTCATCACTGGCAACACGCACTGGTTTTATCTAGTTTTGAGGTTTTGAGGTATGCCTGACGAGAAGATGGGTCGTATACTCCCGAACGCTGCCCAGCCGAGTTGAATCCGTCGATTGACCTCTCGGTCGAAGTTGGACTTACCTAGTCCGACTATTTGTCCCAGGTAAACATATTCGTCTACAATTTCGAGCTTAGTGCTCCAAACAACTACCGGCATAGGTGTGACATGGACGTTAAACATGATTTTTGTTTTGTCCATGTTCATCTTAAGAGTCTCCCAACGGCCTATCCGTTATTGAGGTCATTGAGCATAGTGCTTAGGTCCTCCAGCGATTCTGCCATAAGGACTATATCGTCGGCAAATCGAAGGTGAGTGATGTACTCGCCATTGAAGTTAATACCGTATCCTTTCCAGTCCAGTAGCTTGAAAACGTCTTCCAATGCAGCGGTGAAGAGTTTCTGGGATATAACGTCACCTGTCTTACACCTCTCCGTAGTTGGATAGGCTTAGAACTCTGGTTTTGTACTCAAATAGCCATCGTAGCCCTACTATACAAACACTTCGGTAATTCGATATACCGACAGTCCACTTGGCACCGCTGTAGTGACTGCAGCACCGCCCAAATTTCGACGGAATCAAAGGCTTTTTCATAGTCCACATACGCAAGACAAAGTGGCAGATTGTACTATTAGGTCTTCTGTACAATTTGCCGAAGCGTATGTATGTGGTCTATTGTGCTAAAGCTTTTTCGTAAACCAGCTTGTTAGGGAGGCTGGAAGTCGTCAATTCTGCATGCGAGACGATTCGTAATGACTCTCGGAAATAGCACTTAGACGCGGCTCAGAAGGGAAATCGGTCTGTAGATCTTCAAGAGAGCCTTGTCACCTTTCTTGAAGAACAAGACCACCGCACTTCTGCTCCACGCCTCCGGAGTAGTGCCACCATGGAAGACGGAATTAAAGAGCTTCTGAAGGACTTCATGTACCGGTTTTCCACCCGCTTTCAGAAGCTCCGCTGTAATTCCACCCTCGCCCGGGGACTTGCCGTTTTTAAAGTCCTGGAGAGCGATTCTGATCCCGTTCAGACTGGCGTCCGGAATATCATCGGAATAGTGTCGGATAAGACTTGCTCTTGGATCGTTACTCACACTTACGTGTGGCTCCAACGATGACCTGTACAGCTGCCCATAGAACCTCTCAATCTAACTCAAAATCTCAGGTGTCCCGGAAACGATGCTGCCACATTCGGTCTTCAGCTTCGACAGTTGGCTCTTTCTGGCAGACAGATCTCTGGCAAAGACTTTGGAGCCCTAGTTCCGCTTGATCGCTTCTTCAATACGAGCTGTATTGAAGATGCGCAAGTCCCGCCGCATGCATTTGGAGATCTGTCTGTTCAGTTGCCTGTATGCTGTCAAATCTGCTAAAGACTGCAGCTTCATCTCCCGTCTAACAGCCATGAGATTAAGAGTGTGATCGGAGAGTTTTTATGATCTTCTGGGACGGGACTTACAGAACTTAGCTCCGACCGCATGGAAAGTTTCCACAAGGTTGTCGTTCATATCGTCCACTTCATTGAAATCTTCTAGGCACAGAAAACGATTTTGTAACTCGAGCTGAAAGTTTTCGGGGCTTTGGATTAGAGCACAAGGGGGACGGAGCGTTGACTTCATTAGACGTGATCTCTCCAACTTAACGTTTAGGTTCAGTGTGCTTCACCATTCGGTGATCGCTGCCAGTTTTCACCCTCGCGATCACTGAGACATCACTGAGCAGTTGTCGTCTGGTCGTCATAATGAAGTCAATCTCATTTTTTGTCGAACCGTCGGGGCTCGACCAGGTCCACTTTCTGTGGGGCCGCTTTTGGAAGAAAGAGTTCATCATAAGGAGTCCCTCTTTCTCTATAAAGTCGGTCAGCTGGTGGTCCCTTGGGTTGGCAACCGCAGTTTTTTATTGCTTTTTGCTGTTATCAGAAAGATGCTGCTGCCCATCTTCTGGCTCAGTTTCCCTCTGTCGCCTCTTACGACACCCACGGGAAGATATTGGGTAGTGGGTATTCTTACCCGCCACTACACGGGTAAGCATATAACACCTGATGGTAAGTGAATGTTGTGGCCCATAGACATCTACATCTATCCTCGTTTAAGAATCAAAATGCAGATGCGTTGTCACCCCTGAGTACTAAGATGGAATGCCTCGTATCCAGTAAAAAGGGTCTCCGGTTGTCTAAACTCACCATAAGAAACACAGCAGCATTGAACTGCTATTTTACGCTGGTATTCTGTGAGAGCGTGGTCTTTCCCCGGTGGAGCCGACCCATTCGTACTACAACTATGATATAGCTGAAGCATGGCTCTACCACGTATAACGCTATCCTAGTGCTGGTCCGCATTGCCAGTTGGAACAACATATAAATATATCACCTTTAATAAATAAGATTTCCTAGGTAGTAAGACTTAATTTCTATCAAGGAGTCCGTCTAGGAGGGTGCCTCCCTCTTTTTTGCCGCCAAATAGCAGTGCAACAATTCTTTTATTGCGGCAGTATTTAAGAGGATAATCCGGGCGGCTTTTAGTCCATACAAACGTACCTATATCTACGTTTACTGTCTGGATAATGACACAAGAGGGAATATTATAAGCAATGCAATATATATGTATATATATATACGACTAACATAATATGTAAGTACCTATATTTTGTGTTTTCCATAAATTAATTATTTGAAAACCTAGGCACCTTCTAAAATTATTAAATCTGCCCAGTTATACAGGGTTATTTTGCAATAACCGGCCAAATTTGCAGAGATGGTTCAGAATAAGTAACATAGGCAAATGGTGAAGAAAAATTAATTAAAAAAATTAAAAATAATAACTCTCTCCTTTTTATCTTTTAAATTCAAAATGCGTGGTAATGCATTATTTTAACTGATTTTACTGCACACGCACACATTCGTAAGGGTTAATCGGTAGGCAAAAACGTTGTTGCCCATAAATCACATTCAATTTGGGATAATTTCAAATAAAAGCAATAACGGTAGATCATTATTTATATATTTGAACTTAAGTTTAAAATTTGGCTACTCTTTGAAAAATAACCCTGTATATACCTGTATATACGTTCAGCAAACAAATTAAATGAACATAAAATATAAACAAAAAAAAGACAACTACTCAATCCTTCAAATACTATGGTTATGAAAAAAAAATTTAATCCGTTAATTTTTGGAGGAGAAAATCATCTTTGTAAATTTTTCGTAGGTATAATCAGTTTGAGCTGCAGTTTTTTTTCTTGATTGTGTAGCTCGGTCTTTCGGGCTCAGCGCGACAGTAATAGATCGTTAAAAACCTATACTTTGAAATTCCTGCAGCCTGGATACCCTCTTAAGAAAAATTCTTTAGCTAAGAGCTTTATACTTATAGAGACATTAGCGAAATGCATCTTCGTGATGTGAACATTTGAGTACCGTTATATTATAGTCGAGACTTGGCAAAATGCTAACCACGCATACTCACAATAGCATATGTAGGTAGTGTAGGTACGAATACATTCCACAATATTATCAAATGACAAAGGTCTGCTTTAACAAGTTAATTTATAGTCAATTCAATTTATAACCGTGAAAAGATCGTATGTTTCGTACATTTTGTATTTAAACATAATTAAATGGTTTAAATTACCTAATTGAAATAGCAAAATATTTAGAAGAAATAAAAAGTATTAATAATAATGATGCACGATATCATTCATTAAAGAGTAATAAATTATCAATTGCTTTTTAAAGTTTTTTTAATTTTTTTAATTTCTATGTTTCTTTAATTGTGCTGATTAAAGCAACAAAGACGCGTTTCGAAGTTCATAGTCATAGTCAAAAGTTAAACCAAGGAAGCGTTTCGGAAACGATTTGAAAAAGTGGCCAGGTAATAAAGCTCTTTATTCGGTTAGTTAGTTGTTGGAACAATAATATCTTTAAAGTTTGCCGAAATAACAGTTTCGGTGTAACAAATAAAATATGTCCTAGAACCTAGTGAGAATCTTCGTTTAACGCGATGATATTTTTGGTATAGACAGTTTAGACTAGTTCAGACATTCCACTGCTCGACACAGGCCTCCTGTCATTTCTAGAAAACTTTTGACATCAGCGCCATGATTTCTCTTTTTTAACGTTATTTTTACCTTAATAAATCGCCCGATAAAGAATCTGATCAATAATTTGCTGGGGACAATCACAAAACATTTAACACTACGAAAACTAAAACTAGAGCAAGTGATCTTCCTTGTGATCTGCCTTTTAATAGTCAAAAAGATTGCCTCTATGTCGCTGGTTTTGATAGTCGTAACTAGCATTAATACTTAATAGTTACACAGTAATTAGCATTAGCTAAAAATAATGAGCTCTTGATTCGTAACTTATTTACATAGGTATGTATGCTGATCTTTGAGTCAGAAAAAAAAATTGTGCGTGTCAGCTCCGACGCGCGACTGGAGTTTACCGCGTAAGAGGACCATTTTCAATTAATTATGTATTCACACTTTAGTGTTGTTTGTTATTTTATTATTAACGAGGTAACGAATGATATTTTTTTCGAATAGGGTGATGTTATTTCGTTTATGTTGAAGAAAAGAAATCATTCAACTTGTTGAAACTAATACATACATAATAATATCAAATTAGTAGGTACTTTCGTGTTTAAATAAAAAAATAACTAATATTTTAAACGATAAAAATGATAACTTATTTTTTTTAACTAATAACTTTTAACTATTAAATAAATTCAACCATTATCGCCATCTTTCTAGGCGTTCAGTATAAAACGCGCAACCGTGCCGCGCGGAGAGACAACATAACGACTTCACTTTTTGTTAACACTCGATTTCGCTTCCCATCTCATTCGTATACCGCGGGCTATGTATAAAACTCGACTCTTAAGGAGTAAACTCCAATAAACTCCAAAAACCATCTCCGAGTCCTCGATCACAAACAGTCCACCACCAGGCATGAAGCAATCACATAAGAACATAAAATAAAATAAATAAAAATAGATTTGTAGAAAACTATTAAATTCGTCTTAAGAAAAGTTTGCCAGCATTGTTATAAAATAGAAGGGGGCGAACATGCGAGGATGATAAGCGACTACGGCTATCCGTAGCATCAGAGGGAAAAACCATTTCTTGAAAAATTATAAATATGAAATTTGTACAGATTATAAATAGTAATTTTGGGACAAATATGTATAAAGTTTAATAGCTATTAGTTATCATAAGATCGACAAATATATCATCATTATCATTACATCATCAAATGTACACTGCTGAACATAGACTTTCCACAAGGAATGCCACAAAGCACGATCCTAAGCCACCTGCATTCATCGACTTCCTGCATCGCATTACCAGGCCGTCATTCCATTGAGTGAGGCACCTTACATTTTGCTTACCGACACGATGCTGCCACTCGAGAAACTTTTGTTCCCAATCGGTTGTAGGTTCTTCGAGTCAGCTTGCTGACCCGTTGGGCTATATCGATTACCCTGGTTATTGACTTTCATAACTTGTTGTGCTACTAATCCGTTGGGCTATGTCCGTTACTGTGGTTCTACTGCGGATATCCTTATTTCTAAGTTTATTGCTCAGATAAACCCCGAGCATAGCTCTCTTCATAGCTCGCTGAGCACCCTTGAGCTCCCTTATACGGCCAGCAGTGAATGACCACGTCTTAGATTCAGACGTCATCACTGGCAACACGTAATTGTTGTGCACTCTTGTTTGTTTTTAAATATACTGACAATATGATGTATCGTAATCTCCCGTATGCTCCCTGAACTCGGCTGAGGTCCTCCGATCTTGCCTATTCAGCCATAATGACTATATCGTCGAAAAATCGAAGTTGAGTGATACAGTATTCTTTCCAGTCCTGGTAGTAGCTTGAAAACGTCTTTCAATGCAGTGGTGAACGTCACCCAGTCTTACACCTCCTAGCGGTTGAATAGATTTCGATTGCGACAAATTGCTAGCCACGGGTCTCATCTATGGCAAATATCCCCCTAGGAGGTCATATGTGAGGAGCGTTAATATGTTCAGCAGTGGACTTTTGATAGGCTGTTATTAATGAATGAATAATATTAATAATATATAAAGTTTTAGAATTTCAACTATATTTTAAACTTAAAATCAATCCCTCGAATGTTACATGAATTCGCTTAAACTAACGGTCGATGAAATCTTAGTTGCGGTCCAATGCCCAAAACCTATGGCATATCATCACAACGTCTGCTTCGCCTAATACCGTATTGAGGCGTAAAATTTGAAACGGTTTATTCGGTATTAATTCCGAAGCGTAAAAAACAAGTGAACAAAGCCGATGACTGCTCGTAATGTGTAGCAAAGTTCAATGATCTCCGCACTCTATCGTGCAATAAAAATACTGTTTATTTGTCTATCCTATTTAGTCCCGCTTCGTGTATATGGCGACTGAAATCTAACTTTTTTAATGATATCGTAATTGTAATGTGTTATTTTTTACCGGAATCATAAGTATAAGTTCTTTCTTTTATTATAAAAGTACTTCAAAAGAAATATAAGGTATATCTTTTAACAATTTTGTATCATTATCATCATCATTACAGCCTAAAAAATGTTCACTGCTAAAAATTTATATTATAGATTGTCTCATAGGGGAGATATTTGCCATAATTGACTAGCTTGGCTGGTGGTTTGGCGTGTTATCAATTTTTGATAATGAATTAATCAGTCAAACTTTATAGGTACCTAAGATACTGCTATTTGCAAATTCATGACGTCTATTTTAGTAAGATTATAATATTGAGCTCAAATTTACTGCTTGCAATTTTTATTACACTTACCTTTATTTTATAGAAAGATTATAACATCAAAGTATACTTAAAAATTTATAATTTTTTTTTTCTATAGATCCACATTTTTAATGTTGTAATCTACATAATGTTCATATAAGCTGATTTCCGTACAAAAATAAAAAACGTGGCGTTATTCCACTGCAGAGTTAAAATGCAACATTAACAATATTTAGCGTTATTCTGTTGTCTCATGCTGATATTGTGATAGGCCGATCTTTGCCGGCCGTGTTGACCTATTTACGAGCACAGATATAATGGATGCAGCATGCCAAGATCGGCAATTAGGTGCCTTTTTATAAAACTTATTTTAGTCAACACAGATGCGATCTTGTTTGATATAAGAGGTTGAATGAAGTTCCCAACCAAATGTTTGTAATGTTATTTAACACACGTAATTTTTTTTTCTTTGCACGACAGTTGCTCTGATGTTCAAGTAAATTTTTTTCTGTAATTATTATTACACATAACATTAACTGTGTTGTGGTGGTGTAAGAATATCCATTAAGCGCTGTCTTTAAACCTTACGTAGGAACGTAAACTTATTACGGTACAGTTTCTGAATTCTTTCTGCCTTGAATTATCAAATGCTCGGCGGTGAAAAAAAAAAACCTAGAGAAATTAAAATATTTCTATAATATTTTTTTTTTATATTTAATTTTGAAATAGTTAGGATACGGAGTTTTGGCGTGAACTTGAATGTCGTGTGAAACTAAAAGTGGTGGCATTTTGTATATTTAATATCTGCATATGTGAAATTTTTGCCGAAACGATAAAAATTTCTTTTTGTTGCTACAGACGTTTTGCGACTTGAGATACAATCGTCATCTGCTTTCTTAAGTTATCGTCAAAATCTCTAAAAAAATCCGCAATGAGACTATTATTATAAAGCAAAATTACTCATTATTTGACACTGGCAAAAGTACGAGTATAACCCTACGAGTCTATTACTAAAGAATAAGCTAAGATACAGTATTTATCACTGTTACCTAATACATTAACAGATTTTCAGACTTCTTTGTTACTACATACAAACTGTCTTCCAGAGGGTTAGCCAGAGACTACGGACTCCATTTGGCACGATCCTGACATACCTTACACGCTTCCCTCAAGTCCATATACTTTTGTACATATATAATATGTTCGTCGGTTAAGGGTACTCTTGATTTAGCCCATCTTCAATATTTCACTAATTTGGTCCATAAACTTTCGTCTAAATAAATTTACATTGTTACCCCTTCCTAATTCATTCTTTCTACATGACGAACCCATCGAAGCATTCTTTTCTTAATCTTGGTCACAATATATTCTTGTAAACCACACTTCTCTTATCATACAATCCTCAATCACACTGTAATTTAGTCACTTCTTATATATATATATATATATATATATATATATATATAAGCAGTGACTATATATATACATAGGGAGTACCTATCCCTAATGAACACATTTCTACAGCACTCTTACAACTTATTCCGCTCTTGTGCTTCTTCTGCCACATCCATTTCTCACTAGACTAACAACATCATTTCGAATTGCTATACGTGTTTTTTGACACATTCAGACTTACTACAATAGAGTGAAGAGTCCTATTTACTTTGATCCTGCATCCACTCGTTGTACTATATCCTTGTTATGTCTACCATGCCCGCTAAACATACATCCTAAATACACAATATATTTTAACAAATATATCTACAATGTTGATACATGTATAAAATTGGATGGTTCGGCCTGATTCCTAAGATAAAGCCGTATTACTCTGTGCATTTGATACCGATCATATATTGTTTGTGTCATATAGTGAAAATAATATAAGAGATTGAAAACAATCAAAAACCACTTAAATGCCAGGATGTAATCATGACCTTATTGTATCGTCTGCAAATTTTCAGATTAATCCGAGGTGTGGAGGTGGTTGAAAGCTGTATTATATACAGGGTTATTTTTCAAAGAGCATCTAAATTTTATATTTAAGTTCCAATATATAAATAATGATATACCGTTATTGCTGTTTTTGAAATAAGAGTAAATAAGTCTTCTACTTTTATTTGAAATTATCCAAAATTAAGTGTAATTTATTGGCAACAACTACGCGTACGCGCGCTCCTCTGTGTGCGATTTAATTCACAACGTTTTTGCCGACTGAGTGACCCTTACGAATGTATGCGTGCGTAGTAAAATAGAAGGCGTTAGATATTAATTTATGAATGACAATCAGTTAAAATAATGCATTACCACGCATTCTGAATTTCAAAGAATAAAAGGACATAATGTTTGAGATTTTGAAATTAATTTTTCTTCACCATTCGCATATATTACTTATTCTGAACTTTCTCTGCAAATTTGGGCGTACATTTCAAAATAACCCTGTATACAAGTTCTACTAAATTCATACATACAAACAAATTCAACACTACAAGTCAAACTAATATGAAGTGTGTATAAAAATAGAGCTTACTAGTTTCTAAATGGCCGGCAACGCACTTAATCTTGTGTTGCGAATGTTCATAGGTGGTGGTAGTCACTCACTCTGAGGTAAGCTGCATGCTCATTTGACACCTCTTCTTTAAAAAAGGCAACGTGACATCAAGAAGTAATCAAAGCCGTAAAGTATGCTAAGAATTAATACTTAATAAAAAAAATACTTGTGCTCACCTTTCCGTGCCCGATGTGACGTTGCAGAAAGAATTCGATGGAATGTCAATGCCTCGAGAACTTTATTACTGTCATTATCCTCACACGAGGAGTATTGAATTTAAATATGAAGATTTTCTTCAATAAGAATTTAACTAACAAAACAAGCTTTCAACGCAAAAATGGCATGCTACTCTGCGCTGGAGTGAGACAGAAATAAATAAATAAAATAAAAAAACTTAAGACGCATTGATCATGAGCTGTGATGATTTTAATGATAATACTAAATAATGTAGTCATGAAGTTATTGTAATGTTATCATTACTTAATTTGTCTTCAAAATTCATATTATGCAATTCAGACTTCAGGAAGAAGCCGAAACCTTAACGATGACACGGAATTTTACATTTCCGTTACATTTATACATACATACATTCATTCACACATCCATACATAAATACAGGTTAAGCTAATAAAAGTGATTTAAAAAGGTCACGCACATACAAAATTATTTATTACTGATCACATATTTTGGTTATGTATTTGTTTTTTATTTTAAATTGCATGCTTTAAGCGCAAAGTGCGTAGGCATGTTCTACTAGCGCCTAAAAATCAAGATTCCAACGTTTTGTCGCATGAAATCGTATCTAACAATCATATTGAACATATAAATGATATAAAAAGCACATTGTCAGAAAGATAAATGATTGTTGAACTTATAATTTTTTTTAAATCGATCAATTGCTATTTTTACATTAAAAAAGTGGTTTACTGGCTTATGGTGTAGATTTATCAAGTCCGTATGGAGGGGTAAACACGAGAACTTTTGAAAATATCAATTGTTCAACTCAATCTATTTTTAAACATCTATCATGTGGGAAGCCATGGAATGTAAATGGCAGTTTAATTTTGATTTGTTTAGTTATAATTAATTTTTTTCGGCGGAGAAATCCCGAAACTTTCGGATTTTTGAGCAGCCTTGTATTAATTTATTTTACTAAATACACTTTGCCTCACTCCGGGCCACAGAGTACTTTTTTACTCGGGGCCATAGTTAATATACTATATAGGGCTCAGCCGCCGTCGTAAGTGGTCGTTTGTTTACAGCGGTTCGTGCTGAAAAATATCGATCGCTGTAGAAATACAAGATATACCAAAAACCAAATTTGATACATACTTGACCACGGTAAGATATAATTTTTATAATCACAGATTTTTATTACAATATTTTGTTTCGCTAAAAGCACGCAGGATTTATATATAAATACACTTATATGCTTTGGACTCTATGGAGACCTGGAACTCCTGGCTACTGGAATTCCTCGACGAGTAGTAATAGTTGTGCCGAGTTTGGGCTCGTTTTGTTAGTTATGATGAGACCTTACCTCCGGACTTGATAGAGTGACTTGAAGGTGTACTTTGATGACTGCTACTGGAACTCCTCGACGAGTAGAACTAGGTGTACCGAGCTTGGGCTCGTTTTGTTAGTTATGAATAGACCTTATCTCCGGGCTTGACGGAGTGACTTGAAGGTGTACTTCGGTGACTGCTACTGGAGCTCTTTGACGAATAGAACTACAATTTACATTTTTTTTTTCACTATCATATGAGCATTATGAGTTGTGTACATTTGGATTTTCCAAACTTTTTTTTAATTGAAGTTTGACATAAAATTATCGGAAAATTGGAAGTATAGTAATAAAGTTATTAGTGAAAACTTGTGCGTTTAAACTACTTTTAAAAATTTCATGTTATACGTAATTTTTTTAATGCGCTTAAGGCATGCACAATTGGATTTACCAATAGTTTTAATTTTTTTTTAAATTCATTACAGCATTTTTAAAATGACAGGCGTGTTGGCAAACGCAGTTTTTTTTATTACATTTGAGTTGTTATTAGGAAGATGTTGCTGCCCATCTTCTGTTCCTTTTTTACTCTATCGCCCCATATTATATTCATCATCTTAAGTGGTAGTAGGAATACGACGCCACTACATGGCGATAAATGTACACTACATGCGTAAAATTATATTACATACCTGTGAATATACTCTTTTATTCTGTTTTATATGCCTTTTTGTTACTAAATTTTATTTTATTACATATAATTGGTTTGGAGTTAAATATACAAGCTTGTTAGGTACATTACCGAGATGAAATGAATATAAAGAATGCGTTACATTTTTGTTTATAGTTTCCATTATTTAATAATTAGTCTTAGGACTGTATTCTCCTTAGAGTAGATACATACATACATACATAAACAACTCTAACGTATTCTCCAAATTTCAGTATCATTTTCGAACATCACAAATACAAAATCGTGATTTCACCGCAACATAATACAGAGGAACAACTATTTTGCCAAGGCCTACGACCTACGATACACAATAGCAATTCAAGAAATTAATAAGTATAAAAATGAACAGCAGGAAGTTTAATAATTTTGTTCGTATTTTAGTTAAGTCTATAAGAACTTCAAGAAAAGAGCCTACTCCTTTATAAAAGGCCGGCAACGCAACAACAACATAACATATACTACTATTTTGTGTTGTAATACTGGCTGTCACTGCTACTCACTACTTTTAAGAACACTATTATTGTTATTTTGATTAATAATAATATGTCGAGTTCTATTTCTTGGGGTATTTTAAGATGTATCAAGTTACAATTAATTAATGTATAATAAAACAATATTTAATAATTCGGTGCATTGTGTTAATTGACGGACGTACCTCTGACCCACTAATGATGAAAAACCAAAATGAGCAAATTCTCTATGCTAGAGTATTGGTTTTGCGCGTCCCTATCCTCTCAGCGTGGTGAGAAACATCTTATTGAATAAATATTGTTGTCTTTTCACCCGATTTGTTTTTGTTTTTCCCGAATTTAAGTTGGATAAACTTATTGGCTCCGCTAAATCAGGTAAAAACTAAAATAATATATGATAAGTATGTATATGTGTGTATGTATACAGGGTTATTTTGCAATAACCGGCGAAATTTGCAGAGAAGGTTCAGAATAAGTAATGTAGGCAAAATAAATGGTGAAGAAAAATTAATGTAAAAATATCTCAAACATTCTGTCCTTTTTATCTTTTAAATCCAAAATGCGTGTAAATCAGTTAACATAATGCATTACGCATTATGTTAACTGATTTTACTGCGCACGCACACATTTGTAAGGGTCGATCAGTAGGCAAAAACGTTGTTGCCCATAAATCACATAAAATTTGGGATAATTTCAAACAAAAGTAGAAGCCTTATTTACTCGTATTTTCAAAAACTGCAATAACGATATATTATTATTAAATATTTGAACTTAACTTTAAAATTTGGCTACTCTTTGAAACATAACCCTGTATATTAAGTCTGTTTGGTATATCCCATCGTAACTCCTAAACTTTTATTTTACGTAAAGTTCGGCCGTTCAGAGAATGCGTTCCTGACACCTATCAGTTAGTCACGACTAGTGATGGGCACAACATAACACTTACTTAGTTACCGTTCCTCCAAAATGAACCGCCGCGTTATTTTTAAGATTATTTTCGTTTTAAATTGGCGGAATCATTTAAAATTTATATTTTAGTAATTTAAGTGGAAACCAAAAAAAGGTAATATTAATATAATAAAATTGTTTTATTTATTCTTTGTTACAAAGTTACAATCTGTATTTCTATGCAATAAAGTACATTGAATTGAATGAGCGTACAGAATTTTTTTTTTATAATTGTGCGGGTTACATAGTCTAGGCAGTATATTATGACATCAGCATTACATAAACATGGCGGACATGAACTGTCAAAAACTTGCGACCATATAAAAATGTACAGTATAATGTATACCATACATTATACTGTAACATGAAAACATAAAATATATAAGTGAGGACATTCCAAATACATTGGTAGTTTGTATATTATATGAGATATAACCAGTAATAGCCAATAGTAGTCTATACCTAGTACCAAGATTAATTAATAAATTAGAATTTCAAACAAGAACACAAATGAATGAAAAAAAATCTTACATTCGAGTTAAAAACCTACTTTCTCCGTCAGTTATTATAGTGTGCAAATAGCGGCTGCTCAATTTCGCATGAGACTTCATAATATTTTATATATAATAAAATGTACATGCACATACTTAATAAATAACCAATAGCCTAGTTTATAAATCTCCTTTAAGTACTTAAGTAACCTACTTGAAATATATATTTTTTACTCTTAATATTTACGCAGAATCACACATTCAAGACAAACCTTAGTACTTTATGCGATAGCGATCCAGATTTATATTCGACTGAAATAAGTTATAACATATGGATAAAATATTATTAGGAATTTGGGCTCTTTTCAACATCAAAAATATTTTTTTAATGAACAAATAGACCAGTTACTAATTTCAGATATTGAGAACTTCTAAAACTAGTTAGTTAATTAGTATTCTCGAGCTATCAACAAAGTTTTAATACGGTGTCGGTGATTGTTCACGACCTAAACCAATAACCGAAATATGCCTTGTGACTTGTAAAATCAATTTACTTCGCAAACCATTAATTCACATATCGTTCTATACTTATCAATGTCCAACGAACCGTGGTCTCACCCGCCCCGCGTAACCCATGATCGTCGGGTGTGAAAGCTCGATTTGAATGGCATATCGCAGGTCGTGTTTCACTGGTAGATAATAAAAGTTACCCTCGCGACAAATACAATGCACTTGCAGGGGCTAGGCCTTACCCTAATGTCGAGTAAGATTATAGGGAGTGCAGACAGCTAGGGAGAAAATGTACGAGACTGCAATCACTTGTCTGGAATGTATACAGAATCGAATTAAAAAAAAATGTAAAGATTATCTCATACAAATATCAACGCAAACGAAAAAAAAAACAATAATTATTGTTTTTATCAAGCAATAAGTGTTTATGATATATTTATTGAGTCTACGGGTACTTAGGTTGTCAATCCGTCTGCCATGCGTGATGAAATGCTTCCTTCTACGGGGCAGAAGATGAAGATGAAGAAAGTCTAAGAAATTGTAAAATATTATGATTTGTGTGATTTTCTTACTGTGTGTCAATAAATTATTAAATTATTAGAAAGCCTAGTCTTATGAACGTTATATCCTCATGTCACTTCGATGCGGGGACACTGAACTGGTTATGCCAGACATTAAATTAAAATTAAATTATTTATTTCGTCAAATATTAAAATTACATTTATGAACAGTGATCGAAGTCACCTAGTAAGCAAAATAACGCCTGTAGTAGGTGACTTCGCTCTTCCATAGCTAATAATTACAATAACATTCACGAAATAATATAACTCATAGGAAACAATAAAGATAAGATAAACATGACCTTAGTATCATACCATCAGTCTTATAGCACTAATACATAAATCATTATTAGGTTGTATTTTATATATAATGTCTATGTATGTTTTGTAGTTGTAGTATGTGGGTATATTAATTTGTGCATGTTGTGTGAGTAGTGTGTGAGTTTCTACTGAGTGTTGGTATTTGTATGTGTACATGTTCATTTAGTATCTGCATTGTAATAAGACTTATAACCGGATCACCGCATGTTGTTTGTCTCCCCGTCATTTGTCCGAACTACGGGAATGATCTCACACATTACTATAACCCCAACCACTGTGACCCTTAACAGATCCACTCTCGATTTAAGTAAGGGCGCGGGGCAACAACTCACCTCCATCTGCCGCTTCCTGCAACATCTTCATGGATATCTGACCGCCGCAGGAGGGAGCTACAAAAAGGTTTTTTAAAAATAGAATAAGGGTGACAAGCGAGCACACAGCCCACCTGATGGTAAGTGAATTCTGTGGCCCATAGACATCTACATCTATCTAAATCTATCCGAATCAAAATGCAGATGCGTTGCCACCCCTGAGGACAAAGATGGAATGCCTCGTATCCAGTAAAAAGGGTCTCCGGTTCTCTACACTCACCATGCGAAACACAGCAGCATTAAGCCGCTATTTTACGCTGGTATTCTGTGAGAGCGTGGTCCTACCCCGGTCGAGCCGACCCATTCATGCTACAACCATAATATAGCTGCAGCTTGACTCTACCACGTGAAAAAAAGGGGTAGTATGCAACATCATAACAAAATAACCTAAAACTGAGTGGACTTGGGAAATATGTAAAGTTTTCTCTCCTAAACGGAACTCTTACGACTGCACTTATACAATCCTGATGGTAAATGGATGCTGTGCCCCAAAGCCACTTGTGTCTATCCTGGACTAAGAATAAAAATGAAGATGTGTTGTCACCCCTGAAGAATAAGATGGAATACCTCATTAACGATAGAATGTTCCATGGTTCTCTACAGTCATACGAACTACAGCAGTATTATGCTGCTATTTTACGCTGCACTAGTAATTTGTAAATAATTAAATAAATATAATTGAGGCACTTGTGTATCTTTAAAGGCGCTGCCTTTATTTTTCAGAAGACTCAATTGTCAAAATGGTTTGAGTTTGAGTTACGAGGACTTTTAAATGTAAGTTGTACTCAAAAAATGTTATAAATTATTTTACTGACAGTGCCAATATGTGGAAGTCATTAATTAAGCACTTAACATTAGTACAAGGTCTTCAAGTCAATTCAATACTGGAACTTTTATTGCGTAATATACTCGTAGTTAACGTCAACGTCAAAGTTACTTGATGTTTCTTTGTGTGATGGAATCCGTAATAATTACTTCACTATTGTTTATTTCTGGAAAATTTATAAGGGAATCTCAGTTAAATGAAATAAAACATAACATAGAGCTATTAAAAAATTGAATTTTTAATAGCATTTTTTGTTAAATATTATATTAATCTTTTACGTGGTTTAGCCATGCTGCAGCTATATTGTGGTTGCAGCACGAATGGGCTGGCTCAATCGGGGAAGGACCACGCTCTAACAGAATACCAGCGTAAAATAGCAGCTTAACACTGCTGTTTCATATGGTGAGTGTAGAGAACCGGAGACCCTTTTTACTGGAAAAGAGGCATTCCATCTTATTCCTAACGGGTGACAACGCGTCTGCATTTTGATTTTTTTATTGAGGATAGATCTAGATGTCCATGGGTCACAGCAACCACTTACCATCAGGTGGACTGTGTGCTCGTTTGTCAACCTATCCTATAACAAAAATTAAAAAAAATCCAAATTTTCAATACCTAGCAAAATTTTCTAATTGTGTAATAACAAACTCTGACGGGCTGACAATACGTGGAATGGCATTAGTACCCTAGTGCAATGACAATGTAGTAAAATTATATAGTTCTTTTGAGCTGTGTCCATTTTAGTATATATTTAAAAAAAGGATTTAAAAAAAAACATAAGTGAATAAAGTCGTCAAATTAAATTAAATATTATGATCGGTAAACGATATTATATAAGCCTTTGACTTTTTTTGGTATTTACAATTTAGTGGTGAATATATGTTTAGTCATAGAGAAAGAAAATTAAGTAAGTTACCTATCATTTAAAATTCCATTACTATAATTTACACAAAAATTAGCACAGTTGCAGAACTGCGAAGTGTCGGAGCACTGAAATGTGAATGATGAATCGATCGCTGTGCAACCATTAAGTAACATTAATCTACCTTTTTTTTATATTTTTTCTTTAATAAGTGCATAGATGATGACATTGTATATGGGACTTCCATCTTAGTCCTCAGGGGTGACTTAATCGAGGATAAATCTAGATGTCTAGATCTAGACCACAGCATCCACTTACCATCAGTTGGACTCTGTGCTCGTTTGTCACCTTTATTCTATAAAAAATTAGTAGTTGCAGCCTTCCTTCCTGTTTGTCTTTGGCTGAAGGTGGCCATGCAGTAGCCACTTACCATCAAGTCATCAGAACTGTAAGTTCGTTTGTCACTTCAGTTTTATAAAAAAATAGAGGAGCCAAACGAGAATGTGGCTCACCTGTTTGTGTATTATCATCACATGTTTGTGTATTATCATAACATCTGCAACTCCAAAGTAATGGCAGGTGCACTGGCTTACTGTTAGGCTCATTTTTCCAAAGTTTTCTATTATTGTTAACTATTAAAGAAAGTTAACTTTGCTAAACCACAACAAGGCATTTTTTTTAAATATAATAACGGAACAAACGTGCACACAGTCCACCTGATGGTAAGTGGTTGCTGTGACCCATGGACATCTACATCTATCCTCAATTAAGAATCAAAATGCAGATACGTTGCCACCCCTGAGGACGACTAAGATGCTATAGATATCTTAGATAACTTGAGGCTTATATAACCATCACAACAGATTTTTCATAATTAGCACCAATATTTCATTAATTATGCCGACATTAAAACACATAATCGCACCAATTTTACGTTTCAACGTCCCTTTTTAATCAATAATTAAACCATAATACAGGGAGCAGCAAACCGCCGCCGGTAAACCCCCCAAAACCCCCAGGCAGCTATTAGGCATAAAAACTTGCACAGATCAAAACAGTTCGGAATTCATAAAAACTTAGGTTCGTAAGTTATTTCATAGTATTAAATGATCAAGTATACCAGCCTGGCAAGGCAAGGATTATGTTGGACTCTTAACCATTAACTTTGAGAGAGACTACTTTTCCTCTTGCTCCTAGCAAACAGATTATAGTTGTAGAACGAATGGGTCGGCTCGTCCAGGGAAGGATCGCGCTCACTCTTAATACATAAGTAAATGCTGCTGTGTTTCGTAAGGTGCAAGTAGAGAAAAAGAGAACCGTCTTACTGGAAACAAGGCATTCCATCTTAGTAGATAGTAGATATAGTTAGTACCTGATATTAATAAAGAAAAAAAGAATTTCCAACAAAAAAGGATATTTTAAACATATAATGGATGTATATGAAACAGACACACGAATCTGTTTCTCTGCCATCATTATCATTGCATCAAAAATCTACTTTTACAGGTAGACCTCAAAAAGACCGACATAAAACTTGGTCTTAGCCCGCATCCATTGACTCCCTGCATACCATCGGATCAGTATCTAGCGCTAACCCATAAACATATAATGTAACGTAATGGACCGAGACCCATACCAAATTACAGTCTATGGATTGTTTGCCTCGTTGGTCTGGTAGTCGTAAGCACGACTGCTGATCATAGTTCGAATCCTTGGTCAGCCAAAAATCAGTTATTCGATTTTTCTGTAAACAAATTCTCAATGGTTCAATCAAAGAACATTCATGTGGACACTTACAAAATCGGAAAAAAATACTTTTAATTTTAACGCCGTTTAATATATTTTAAGGTTTCAGAGTAGCTTATGCTCTTAATCAAGAGGCGTTTACATCTTCATGGGGATATACTCGTAGCTTCATCGTGCATACATTCAAATTTAAAGCAGTGAGCTTGTTCTTTTACGCCAATAGTTTTTGGCAATGGTAGAGATCTAAATCTTAGAAAAGTAGCATTAGGTACGCCTGAGTACCTATAAACAAAAAAAATGTTTATAGGTACTCACGCGTACTAAATCTAAGTCTTAATTTAGTCATCAAATCGTATCTTCATAACCCATCTATCTATTCTTCTTATATTGTAATCTATAAGTCTATTTAAAATAATTAACTGTTTATTTAATATATTTATATTATTCTAATACATTCTCACAATACAGTTAACTTCCGCTAGTTGTATTTATATTCTATAGGTACCTAAGTTTCGATTTAATTTACGAATTTACGTGGACGTAACTCAATATTTCTCAAAGGCTTAGCAATTACGCAGTGAGATTATTTGCAAAAGGTGTTTTCGAAGAATTAAAGCGCTTTAAGCATTTCTTTATGTAAACACCGGTGGATATCGCTCCCACTTGGCAGGGCACCGGCGCGGTCGCGCCAAATGGGTCGCGGTCATTGCCACAGGCCACAGGCCCAACTGGGGAACGAATGATGCGGGGCCGGAGGGGCCGGGTGACGGCGGACTGGAAAACGGTTTACGAATTTCACGCCATAGATAATAATATGTTTTTGCGTTTGATGAATAAAAAATAATGTTAATAACAATTAGTAATTTTGTGCCAGTATTATTGATATAAAATATTGTTTTTTTGCGACTATTAGAGAACGTTTTTCTTAAATCTTCTGTGGTTCTGTGTTTAAAATTCTTATTCAAATTTATGTACATAGTAGTACCTGCGAACAAGCTAGATGCGAGATAGCGTGCAATTATTGTCACATATACATATATGTATATGATATATTATACATATATATATAATATATTACAAGAATTGTTCACTTAAATTAAAGGATACATTCACATATTCACTAATCAAAACATATTTTTTTGTTTTCAGATCTGGATATTTTGTAACCAGGTTAGCCGATTATAGGTACCTACCTACCGTACCAGATATTACGGCGATATTTTTAAATTTAACATAAGTTCTTAATAAATTTTTTTTAGAAAATTTGAGTGACTTATGGTAAATGATTGCTGTGGCCCATTCATATCTTAATCTAGATACTCGATTAACAACCAAAATGCAGATATATTGTCGATCCTAAGGACTAAGTGGAATGTCTCGTTTCCAGCTAAAATGGACTCCAGTTCTCTACACTCACCATACAAAACGCAGCAGCATTAAGCTGCTATTTAACGCTTGTATTCTGTGAATGTGTGGTCTTTCCTCGGTCGTACCATTCATGCTACAACCTTAATATAGCTGCAGTGTGGATCTACCACGTGAAATTAAAAAATTTAAAACATTAAAATATTAATTACTAGCTTTTTAACCGCGGCTTCACTCGCGTGGTCTTCAATTTAGAAACATCATTAAATGTTATTCCGTGCCAAATTTAGGAAAATTTGATCACTTTTAGAGTCATTTCGGTGTCTGGGTCTCTATGTCAGTTTGTCAAAGAATTTTTTTGAATTCCCAAAGACTATTGGACCTAGATTATTGATATTTGGGACATATATAACATGCTACAGGAAGACGTGAATAAATAAGTTTTTCAGAATTGCATTAATATCATATGTCTAGAAACATCTACAATTTTTTATATTGCGCATGTCTTCCGATATATCCATAAGAAATATAAATTGTCTTGGAATTAAAATTTATTATTATTATTTACTCTTTACATTCATAATTAAAGTTAATTTAGTTTTAACGAAATAATGATGATTTCATGGTCTTATATGCGATATTTGATTCATATCATTGGTTACATTTAATATTGATTGGCACCATAAAATAGATTCTGATATTTTTTCTACGTTCGAGTAGACTTCACAATTTCATAAATGCAGTTCTATAATGATGAATACTACACATGTAATAAAACAAATTTTAATAAATCACGTTATATTTTAACTTTTATTTAAGCGGGTTGTACAAAACACATCTTTGGAAGAAAGTTCCATAAAAAGTTGCGTAAAAGAACATATTGCTGATGTGAAGCACCGACGCTCCGGGAAGTCTGAAGTATGTCAACATGTTCAGTATCGTCCCAACCATTATATCAGATCTGATAGACAACAAATCCTCGCAATAGAATACCGATTCCTACCAAGGATGATTCGCGAGGCTATTGAAATTAAAAATATCATAACTTCAATAGAGAAAATGACTGGGTGCTACCATCTACTTGGGATCCCATAATTAATAAAATTAAATCCAAACCAAGCATACTACTGAAAGACTTCAAGGTACTGTAAGCTCGTCCTGCGTAGATCGGACCAAACATTATTAGTTAAAAGTTGATTGTAGTCTTCGTAAACTATGACATCAGGACGTCAAACAACTCAGCCGCCTCCCTCCACCTCCCCTTCCCCGGCTGTTGAAAAAAGTTAAAATTAAACACGATAAAATCCTTAAGATTACTTTTATTGCAAATGAAGTTCTATTCGCAGTGAACGTGGGTAGAACTACACTCATGATCAGAAGCAGAAAAATGTTCACCTTGTTGTGGCGGCGAAAGAGAATCCGCCACCTCATACCGTTCCGTGTGTGTCCTAAGAGGAGGTGATGGGCAACATCATCTTCATGACAACAGTTCAAAATAATAAAGGCTGCGGTTGCCGACCATGGCAACTATAGCAAATATCCAGCCTATTTGACAATTTATGGAGAGGCCTATGTTCAGTTCAGTTGACTTTTGATAGGTTGTAATGATAACGATGATGAATTCTATTCTTTCGTATCTTTGCTACCGTTAATATTTACGGTAGTGTGAAAACAAAAAAGTAACATCACTGAAAATATGAATGAAATAAAAACAGCATAATTGCCCCATTAAAACATATGTCACTACTGGACACAGGCAACAGAGCTTTTGGCCAAAAAAGTGCCAACGCGCGATCACCATAACCGGGGAACTTCCGAGAACGTGGTAAATCGACACTTCAAATTACAATTAACATATATTTAAAAATATATAATAATCCTTATGTGTACACAGTACTGGATACTGTGCACACAAAACATACGTGTTGTGTATAACAGTGTTGTTAGCCATTTTGCCAAACGTGGTAATTGTGGTAAATCATCCCGATAATGGCCACCGGTCTAGATATTATTAAGTGTGATAATTTTTGATGCTGCATGAATATGTATTCAGTAGCATTCTATAATTTAATTTTATCAGCTACTTATCATTACTTTATTTAGCAGAAAGTAGAGGGCGCTGTATTACATTAAAACTATGAAAGTAAAAACTATACTATCTAGTAATATCAGCTATAGAAGTTTGGGTTGCGACTGGCTCAAAATCCACCCCAAAGCCGCGAACATTTATTTATTATATATAAAAAAAACATAAAGTAATGTTGATTTTGTTAAAAATCCGTTTCTGTTAGAAAATACGCTATCAGTGAAAAAATATTTGACAATATGACCATATTATCATGAAATAGCAATGTTGTGTTTAGTTATTAATATCGTTAAACGATTTCTATTCATTGATTTGGCTAAGCTATATCATGACATAGTCAACAAACAGTGATAAATATCAAGAAATGACACCATTTCACGAAATAATGATTTAATGAGAATTTTGCAATAATTGCAGACAGACCAGTTTTAATCAGTTTACATACAGATATAGTATCAAACGTATGAAAATTGATATGTATTTAGCTAAAAAAAAATCATACGTTTGATAGATGCCACTATTATCTATTATTTTTTAAATTTTAATTATTACACGTTTAAAATGAAATAACGAAAAAACAAAAAAATTAAGCGTTAAAATTTTTAAATAATTATTAAAATATAATTATTTAAGCATATAAATGTAGGTTATTTATATTATTTAATTTATTACTTACTAAAGGCAAAATATAGGCTGTTTTCATTTGACGATAGATGGCGCTGTTTTGATAATTGAAACGTATATCGTCAGCGGAGTTTCAAATTGTTATGCAAAGGTTAAAACTAATTTTAAACTTTATTTACAAATATGATATTTATACGAAAAAACACCTGTCATCCCGCCTATTAACTAACATAATCATATTATATAATAGAAAATTAACATCTAAGGGGAAGAAAAATACTTAACCTTCTTTTTTAAGTTCCGTAATCGGATAAAAAGTAGCCTATAAGTTGCCCCGGGTTACTAACTACCTACATATAAAATTTAATGGAAATCGGTCCAGTAGTTTTTGCGTGAATCGGTAATACACAGACAGACAGACAGACAAACAAAAATTCTAAAAACCACTAATTTGGCTTCAGTGCCCTTTATTTAGTCTCCTGGACTTGTTTTTTCAAGAGTATATTAGAATTACAGACACGACTTTTCTACAGATTTATTATATGTATAGAGTAGTTAGAAATGTGTGAGTGCGAGTATTAGGCGTGGCGAGCGGCGCAAAGCGTTTTCCATTCGACTCGAGAGGCGAGCATTCATGGTATTGTAATGCAACAGCATGTGTCAGTTACGACGTCACGCTGCACGCTCCGCCAAACGCTCTTACCAAGAGTATCCACGAGGACGAGGAGTTCGGCGTGCATGATATACACACGTTCTTTTATTTATATGTATTTATTTATAATATGAAAACGCACCGCTACACCGCACGCCTCGACGCACGCTTATAACTGAGGCCTTAGGCCAAGATATAAGTGACGACTGATGACCGTCTGTTTCAGGATTACAGACGCAATGGTTAGGCTCTACAATATTCATCATCATCATCGTCAATAAAGTTTATAAAAAGTTCGTTTCTGAAGATAGGCCTCCCCAATGCCATAGTTGCCACGCTTGGCTGGTGGGTTGGTAACCGCAATGTTTTATTACTATTTTTAGTTATTATCAGGAAGATGCTGCTGCTCATCTTCTGTTTCTTGACGGGACTTCTGTTCTCACCCACGGGATGACCATATTTGGAATTCCCTTACGCCTTTATTACGCAAAATTTACGTCAAATACAAAAATAACCCTGAATTTGAAATTATGATTTAAGCAAAAAATAGTAAACAACATTCAACTGAATTCGGTTTGAGGGAACTGAGGCGATTATGTGGAAATAAGAACCTGAATGTTGTTTGTGACGCGGGAATAAATATTAATAAGTATTTTGCAAGTAGAAAGATAATAGCTGAATTTATCTTTATACTAAAGTAAAATATCTTTTTTTATATGGGATAAGGGTGACAAACGAGCACATAGTCCGTTACTGTGGCCCATAGACATCTACATCTATTTTAGATTACGAATCAAAATGCAGATGCGTTGTCACCCGTGAGGACTAAAATGGAATGCTTCGTTTCCAGTAAAAAGGGTCTCCGGTTCTCTACACTCACCATACAAAACACAGCAGCGTTAAGCTGCTATTTTACGCCGGTATTCTGTGAGAGCATGGTCCTTCCCTGGTCGAGCCGACCCATTCGTGCTACAACTATACCAGAAATATAGCTGCAACATGGCTCTACCACGTATAAAAATATAAATAATATTATTTTCCTTATTCTTCTCTTTTATATCGTATTATGGATGCAGTTTACATACATAAATTGCACAAAAGCAAACATCCAGACCTGAAGCAATTATTTGTACGCCATTCTAATACTTGCTCCGTGCGGGATTTGAACCCGCGGCCCTCAGCACCGCAACTCAATGCTAAGCCACTGTGCCACGGAGCTGTCTACAAAACATCGATTACAGAAAAGTACTGTTGACCTTAAGTTTGTCATAGTACGTATACCGTAAGGTCACAGTCCACTGCTTTCTGCTGATAAAAATTTATTTATTAGCCATGTTAGCTCAGGAGTTAATCGCTTTACATAAATTTCAGAAGAGAGCGATCCGGGTTCGATCGAAGTTGTACAATGCAATTTATGTGCTGATTTAACACGTGATCGTTGGTGAAGGAAAACGTTGTGAGGAAATCTGCATGTCTAAGAAATAAGATATTTCGAGGACATTGTAAAGTCCTCCAAAACGCACTGGAGCAGCAAGACGTTCCAATTGCTCTATAATCCTTGCAGAAATGAGAGGCAGTCTGTGCCCTGTCTGTGACATACATATTGTATATGCTTTTAATATAACTTACTTAATTTAAAAATAAATCACACAGTTATTTAAATTAAACTACTAAGGTATATGAAAATCGCTTCACCTCTTTCTTTAGCTTTCTTGTTCCATTTGCTTTTCCCTCTTCTTCTACTTCTTTATTAGAAGAACCTAGATAAGAACAACTAAACTACCAATGTGTCCAATGTTTTCATTGGTCTAAAATTTTAATCGCAATTGTAAGAGGTTTTTTTATGTACAATAAGGGTGACAAACGAGCACACACTCCACCTGATGGTAAGTGGATGCTGTGGGCCATAGATATCTACATCTATTCTCGATTAAGAAATTAAAAAGGAAAAGTAAAAAGGATCTCCGGTTCTTTACACTTACTATACGAAACACAGCAGCATTAAGCTGCTATTTACGCTGGTATTCTGTGAGAGCGTGGTCCTTCCCCGGTCGAGCCGACCCATTCGCTTCAACCATAAAGTGTGCAACGTGGCTCTACCACGTAAAAATCCACCAAGATTAAAGACATTACTACTTTTAGACATAGTAATGTCTTAAAACTTGGTCGAAATGATTTTGCATGTACACAGTGGTGAAGAAAATATTGTGTGGGACCTACATGTGTGAGTTTAAAAATACACGAGGACAAGTGAAAGTATGGTAGTTCGCCGTTATTGAGTACGGCTTGCGCCGCGCGGCTGACTCCTATTCCATCTTTACATTACTTGTATAGTAGCATAGCATTTCGTGACGAGAAACAAGAATAAGAGCTATCAGGCTCTACTTGATATTAATAACTAGTGACCGCCCCGGCTTCGCCTGGGTAGGCTCCATTAAAATTGTTTATTTAGATTTCTAATAATCATCAAACAAAAACTTTGCAATTTTACGATTTTTCAAAAAATCATAAAGATTTTCGGATAAAATATAGCCTAGATCACTCCTGGCATTGTTTTTTATCTGTTTGTAAAGTTTCATTACAATCGGTTCAGCGATTCCGAAGATTAGCCGGACAAACAGACAGACAGAGTCTGACAGGGCCATTAAGACTCAGCCCAATAAAGCAGTTATTTCGATATTACAGACATACAATTTAATTTTAAAATTTATTCTATTCTATTCTATTATATAGTAAGAAACTTACAGAAACTCAAGAAAGGTTCTCTCGTGGCAGCCTCTTACCAGTAAGTGAAGTGTAGGGCGACCCCCACTGCATGGAGTTACGACCTGGTAAGACATGCAGAAAATCGTTGGATGCAGTGACACAGTACCATGTTTTGTAGCATTTTTGAGGGAGGTCTATGTTTAGCAGTGGACTTGTGAGGGATTGTAATGATGAAGGACATCAGGTCCCAAAACAATTAATTTAAAATCAATATTCCACAAACTCTACACTTTTAACTTTTGATTTGTTTGTTTATTATGCGTGCTCGTTAGTCTAAGACCTGAAGAGCCTTCCGCATAAATTTTGCGTGACCGCTAGTTAGAACAGTGGTACAAGGCTATGTGTTTGTAATCTTACACGCCCAAAAAAGAAACATTATAATATGTCGCTGCCTTTATTAATGCGAAAACTGCAAAAATGGATCATAGATTTTATAGATATATACACGTTATTCCTGCCCAAAAAGATCCGAGTTCCATCAAGTCGCAAATAATGATAGTGATAATTATTTTTTAAAGAAGTTTTACTTCAAGAATTTCATCTATTTCAATATTAACTACGCAGTTTTAAAAAGAAAATTAACAGCCTATTGTTGAGCAACGCTCGAAAACTGATCGCACTTTTAAATTATGAAATAGACACGTATATCGGTTTAAATCTTTAAATGTATGGAAGGCTTACTAGGTGGTAACTAAGAGGACTTTTTTTGTCTAGGAGTCCGAGATGGTAGGTACCACCCTGTTACCTATTTCTGCTACCAAATAGCATTACTGTGTTGCGGTCTGAAGAGTAGAGAGCCAGTATATTTAGGGGATGAGAGGCATTCCACCTTAGTCCTCAGTGGGGATAACGTATCTGTATCCTTCTTTATTTGACCTTAGCGGATTGCCACTTACCATCAGGTGGAGTGTAAGCACGTTTGTGACATCAATTTTATAAAAAGAATGTATATATTCTTCAATACACTATTATTTGTAAAATCACCTTATATTTTTTAATTCTTTACGTGATCGATAAGTGGCAGGAAGAAAAACCGGCTTGTTTGCTTTTTTCTCGACGTTTCGAAAATTAATCAATAAGAAATAATGTTTTAATCGTATATAAAAACATAGTTTACATTTATGTATGTACGAGATTGTACAACACTAATAAAATACATTTTATTGCTTAATGCTTTCATTACTATTCACGATTATGTTTTCCTGCTTGATTTTTTTACCAAGCTGAATAATATTGGTAGGTAGCTATTAACTACGCACAAGATATTTTAAGGCCACAAGAGTTTATGTGAAGAATAAATTCCTTTCATAAACCGAACATGCGTTGTTTAAGTAACCTGATTAAAAGCAGAGGCCGAGAGAGTTGGTGCTTCTGAGTGCTCGTTTTCTGATCCTCATGACCTCCGCTTGTCGAACTTGGAGGGCCTGCTGTGCCGCTTGCGGCCGTAAAATAAACGCCTTTGTTCCGACACATTAGGGGAGATAGAGAGTAGTTGTACTTTCCAGCATGCCAGTTCCGGCCAAAGCGGTAGAACATAGTGGGGTTTTAATCGATGAGAGCCCGACGTACCCTGTGCTTGCCCTCGCAAACCAGCAGTTTTTTTTTATATGATAAGGATGACAAACGAGCACATAGTCCACCTGATGGTAAGTGGTTGCTGTGGCCCATAGACATCTACATCTATCCTCGATTACGAGTCAAAATGCAGATGCGTTGTCATCCGTGAGGTCTAAGATGGAATGCCTCGTTTCCAGTAAAAAGGTTCTCTAGACTCATCGTGTTTCGTATGAAGCTGGTTGGTATTCTGTGAGAGCGTAGTCATTCCCCGGTCGACTCGACCCATTCGTGCTACAACTATACCAGTAATATAGCTGCAGCATGGCTACCACGTATATATCATATATATCACCTTGTGTTTGGTTTTTCTTCATCAATCCACTAAGAGCCTTACCACGACTCCTTTTCTAATAAATACCAAATAGCAGTGTTCAGATTGTTGTGTTCCCATCTGAAGGATATAAAGAGCCAGTATAATAGGCGTTAGTCCTCAGAGGTGACAACGCGTCTTCGCACGTGAGCCTTCTTTGTTGAATGTTGGCTGCAGGTGTCCAGGAACTGCAGTAGCCACTTACCATCAGGTGAACTATAAGTTCGTTGGTCAGTTTTGTATGAAAAATACTACAAGTAAGTCCGCCTATATTGCGTGTAATAACTGATGACACTATAACGTTTCCAGCGATAGTTCAAAGCTTCTGATTATTCAGAAGTTTTCCGATGATCAACAAAAGGGACATTACATATCATTGTCATCATCATAAGTTAATCATTCAATACATTTGATGATTAATGACTTTATAGGCATCTGAAGGTAAGTTGCAAATGTACTCCATTGAACTAAAACTAATTCAAAACAAATAATGCACAGAATGCATTGTACCTTCAAAGATCCATACGATATTACTCAATGACCTTCAAAAAAAGTACTTACTACTTTGTAAGCTTCGGCATTTATACTAATGACATAACATACTAGTGCGTATTACCAGTGATGGCTTACGGTACTATAACGTGACTCTTCACTGCTGGCCATATTGAGGATGCTCAAATTTACTCAGCATGCGATAGAAATGGAGAGGGTTATTTATGTTCGGGATTTCTCTGAGATGAAATCCGTAACGAAGATATTCGCTAAACAACAGGGCTAACTGACATAGCGACGGAGAACCGAAACCAATGGGGACTTACGTACTTTGTGGTAATCTATGGGGGAGTTCTACGTTCAGCAGTGGATTTGTGGTAGGCTGTAGTGAATAGTGTAGTGATGCTAATGACATATTTATATTAGAGTTAGTAATGCGTCGGTTTTGGATGCGAACCCCGGACATAAAAAGCAAGCTGGCTGACAAAGCTACGCCATAGTCCAAACATGTCATTTCAAGTCATGCATATTACTGTTGTCTTTAGTGTGAATGCGACAAACATGTGAGTGTTACGTTGGCGTATACATTACACCGTCATTAGGCTCCAGTGTGAAAGCGCCCCAAATTTGTCTTATTACTGCCAGCATTATATCACTGACCGCGTGCCCTAGTCAGTCGGAGTACATCACAGGTGGGAATCGTGTAGTAGAATCCCATTCAGAGCCAACATTCGGTTATGGAGGGGCTATGCTCAGGTTTCTCTGCGTGATAAACTTAGAAATGAGGATATCCGCAGTAGAACCAGAGTGACCGACATAGCCCAACGGATTAGTAAGCTGAAGTGGCAATGGGCCCGCCATATAGCTCGAAGAACCGACAACCGATGGGGAAAAAGGTTCTCAGTGGCAGCTTCATACCGGACGAAGTGTAGTCCGTCCCCACTAGATGGAGTGACGACCTGGTAAGATATGCAGGAAGTCGATGGATGCAGGTGGCTCAGGACCGTACTTTGTGGCATTCCTTGGGGGAGGCCTATGTTCAGCAGTGGACTTGTGAAGGGCTGTGATGATGATGATGATGATTCAGTTAAACGCACAAATTATTGGCTGGATCTTTGGTGTGATGTTCGCCTTGTGGTGGTGAAAGAGATTCAATCACTTAATTTCGACACATGGAGGAAGCGACTATGGGAAATCACTAAAAGATTTCATGATTTTCGATAGACGGAGGTATTATCATTTCGTTTAAGTCAGATGAAGGGGGCAGCGTTAAAGGTACAAGATGTCTGGTATTGTGACTGTAAATATTCCTGGCAACTGAAGAGGCCTATAAAAAACAGTGGCCTTATCATCATCAATAAGACCTATCAAAGTCCACTACTGAACTTAAACCACCCCCATAAAAAGACTCATAGGAGGGATATTTGCCATAGTTGCCACGCAGCAGGCTTTGACAGGCGCGTTGGCAATCGCAGTTTTTTTTTATTTTGATATAGTGTCAGAAGGATGTTGCTGCCCATCTTCTGTTTCAGCTTCCCTCTGTCGCCTCTTACGACACTCAATAGATGATATGTAAATACTCTTATACTGCCATTACACATATACGCCGAGTTACATTACAGTGGCCTTTTATGGGGTGACAATTATAATTATGATGATAAAGGTAAACGAATAAGGACAGTGAAGGGACAAGTAATATAGGCAAATGGTGAAGAAAAATTAATTAAAAAAATCTCAAACATTCTGTCCTTTTTATCTTTTAAATTCAAAATGCGTGGTAATGCATTATTTTAACTAATTATCATTCATAATTATCTAACGCCTGCTATTGTACTACGCATGCACACATCCGGAAGGGTCGCTCGGTTGGCAAAAACGTTGTAAATTGAATCACACATTGTTACTTGTTGCCCATAAATCACATTCAATTGGTGATAATAAGTTTTAAATTTATTTTAAATTTAAATTTTAATTAAATTTACCATGTATTACCATGTATTGACTGGACTTCTGGAGACCCAGTTGTACGTAGGAAAGGATCAGTCAAGTTCAAACTTCAGCATCTGACCTTATATCTTGTTGTTCTTTCATAGGCCTTTCTCAATACAATACACTCTTAAACAGTGCAAGAACACTCTAGACTTAATCTTTCATCTTTCCCGATAAAAGTTCAAAATCTGAATTTGTGCTTGTTATAGAAGATGTATATCATCCAGCTCTGTACATATCTGCGACGGACATATTAGTACCTTCACGCAGGCCTTCTTTTAGGACTAAATATCAATTTAAGCGAGCAGACTACCGTAGTATGAATGATTTACTTGAAACAAGACTGGACTTTTATCACAAGGAAACAAGTTTAGATCGTGTTACTGATAAATTTTACAGTATAATAAATGAATTAATTGAAAAATTCGTTCCTAAAATCCGAACTAGTGGTAATTATTCTTATCAATATGGTACAGCAGAGCACTAATTAACCTTATAAAAGAAAAGTAAATTGCACTCTAGTTGGAAGAAGCATAAAATCCGATTGATTACGCAGACTTTTCGGAGTTGAGAAAACGACAAAAGATACTACAGCAACAATGTTATAAACTGTACCTTGCACGCACTCAAGAGAATATTAAACATAACCCCAAAGCTTTCTGGAGTTATGTAAAGTCTAAGCCGTAAAAACCATTCTGATTATCCTCAAGAAATGACATACGGAGACACTAAAGTGAATAACCCAATAGCAATCTGCTCGTCATTTAACGATTTTTAAAAGTAATTTTACTAAATCTATTGACAATAATTTAACTATACGATCTGATAATTTAAATTTAAATGTAATCCAAGATATTGAAATAAATCCAGAAAGTTAAGAATTTAATTTGTAAGCTTGACATTACGAAAGGTGCCGGTAGCGATAAATTGCCTCCTGTATTATTTGTAAAATGTGCAAAATCCTTATCTGTTCCTATAGCACTATTATTCAATAGGAGTCTTCGCGATGGCTGCTTTCCAAGTATTTGGAAGGAAGCCCATGTTGTGCCTATACACAAGAAAGGGTTGAAGACAATAATTGAGAATTACCGGCCAATATCAATACTCAATGTGTTAAGTAAATTGCTAGAAAGAATCGTTCATATGCACATATACCCCATCATATTACCTTCAATACCCCCAGAACAACATGGCTTTGTGAAAGGGCGCTCAACAGCAACTAACTTAGGCGCATTTATTGATTATACTACCTCAAATATGGATGGAGGGTCGCAAGTAGATGTCATTTATACTGACCTTGAGAAAGCCTTTGATCGCGTAGATCACATCATATTACTACGTAAGCTTTTTGAGCTGGGCATACGAGGTAACCTTTTCAGGTGGATGGAATCATATCTGTGGAAACGATCTCAGGCAGTAGTCTTAGGAGGTTCCGTTCTGACTTCGTGGAAATAACATCCGGAGTTCCACAAGGTTCTATTTTGGGTCCTCTACTGTACGTGTGCTATCTATATGATGTGGGCAAGTGTTTCATAATGCTAAGTTTCTAATGTACGCTGATGACACTAAAATATATATGAAAATCACTGATTATGTAGATTGCATGAAACTTCAAGATGATCTTGTGCGTCTTGGTAACTATTATGTAGTAAATCGTATAGGAGTTAATGTCAGCAAGTGTCTTTACGTTTCTTTCACAAGGAAAAGAGAACCTACAAATTTCAACTACCAAAATTTCAACTACCAAATAAATCACCTTAATATAACTAAGAAAGAATTAGTGAAGGATCTGGGGATATTACTGGATTGCAAGTTAAGCTTCTCAGAACATATTGAAACAATAACGCACTCGGCCTACAAAAGCCTTGGCTTCATCCTACGCGTAAGCAGACCCTTTACTGATATTAACTGTATTAAATTACTTTACTTTTCATATGTTAGAAGCGTCCTTGAATATTGCAGTACTATATGGAACCCACATTACATTGTTCATATAAATAACTTAGAACAAATTCAGCACAAATTCCTGAGACATTTAAAGTATAGAAATTTTATTTACACTAATAACTATGAAGAGTCTTGTAGATATTTCAATATAATAAGCCTTGAGGATAGACGTACTCTAATGGACATGCATTTTGCATGGTTTATGTAATGGAAGTATTGACTGTGTAACCTTAGCTGACAGAGTTCTCTGCTTTTGTACTCCGAAACGTAGAACGAGACATACACCTTTGTTTGCAGTTGTTAAGACAAAGACAAACTATGCACAAAACTCTCTGGTGAATCGTTTACAAAAAGTTTATAATAAAAGATTCCACTCAGTTGATATTTTCCATTCCAGTAAGGATAAGTTTAAGAAGGATGTTTTGAAACTTCTGATGTAGTGAGTTTGGGTAACTCATTAACTCATACACACACACACACACACACACACACACACACACACACACACACATATGCCCGCGTGAGGGAGGCGCACACAAGCATTATGTATGTTGAAAATCTTTTAATTTTCTTGTAATGTTTTCTAGATGTTTAAAAATATGTATTTTTAATCCCTACTACTTTGCCTTCAACATGTCCGTTATAAATTGAAAATACTATTTAAATAATGTAAATCCGTTTTTGGCTATAATTTAAGATCATAAGATGTACGTACGATGTAACAAAGAGCTGTGGATTTTGTTTGAAATAAAATAAAAAATAAAATAAAAAATAAAATAAAAAAAATAATTTCAAATAAAAGTAGAAGCTTTATTTACTCGTATTTTTAAAAAACTACAGTATATTATTATTTATATATTTGAACTTAAGTTTAAAATTTGGCTAATCTTTGAAAAATAACCCGATAATATCCGATATGAAGTCAAAATGCAGATGCGTTGTGAGGGCTAAATCAAATGCCCCTTACCATCCAAGATGCAGAAATTTATAATGCTGCAATATCACGGTATTTCCTGAGAGCGGAGTCCTTTCACTGTCGAGCCAACCCATTCAAGCTGTGGCCTGGCTCTACCACGTACCTCCTTATTACATACCTCAGCGGACACAAACAGTTCAGAACAAGTGAATGCCTTACTATTAACAAGAACAAGTGGGAAACTAAAACTAATGTTACCTATATATGCAGCAGCAAATCCTGATAGAAAGCTACGACAAATATCAGCATTTGCTGCCATGGCCGAAACAGTCACGCCTACGCATATCTACCTGCCTCGAGAGGGCAAGGAAGGATTATGTCGGACTGATACCTACTAAAATTCCATGATGATCCACCTTCGTCGTAATTTTCTTTACAGAAGAGGGGGCAAACGAGCACGCGTCTAACCTGATGATAAGTGTCGGCCGCCGCCCATAAACAACTGCATCACCAGGGGAATTGCTGGTGCGTTGCCGGCCTTTTAAAAAGGAGTAAGCTCGTTTCTTGAAGGTCCCTAAGTTGTATCCGTCAGGAAAAATCGCCGGTGGAAAACAAATAGTAAATCGCACAGAATTGGACCGCCAATCCAGATGATGTGAATGGTAAGGTGAGATTTGTCGCGATGTGTGATGGTGAAATATGACGGCTGAAATTAATCCGAACAATTCCTCAGAGCACACACCGTGGTAAATATGAATGCATATTGGAATGTCACGGGAACGCTTTCGCACTCATCCGCGGCCCCACAGCCACCGACTGCCCTATGGGTGCCCGATCTCAGGAGCAACTCCTACCCTTTTCTTTTTAGAATTATAGCTGATTTCGATACTTTAAGTATAGAGCCATTTTATACTTTAAAGATTTACTTGACACTGTTTAAAGCGAATTTGTGTTATTGTAGATTCTAATATAGTGCAAGTGTTTAAAAGTTAAGCGACGTATTATCATAATATACATAATATACGTCCTACTGCTGGGCACAGGCCTCCTCTCATTTCTGAGGGGGTTTTATGGCAAGGAAGTGTCGCCGCGCTTCCCCAATGTTGTGTTGGCGAACTTAACATGTCTTCAAAATTTTTTCTTATTTCTCTGACAAATCAGAAGTTAAAATTGCAATTAACAATTTCATTGGGGTCGGCGAGGATCGAACCCAGATTGCTAGTGTACTGTGAAATTTATAGCGAGCGCTTAGCCTCTGAGCTACCACGGCAAGTGTTTAAGTAGTGCTAAAAATACAACTATAAAATAATAACGTAATGTTAAATGTATTGCTGCAATTTGAATCACCGCTATGTATCGAATTTGGGTAATAAAAGCTTCCAAATAGTTACCTACTATAGTGCAAATACCATCACTGTCCCTAGGATCCTTTTGTAACTATGAAAGATCATTAAAAAGTTTTTCCGTAACTGGAATAATCTATTAGCGAATTTACAGAATTTTTTATAACTTTTGTAGTGACTTTACGATACATTAAAGTAGCATACTGCTACTATTAATCAACCCAAATACCCTATAAAAGAAAATTAAAATCGTTTTTGTCAAGATCGTGATTTTCTAAGTGTACCCAAAGGTAATGGTTACCATTTAGATGTTGTTCTTCAATTAACTTATGTTTAATTTTGTTAGTAACATAATTTTTTTGTTCGGGATTACCAGTTCTATGTATACTACTATACATAGAAGTCTTTGTTTAAATATGACTAATACGTTTATACGTGGTAAATCCACGTTGC